>JBAMMX010000007.1:10001791-10426791 GCA_037126225.1 Dillenia turbinata | reverse complement strand
TACTTGATTGCTCACTTCATGTTCTAGCATCCGAGTCACCATCATTGGTTTTCCTAGTTTTTCTCCAGGTACTGTCTCATTCTGGCAAAGCCAAGGTATTGACCAATCCTCACTGACCTTATGAGCGTAACAAGGTTTCACTGCGAGAAATCCGACGAATTCGTGAAGCAGGTGGATGGGTGTATTCTGGTTTCTATTTTGGTTTTATATCTTTGAGTGCCTTGATGTTGTTTTACGTGAAAATATATGCCTGCTCCAAGTGCTTCACTATTTATGTGTGATAGAAATATTCTTTTGGTTGCACTATTTGTTTAAAGAAAAGAAAATAGCATGTTCCTACACACCCTAAATTCTATATGTTTAATCTAATTTATCCACATGATATTCATCTTCATATTTTTGGCAACAATTTTTACATTCTTAGTGCAATTCCACATGAATGATGGTAGGGAAAAAAAATATTTTGAGACATTTATACATCTGTTTGAATTCAAATAAGGACCTTTTTATGATTCACATCAAGTTTAGATTCGAGGCCTTAAAACTGCTGAAGTTGGGAAAGGGATTAGATAATTTTCTGTCTCCTTGATTAATTAATACTTGATTTGGTGTTTTCAGAATCTTTGTTGTTCAATCAATTAACTAGCATGTTTCAGCATAAATGTGATAGAATACTCCACAGGGTCACTTATGGCAGGGCGCTTAGTTGATTCTAGTTATTTGCAATTTTAGTCACTCTTTAGAGTTTGATCATCCAATCTACATATTCAACACTGAGGATGCCCCTTAAGGTTCTAATAGATTTCTGACGGAAGGATTTGTGGAGAAATTTCTGTATCCCGTGCTTTTGGTGACATGAGATACAGGACAAAGAAGAATGGGAACGTTCCTCATCACCTTCTTCCTCACTCTCTCTCTCTCTTTGAGTCATGAATGATGACAAATTACTCAGCAAAACACTTATTACATGACCTTTTATTTTAGGATCCCTCTGACAATCTTGATCTCCTTCTACATAGAATGCTGCAAAAGGGGGTTGAAGAAGGTAGTGGTCCCAGAAATTTATATCCCGGTAAGTTGTCTTGGTATTAATTGCTCCCATTGAATGTAAAGACATGAATTCACAATAAATTTGCTCAAAGTTTTGACTTTTGAGTCATCATCCGCCAGCCTAATCGTTGGAGATACCGTCTAAGAAATTGGGATATTCCTGGATATAGTAGATTCCTTTAGGTCTTTACCATGCTATAATTCTTCCCACGTACTGGTGGAAACCTAGGACTTCAGGCGAGTCACGGTCATAATTACATTTAAATGATTGACAAGTCTGTTCCTCTGGATTGCCTCCTGCAGACCAAGGGAACGAACTGCCTATTTACGTTATAACATTTAATTCCCTGTATAGCATTTCTATTTCCTTGTTATCATGATACACCATTGTTCCTCTGACCTGAATTTCAATTATTTGTTTGTCGTTTTACGGAATTCAATATATGAACATGCAATATAGTTTTATTTGATGATAAAGAATGTATTTGCTAGAAAGTCCTTGATTTCAATTATATAAGCATATCAGTAAAATGAGAATCAAATTTAGAATTTGAATTTTCATTGTTGAATAGCTTTGGCATCGTGTAGCTAATACTGACTGCACTTTGAGCTGCTTGAACCCGCATTGTTCCTTTGATCTATGTGTAATATTTGTTGTTCCAGAGTGCAAGTCAGAGCAGACTTGGTTTTTGCATCACCAGATATATATCAAATGGCTCTTGGATCAGATGCTGAATTCCTAATATTAGCATCGGATGGTTTGTGGGACTACATAAACAGGTTAGCTGCCCCATCCTTTGGAACCAATGTTACGGCAACTGGCAATTCATTTAGAAGAGAGCCAGCATGAATTTCTTTTCTGGACATGTTTGTTGTGGTTTCAGTTCAGAAGCAGTAACTTTTGTTAGGAACCAACTTCGACAACATGGGGATGTTCATGTAGATGTGTAACTTTTAAATGGCAGTTTTTTCTCTGCGTAAGCATAAATTTAATTATAGTGACACACTATTTGCTTCCTGTTGTGGTTCCATGATTAAGATTATTAACTAGCCTAGTATTATATTTTCAGCAAGCTTGTGAAGCGCTAGGGCAAGTTGCACTGGAAACATAGCATGGCTACTCGATCCCGTTCATTTTCCACATTGTGTAATTCTCTTGAAAGTCTAATGTAATCTTTGATTTCATGTATCAGGATCGGTGCTCACAAGATAATGTAAGCATTGTTATTGCTAACTTAGGGCAAGCACATGTTTGTTTACTTTTGTGCATTCTCATAAATTTTTGATGTGTTTCAGCCTCTCTTCTGCTTATCTTTCCTAATTATGTTTGTGTCGATTGTGCACTGGCGAACAGATTGGCAAAGTCTGCCGCTGCAGAAACCAAATTTTATATACGAATTGGACCAAGCTTTTGCAACTATTGGTATTGTCTCTCTTGGAATTTGGATGTCTTCTCAGTTTTCTTTATGAATTTGAAACTTCATAGCAGTGTAAATAACTCAATATAGATCCTGTAGTTTTTGTCAATATGTTGTAAATTGATACTTTTCATATTTCAAAGTCACATCATTTCAGTAATATCTCACATCTGCAATGCAACGGGGTTTATTTACCCCTGGTTCTGTAACCATGATAATATCTTTTGCAACTTGTTTAATGATGAGTCGCCTTTAAAGTCTACCTTTACTGCTGCGGAGAAAGAAAAACCTTAGACCTAATAAAAAAGAGCATTACTTTTAAATCATTGTAAGTGCATTTCACTTTCACTTGCAATCGGAACTTCTTTTGCCCTTTTTTAACTTAGAACTTGTTATTGAAACCAGTAAGAACTTTTAGATTTTTCCAAGACATTGTTGTGCGTAAGGTCTTTTTTTGTGCCATTTGAAGCTTTGAAATAGATTAGGTCAAAATCATGGATGATGTCGCAACACTAAGCAGCAATTTGGAACTTTTAGGCTAGAGCTAGTTAATAGACAGCTTGGTCTTCTTTGTCCGTTGTGTGTTTTTAGTTTGTTAATGTTCTCTTTTCATGGATTGTGCAAGACATAAAAGATAATCCCGGGGGATAAAACTAGATTCACCTGTTATTAGTTAATTAGCAATTCATCTCAAGTATATAAGACCATTAGAAAACTGAATCCTCTATCATCTTCAAGGCTATCTGTGCTACTCTTTAACTCTAAAATCATCAAACTTTGTATTATTCAAAATTTAATCCTAATTCTGAATATAGGTTCAGCATATGCTGGTAGAATCATTTTACGAAAACCAGGGATTTAGGCCATCTTTTTTTTTTCCTTGATCATAATGACATCTGTCACAGAAATTGGTTGCCAGTCCTAATATAAAGGTTTCAGAGTCATATCTATGAGGATGACTTGCAATCCGTACTCTATGAGAGACATTGGAAGTCCCAGTTTGTATTCCTAGTTTGGCGAGTGGATGGGTACTAGCACAAAGGATTACCTACTTAGCAAAGAAACAAGAAGGAAATCTCTCCAAAGATTAATAAAAAGCCCGTTGAGGTTTTTGGAGAAACTAGTTAGTATTGATGTACCTAAGAAGAGATCAGTCATGGATTGCTTTATTCAGCGTCTAATGAAGTTCAATTTCTGGCTGATGTACCTAAGAAGAGATCACTCATGGATTGCTTTATTCAGCGTCTAATGAAGTTCAATTTCTGGTCTAGAAAAGAGTTGTGCCTTAGTGCATGAACAACCCGTTATACTCAGTAGATTGGTTTGTGTAGATAGTATTAGCTCTGCAACATTAAAATCCAAATTCCGAATAGTCAATATTTTGTACATTCTTACAAGTTTATGGTCTTTTTCTTCATTGCCTCATCAGATCATTTTGAAAGTGGCCTGAACTTTTGATTTGTCCTCGTGTAACCTAAACCCAAACATTATGAGGCGCCTGCATTGATCTCATTTATAAGAACAAACTCCTTTCAATATGTGAGATTATGAAAATAAAAAACTTAAGTACTGGAGGAGATAAACTTTTTTTTAGAACTTTATAGAACTTTATAGTGGCTCTAGACCAATATTATGTTAGCAATTGATCAAAGAAAGTTGAGAAAAGGAGAATCATCTGTTGATGGCTTACTTTTGTTTTCTTGTTTTCTTGTGTTAATCAAAAGTGGAGAAAAATATTGTGCTCGTGCCTGTTTCTCTTGTTTTCTTGTGTTAATTTCGTTGGACTACACTTTGTTGTAGGATTCCATTCTCACAGAATGCTCTGATTTGATGCTTGTTCAGTGATCAGATTCGATAAGATGTTAATTTTTATATTGAATATATATGATAATGAGATTAGAGCAGCTCTATTTATTATCCTCCAAAATACATAGAAGAGGGTCATATCGAATACAATGTATTTATAAACTTAGGACACCTGAAATCTGAGTTCTACACTATCAATGATAGTGAAACTCATATGATGCCATATACTACATCTCATACATGATCAAAATCTCTCTCTAGGGGTGAGAGATAGTATTATTCGACTAGGTATCAATTCAAAGATATTGTAGTAGAGTCAGGGGTTTTTGCCGGAACCACCCCCAGGTTTCCCTTTCCTAGGGTCGTGCCTAGGGTTCGGTCCTGCATAATCATAATCCAGCACTGCATCAGACACCAAAAGCTTCCTCGAAGTCATTCCAGAGCCAACCTACGTTAATAGAACAAAGGCAAATAACATGAAGTAAGCCACTAAATAAAGAGACGGTCCTCTCAATTATATTAGAGTATGTTAAAAACCTCTTTAACTTGGAACATGGAAAAGATAGAAAATGCACATGGATCAAGTCTACCTTGTGAAGTGGGTTCATGAGAATCCGGTCCTTGAAGCCTTCAACTTTTGCTGCATAAAAACACATTAGTTTGCGTAATAATTTGCTAAGAACTTCGTATACGGGTTTTTGGCATTTGCTCACCTGAAGATGAAGAAACAAGAAAGAGGAGAAAGAACAACAAAAAGGTCTTGTTCTGAGTTGCTGTAATCAAGCTCATTGTTGTAGCAATTTTCTTTAGAGTTTGAGCTGTAGATTATTTAGGAAGGGAAGGGCTAGCGGGTGCTTTTTATCCTTAAAAATCACAACTACTATGGTAGGGAGTGTGCCATAAAAGCTGTTGTGATGGTGCACTCCACTTATTAGCTACAGAAATGATGATGAAATGCAATACCTGTCTGCCCACAACCGTAAAGTCAACTTCTCTATATCGTGGTACATCAGAAAGGAAAATTTAGCAATTTGTTTTATGCATGTGGACATTGCAATCAATTCCTTGCATGGCTTAAATCTCTCTCTCTCTCTCCCTCTCTAATTTTTTTGGGCTAATTTCAGCTTTACGTATCAGTCTCTCTCACCATTTCATCAATAGTATCTGCTTTTGATTCAATTACTGCCTATGCTTACTTACACTTGCCTGCACATATGTAGCGCTTGCTAGGAATATATCAATTTCCTTTTGTTGATGCTGCTTTGACAAGTAACTATAGTGGAAGTTATGTGCTAGGCTGCTTGTAGTAGAAAACCTTTGAAGTGCTTTTACTAAATATTTACCTTGACTGCATTTTTGGACTAGAAGTCATAGTTGATCATCGAAGACAGGTTACTAGTTGTAGAACTTTTTACTTGTTCTCTTTTGACTAACGCAAAATAGGCCGCATCTCTTTTAGTGGATTACAGTGAAAAAAACAACCTTGATCCATTTTTGGAGGTGGAGGATGTTCTTAAAACCATTCTTATATCCACTAATATTCTATTGTGGTATGGGTTAGACCCTCTCTTAGCATATGTATATTGTACTCAAACCTCAGAATTAGGCTTTAACCATTTTCTAAATCAAAAGAGGGAGACAAGGATTGGAAGTGGCTTATAGATAAATCAATGTAAAAGCATTTGGGAGGTTTGAACATTGGTAAGCCATTAATGATAGCACCAGCAAAAGAGAAACAAGAAAACTCAACCCCTTCTGAACTTGGGGACACTAATTATATGTTAAGTCATAATTGAAGACAAAGGTTTAGGAACAAATCATCCTCTGGGAGACCAAAAATGTTGGTAATGATGTTTTAGGCAGTGATGATTTGAAAAACTTAAAAGCCCTCCCCTGGAATTGTCTCTAGCAAAGTTCTAGGTTGTCAGGAGACAGATTATTACAAGCACGTGTAGGCGTGGGTAGATTAGCATTAGCTGCATCTTATTAAGATTAACTCTCTTGGTTGAGTTTGGAATGTGGGAAGCTTTGTTTCTATATTATGGATGAGTATTATGTATGCATACATGGGTGTGTTTATATATATTTATGGGAACTTTTGTCAAGCGAAGCCAAATGAGGCTGACGAAGAAGAACGAACGGCGCCAAAATTGAACTATTGATGCAGAGCGTGGAGAGTATAAGTGCGCTGCAAAACAGCAGTCATAGTCACTAAATGAATGCTCATAGTGATTGATACTATTCACATATGATGCTTACCTGTCTTTCTTTCCTGGTTTCTAATATCCGATGTACTTTCCTTGTCCAATCATCACATTGTATGGTTTTCGGTGAAGCTTATTTCTATGTAGCACCTGTAGCCAACATTTCAATAGAGACATCTCAACCCCGATCACTAGTTTGCTACACGCACGCACGTGCGCACACACCCCATTGTTTGTGCACTGCGTGTGTGTGTGCGGTGCAGTAGGAGTCATGTCATGAAAAAATATCTTAGCACTTTCTTGAGTTCCCCTCGAATCATCGCCCCTAGGGAGATCTTGTAAAAGTAGAATGGCTACGGGTTTAATTTGCGTGCAAAATTCAATGTAGAAGTGGTTAACAGACTTTTTTTTTTTGGGTTTTGTTACAAGGAGATGCAATAATGAAAAATAGAAATAGAAAAACTAAGCTATCCTGAAGGATGTATCGCTGAGGGATGTGGTTTACAGATTTTTGTGATATGTATAATGGTGCCCCATGTGCTTTTGCTTGTTAAGGCCATGAAACACCGAGTACATGTTGAACAAGAATTAAATAAAGAGGCTTTTAGTGTCCTGTTTGAGTGATGCTATGTATCACTGCTTGGTTTCTCCGTTTTACTGTTAGAAAAAAGGTTAAATATGGAGACTTAAATAAAACAACCCCCCCCCGGGGGGGTGCATCCAGCAAGTTTTCTCCCACTCCAAACTTTTTTCGGTTGCAAAAGTGTGCGGGAAAGGAAAGACTTATGATGCAAAAAAGTTGGCATGTGCATGCATAATGTGCTCATCTTAACAGGCTTCTTTGGCCGGTTCCTGCGCTTACCAAACAGTATTATATGCATTCGCATGCACAAAGCATCTGAACAGCTGACCAACTCCATGCCAAAACAGATCATATCATGCCGCAACACCACCACCACATGAACTTCAATGCCGTGACTTTGGCCAATTCCTACACAAAAACAAAAGCAGACAGCAAAGAACACGCACAAGAAAACTGCAAGTTTCACAAGCTTTGCGCTGCTTAGGGTGACAGGAATGGACCATGAGGCCCAAATGGAGCATCATCTAAACCCAAATCCCAACTCCTAAAATGAGACATCACGTGATTCCAGTGGCAGAAGAAAAATCAAAGAATCATCTCGAATAACAACCTAATAATCACAAACCCTTCGAACAACCTAATAATCGCAAACCCTTCTCCCAACATGATAATATTATATTCAAATCTCCATATAATAAAATATAAAAAAAATAACACCAAAAAATTAACTCATTTCACCTTGTACACGGATCATATCAGTTAATCACAACCCTGTAATAGTACCAAGAGAATCTAGGTGCTGTTACCAGGGTGCGAGGCTTATGAATATGGATCGACCCACCTATCTTTCCACCTCTGGATCATAAATCAGAAGGAAAACTCGTTTCGCCACACACAACTTCTAATCTCTCTACGCATGGTATAGACAACAACATTAACAGCCATTACATTTTAAGTTTGAAAAAAAAAAATTCAATACCATTACCAATTCAGATACAATCATATCCAAAGAATAAAACCATCTTGGAACATGACACCCAAAATCAAAAGGGGAAGGATACAATTTTAATAAAAATCCATAAAAAATTCTTCTTGATATATCACTGGAATGCTAATAGAGAGAGAGATGAAGGCAACCAAATACATTGCCTCTCATAGTGACACTCAATATCCTCTTCTGCACTTTCACTTCACAATTCGTGACACCTTGACTTATACCACACTCTACAAAAGGAGCTAGAGAGCCAAAATTTGATAACAGAATTTCCAATGCTATAAAAACAGTAAGAAAACAACGCACCAGACGTGATTTCATGAGTGCATAGTACTGAAGTTTTGACTTGAGAAAAGGCGAATATGTAAATGACGAAATTTGGAAAGGGAAAACGAGAGGGTAAAAAAGAAAGAAAATACCCAGTAATGCAGGATGAAAAGCCTTTAACAATGTATAATGTTTCCCTGACCCAACAAAATGAATGAACGACTGAGAAAAGTGATGAGATGCAACCAACCATGACAGACACTAACAGCTGACCTGGACAATGCAAGACGTTAGTTAACAAAATGCATTGAGGAAATATAAGGGAAGAAAATGGGTGCAGGAGAGGCGGATATGTGTATTACACCATTGGGAAAGTTTGAAGTGTCATTCATTGCTCCTGAGCCACATCTTTGTAGCCACTCACTTCAAACTGTTAAAACCACGAGGGTGGTTTGGGATACCTTCAATTTGATGTGATCTAAACAATAATAAGGGTAGCGGACATAACAATGACCAACTGATGGGACCTGTGCCATTTGGCATGATAAAGCTTTTTCTACCCCTCCCTCTGCAAATCAACCGGGTCCTTTGGTATGTTATCATCATGTATGCACTTCGCCTGTTTCTACAAATCCATCACTACCCACTTCCTCTGACCAATGCGCCCTACCCCATGGTGCTGATGCAAGAGTTAGAAACAACCTGAAGACTGATGACTTCAGTTGTCTGAAAATGGTAAATGACCTGACAAGTATGCAATCCCGACCCCAACTCGACACACCCGAATGCATGCAGGGACTTCAAAAAGTTAAAAATCATGCCAAGTGACCAACTCAAACGGAAATGGCACGACTAATGGCCAGCTTGGCCCATTCAGCAGACTCCTTAATCAAATGGTCGTCTGAAGACAAGCATTCATTTAAAAAGTCTTTGCTTGATAGAGACTGCTGAATCAAAGAACTAGCATTACTTCCAAGTGTATCAGCAAGATCTCCAAGTACCCCAATGGCAGTTTTCATAACCACATCATCCCTAATTGGGAAACACAAAGAGTTAGTAACTAGGAAAAAAAGCACCTATGTAAAGAACTGAGAAATAAAAGTAAAGAAAGTAAAACTCACATGTCCTTCTCCATGTAAATGCTGTCCAAGAACTGGAGGATGTGAGAAGCATAAGGCATCAAGAGCTGAGTTTTGGGAGAATTCTTAAAGCCTTGAAATATCCCAGAATAAGCCTCCAAGATGCCATTCCTCAAAAGGTTTGTATATTCGGTCATCTCATCATCTGCACCTGATGTGTGTGCAGACAACTCTGCAGCACTCTGAAGCATGGGCATGGCATACATCAGATACTTCTCAAAGTTCTCCCCAATTGCCAGGGATATGTCACCAAAACATGAAAAAATTGGAGGCTTCACAGATCGGTGCAATTGATAACTTGACAAGTCCTTCAAAAGCTGTGTCATAATTCCATCACAGTAGGGCAATATCTTATCCTCCAAGGCCCTGCATATATCGCCAACAACACCTACTGTGACAGCACAGACTTGGTATTCCTCAAAATTCTGAAGACCCATTTCCAAATACTTGTAAAATTCTTGCATGTATTTTGCAAAATCTGGACCTGTTGCATAGGCAAGAGCACCAATAGCAAGCATAGCCTCTTCATGAACTGTGGCACTTCTGCAGGCAAACACTCTGAGGAAAAGACTCATAATCTGATCTGCATACTGCATAAAGACATACTTAGTAGGCTCTGATGAGCCAAGCTTCTGAATTATAACCTGTAAACATCCACAAAGAAGGCCTTGCAGTTCATTTTGCTTTTCCCTCTCATCAGATGAAAGCTTCTGTGCCTCAAGAGTCTGGTGAAGCTCCATCATGATAACAGGAACCAGTTGCAACACCATGGAAGCTGTTTCATCAGTTGAACACCTCACCACTTCATTCAAAGTCTCATAAGCAGCAGTTCTTAGACGTGACTCCCCAGCGTCATCTCTGTGGGTGACAGTGAGAAGGGACTGAACAATTTCCTGGAAGAAAGGAGTCAGTGGAGATGAGGAACCCACATCCTCATATCCTTGTGCAAGAAAATAGAGAGCACCACATGCCTTTTCTGCAACATTTGGTACATCCTTCATGCTCTGCAGCAGAACTGTAATGATCTGTTGACAGTTTGTATGAGTAATAATTGGCGTCTCCACTGTTGAACCATGAAGGAACTCAAATATTCTTCCAAGAGTCCAGGCTGTAGTGTCCTTGACATGATTGTTTGGGTCTTTTGTCAAGGCACTGAGCATGAAATTCAGAGCAACATTGACAGTAGGTGTCAACTTGTCAGGAGAAGGCCCTTCCAAGATGGACCCAAAGGCATATGTGGCTGCCTCTCTCTGCCTCCAGTCTGGTTTTGTTATGTTTTCTTCAATGAAAGGCATCACAAGTGGAACAATATCATCGCCGACTGTTCTTGCAATCAAGCCAAGGCATGTACCCCCAGCCATGGCAATATTCCAAGCTCCTTCATCTTGATCCTGATCCTCCTCTTGCTTTAACAGGGTCTCCAACAACATGGAAACAAGGGCAGGGAGCGCCTGCCTGATGAAATAAAAGCAAGGAATATCAGAATCCCCAGTGAAGTCACCCCCATACTCTTCCAAAATATCAATCTCTTCATCACAGATAGAACTCCAGAACTCAATAGCCTGGAGAGCCACAGGTTCTTCATCTTCTTTCACCGCTTTTGCAGTGATGTTGAAGATATCCTGGATATATGGAGCTAACTTCTCATAATAGGTAGAGGAAATAGAGACCAAACACTCAAAAGCAGCCTGCCGTATCTTCACTTCAGGCGACAAGGTAGCCTCACAGACAACTCTCATTATATAGTCACGCTCCATATCATTTGTGAAGTTTGCTTGAGCAAAACCTAAAGCATTATATAAAGCTCGGGTGGCAGCAAGTCTGACATCATTATTCGCTTCAGACGCATTCATACCCTGAACCACGGCAGTCAATATTTTATTGACTTGATCTTGATCTACAACATCTGGAGAGACTTCCTCACACATATAACCAAGTGTTTCTAAGGTAGCTTGCTTTACATGAGCTGGAACCTGGTGAATGTTTGACAAAAGAGACCCTATGAGCTCTGGCCACTGTTTCTGTGGTAACTCAATGCCTGCAACTTTAGCTATGACTTGAGAAGCAGTGGAGTGAGCATCAGGCACTGGAGATGACAATGTTTGCAGCAAGCATGTTTTAATCTGGTTTTTGACGTTTGAGTCCAAGGACAACCATCTTTGAACAAGCTCAAACTTTCTATGCTGCTCCTTTGCATCCAATGCATTCTTAAGTATCAAACCTGCTAATTTACGACTATCAACAGGTTTCTCTTCACTAGCTAACTCTCCTGATAGGGACAACAAGAAACCAGGCAGGTTTTGCTCCTGAAACTGTTTTAGACTTTCTTCAGCATGCTTCCTTACATGTCCATCAACAGATTGTGCATTCAACAACACTTGTGTTATTTCCATTGCCATATACTGCCCCAAAAAAATGAAGCAATTAGTTACCAACCAAAGAAAAAAAATCACACTCTTGTAATTCCTCTAAGAAAAATAAAAAGGTGTAAATAAAGAATAGAAGAAAGTAAATATACAGAGCAAATGGAATCATGATAAATGAAGATGGTATAAAAAAGAACCTATGGACTATGTCATAAGACTTTTTCATGATAAGAAAGAAAATTGCATTAACTAAAAATCACCAAGACGGTCCAAACTGATTCATACTGCAAAAGGAGCAAAAAGTGAACAAAACTAGCCAAAACCATCCAAGTAATAAAGGACTAAAGGTGAACCAAAAATAGCAAGTTTTAGAACACAAATAAAAAAATGGTAAGGAATTGTCCCCTAGTTTCTGTCCATCCACCCTGTTCAAAAAAAAAAGAGAGGGATTAAGACAAAACAATGTTCCTCTTCCTCTCCACCATATGACACCTCATGCCCAACACGTACTGAGAGTTAACTTCCAAATTCCAATAAGAATAATAATGGGCACATGTGAAATATAGAATAAAACTTCAATCATGTTATATGCACAAAATACAAAGTAAACCTAGGCCGTAAGACAGACACATACGATGGTTAAACATAAACAGTTCAGAAACGGTAAAAAGGGTAATTTGAGTAATTAAAACAAACAATCTCGGAAATTAAACCCAAATCAGTAAAAACCTAAACTTTACGGATCTGATTTGATTACAATGTCAACCATATACTTAATCCCAATCACACAAATCTTCGTTGGCCCGAATCAACCAAACCAATCCCATAACTTCCCACTCAAAATTCACACTAATAACAATAACTGATCCATTAAGAACTCCCAAGTTGACGCTGACTAACAAAACCACAATCCAGAAACAATCAAACCCCAACAACAGTGAACCAAAAAAAAAAAAATCGATCCAATCAAAAACAAAACTTGGATTCACAGAAACAGATTAATAAACAAATCTCTTCACATACACCAAGATAAAAATCGAAGTGAAGACACCAAGAGCAAATCAGATCAGGTAGCCAACACAGAAAGGGGGCCAAAAACGCTAGATCAAGCGATTGAAAATTAAAATGAAGATCCAATTGCCACAAAACTAGAAAAATAAAAAATTAGCGATAAAAACCCTAATTTAAGAAACAAAAAATCAATTGATCAAAGATTGAGAAAAGACAAAGAAGAAAATTACCTTCAATTTTGTCGAATCGATGAGCGAGAGTTGCAGAGTAACCGATCGGATAGAGGGAAAGCGGCGCCTTTCTGAAACCCTAAGAGAGAGAGAGAGAGGACGCAGAGAGAGAGAAGACGCGAGTGGAATTAGAAATCTCACTCTATGTCGTTTTTCTTTTCCTTAGTTTAATATTGTCATTCTCTGCGACGCGGACCACTGTTGGTCTTTGTAGAATGCATGTGAGAGGATTGTGGTCGTTAAAACGTGTGCGTCCCACTTACCCATCTGCAATTATTGGGAAATTTTGGGTAACATGCAGATCCGACGGCTGTGCTTGTTTCTCATTTGTCCTCACAATTTATTATTATTATTAATATTATTTTTAATGAGTTCTTGAACCTAATGGCTCCATTAGTTGAATTTCTTAGACCCTAAAAAAATGTTACATTTCAAACAATGCGTCTCAAATAAAAAAAAAAAAAGAATTATTGGAAATAATATTAATCACGATAATACTATATATTACTCAAATCATTTAAAATGATTTAGAGAAATGGATAAAGTGATTAGGTAGGTGGCCCTGTTATCCCTTAAAAGAATATAAATAAATTTACTACATACCTTAAATATTAGATATTCTAATCGGAAACATGAATTTGAGGTTTTCATTAATATGTTTTCTATCGATAAATATTATTTTTTAAATCGATATAAAAATAATTTTTATTTCATCTAAAATATAGATTAATCTTAAAAATATTGATCAAATAATGACATATGTACTCTCTCGTGATCTTTGTAATATGTCGGTCAAATTAATGATTTTTTCTTGGTATTAAATAATTTAAAATTTTTTGACATTGAATATTTTGAATTAAAATCGATTCATCTTTATTAAGTCGTTATTTAAAATTTTTAATTTATAAATATATATTTTTCTATGTTTTATCTATGATCGTGTTACGAAAAATTTCAAGTCATAAATATTGTTTCACTATTTGCAACTATGTTTTAAAATAAATACCCATTATAGAAATGATTGAGTTTAAGCGACATCACTTAAATTTTAAAATTTTTTAATTATGTAAATTACACCCAGATTGTACTATTTAAATCTCGCTCCAGTTGAGTAGGGGTATTAATTGTTCGATTCAAATCATTCACCCGATCCGATTATTAAAAAATCGAATTATTCGATTTGTATTAATAAAAATCGAAGCGATTGAATGATTTCATTGATTAAAAATTTGAGTTAATAGTTTGATTTGAAAAATAAAAATTTTTGTTCAGACCTTGTCCAAAACCCGCTTAATAAAGTTGTGGATTTGATTTAAGTAAATTGGTTCGAATAATTTGATTCCAATAAATTATTATTTTAAAGTTAAACAAGTTTTTTAACTATTTGTATATTTAGTGGAATTGATTCGAATAAATGAAACCCAAACCATTTAACTTGAAATTTAATTTGAGTAAATTGATTCAGATTTCTTGTAATTTGATTTGATACTCCAATAAATTTTTTAAAATTTAAAAATCGAAAACCCCAACTAAATAATTCAAAAAAACTAAATAATCGGGCGAATGAATGCCGTATTATCCCAATCTCAACCCAGACAAAAATTGCAACAAAACCTCAATGTCTCTCTCTTCACAAAACAAACTCCTCACTTTTCCCTTCTGTACAAACCCTAGCTTATTTATCCCTCTCCCTCTCTCCCTGCATTTCACTTCTAGGGAGAGAAAAACATCATGCAGCCCTTATTTCATCTCGTCAACCCACATTTTTTTAGGAGCTCTTTGCTATATATCCACAGTCCGAAGGCAGCAATGGAGGAGTAAAAATTGCAAGTAAGGGTTCCGGGTAAGTGTATGAAGGGGGAGAGAGGGGATTGTATTGCCAGGACATGGGTACTTTGGAGGTTGATGGGTGAACGAATCCTATGGTGTACTCCTATTACGGTGTATTATTATGCTTCAAACGAAGTCTCTTAGAGACAATACAAACGATAAAAATTTTTTATTTTTATCGTTTATTTTTTAATTTGATTTCGTTTGATTATATTTTTTTATAAAAAATAAAAAATTAATAATAAGTTTCAAATGAATAATGCTATACCAATAAAAGAGGCAAACAAATTTTATTTATAATTAAGGAGTAATGTTTCCAATGCCAAAGCAAAAAGTTATCCATTCCCTTTAATATTTTAAACCTAAATATCTCAAATCCTTTGAATTTTTTTTTTTTTTTATCAAAATAAGATATTTTAAATCCTAAGGTTTCAAATCAAATTTAGAATGAAGAGAATGCAGTCGCAGAATTTAGCCTTTGTATTTGAAAAGTTTTATATCTGTATACCCAAAAATGCTTTCGTATTAATGGATGCTGACTAATGCAGTGGGTGAGCACAAATTAGGAAGTGCTATATGACATAAATTTCTCCCCAATTTCAAATTTTCCAATAGACTAAACAAGGTGTAGGTTTTAACCTTAATGGCATAATTTATAGGGCTAACTTTAATTACCTATTTGGGTTGTTCATTAATTTTGTGCTGCAAAACTTTAGCAACCTAACAATGATGATTGGAGGGCTATATTTCTTGGTTAGAATGAAATTATTTTCGATAATTTTGGAGCTAGATTCAGAGAGTTTCGTTGCAGCTTTGTCTTCTACTGTTGAGCCACCCTCATGGTCATGTTTTGAGAGAATAACAAGAGTTGATGAAGAAAACATTCATGTGTAGAGTTTTGTTTGTTCCTAGGAAGGATAATAAATGTACTGATGTGCTAACAAAACTTGGCTTTCGGCTCCCCTTGGAGTCCCTGCTTGGTTGCTCCTCTAAGTGAAGTGTGTTCCGTTGTCTTCTTAGTGATATTTAGGGTCTATCCTTATTCTGAAGTAAGATTTCCCACCCCTCTGTAACCCACAAATATATATATCTATATTTATGGGAGGATTGAAATGAGTTGAGTAGATGGCAATGGGGCATATATAGTACAGATTTTCCTAATACCATTTCTGCCCCAAAACCCTGACCCCATAGTCCATATCCGACTCTTACCTTGGATCAGTGAAATGAAAAATTATATTCGACCTACAGATTTTCACAAAAAGCTAACCAATCTGCTATCACCTTTTTTTTAAGTCTTGGTGAAAAACAAATCTAAAGAAAACCCTAAAACAAGAAACAAAAAAAAAAAAAATAGAAATAACAATAACAAAAATTTTCTAGAAAAAAAAATCTAAATCTTAACAATTTGTGCGACATATCTAACAAGAAAGAATAATAGAAAGTGATTTTGGGATTACCTTAGATTCAATCGACGAGCAAAGAGAGGGAGGGATTGCTAAGGAAGGAATCGAGATTTGTGAGTCATCAGTGGTGTGGGTGGCGAAGCGAAGGGATAAAGGTAAAGGGTGGAGAGAAGGGAGGTGAAGGGTGTTGTTGTTGATGATATTTAACCCCACTTTGTGTCTACTTCTTGTATCTCTCTTTCAGTGTGGTTGTATATATTAGTGGGCAAATCGTTGACAATTTGTCAAAAGTCGTCTATCATTGTCAGCAGTGTGGATGGCAAAGTGAAGGGATGAAACCAAAGGGTGGAGAGGAGGGAGGCACAGGCAACGCAAAGGCTCATGTTTGTGTTTGTAGTGTTATTCTATTATTTTTGGTAAAGTTAAGGGGCTTCAAGACCCTAATTTTAACAAAATAACTACCGAGTCAGATTAGATTTTTCATGAACCAAATCCGTATATGAACCAACCTGATTATTCAATTAAAAAAACCTCTCCCAATCTACCCTTAGCCAATTAAAAAAAAAAATCACTCTGTTAGGTCAGAGTGGTTAGATATCTATCAAGTTGAGTCGAATATGCTATCCCTAAGAGGAGCAATTTAAGAAGAGGGCACCTTCTTGAAAGCACTAGACTACTAGAGGTGCCAAATAACAATTTCGAACATAACACCAATATCAATATTGGTACGTAAAATAATAAATCAAAAACAATTGTGTTAAAAATTGATTTCATATTCAAGTTAGGTGGATAATTAACCTCATACTCAGATCTGCTTCTAATATACCACCATTGAATGTTGATGCATAAGGAAAAACTAATTACGATATTGAATTAGTGCCTAACAGTGTAAAAATGGTTCGATAGTTCTGATCGCCAAAATCATTATCCCAAATAAAATTTTCCTTTAAAGTCTTGTCAATGCCATTTTTTCCCTATTATTATTTGCACTCGTCTTTCTTAAGCGAATGACAAGATCATTTTTATAAAAGGGGCTCACCCGTTATATAGAATGATCCCTAATTTAGTGCGGGATAGAGAATCGGTGGGCATATATGTACGCAGTCGTCTTTTTGTATTTTTGCAAATGATCTGTTTCCATATTATGCAAATGGACTGTTTTCACGTTTTAAACTCATGATCTCAAAGTTATCAAAAGAACAACTTCACAATTGCTTCAAGATTTTTAGCTTCAAAAAAATTAATAAATAATCATGACAAGGAAAGTAATTGTCTAAATGGGATGAATGTAACATTAGTAACTTCTGAGTTGAAAACTATCCAATAACTTAAACTTAAAAAAATCTGTATACATACAAAAAATTATATAATATGGAAGGTATTATCCACTCCCATTCTTATTACTATATTACTATTTTGATAGCTTAATAAAAAATTTTTGTATAATTCGCCAACTAATAGTACCTAGCTTCACTTTTAGTCTTGGCAAAAATTGAAAAATAGAAGTTTTCACGAATTGTTACTAGATGGGTCTAGCTTAAATTTTCTGCTCCCATTCTTGCTTTTTGGTTAGAATAAGGAGCTCCCTTGAACTGCTTCTTCTCATCATTTAACTCAATGTTGCTACATGGCCAACCAAAGAGAGAGAGAGAGAGAGAGAGAGAGAGAGAGTTCATCTTCAAAGCTCGTCATGGAGATCGTCGTAGTCATCGTCGAAGTCATAATCGTATTTGCCATCTTGAACAACAGTGCTGTAGAAAAGTAGCTCATGATTCAACATCTCGTCCAATGACAGCTTTCCATCTTTGTTGTCATCAGCCTATTTGTAAAATATCAAATATCAAACTTTTTGTACATGCCGGTGTAAGGAGAAAATTGAAAACAATCTCTCTCTCTCTCTCTCTCTCCCTAATATAAGTTGCAAGTGTTTTCTTCGATAATAAATTATATTCCTCAAGTAATTTTCTAAAAAGAATATCTTTACAAGGAAATATATTAGGCAATGTAATGCATAGCGACTTGGATATAGAAAAACAGACCCCATGGATAAGATATTTTGTATAGTACATGGCATAGGACACTTCCCCAGGGTATAGGTACCGCATTATGGATCTCAACTCCGCCGCTTCCAAAGATCTACGCATAAACTTGACTTCATTAAGGTCTCACACACACACACACGTCACACAGAGACAAAAGAAAATTACTGAGAAAAAGATAAGTATTTATATGTCAAACCCGTCCTTGTCCAAATCAAGCTGAGCAAATATTTCTTCTGGTGGAGGAGGATCATCTCCTCCATTTGCAAACTCAAAATAGTTTCTGTAAGTGTCATAAGCTCGATCGTGGAACTCTTCGAAGCTGAGCTTCCCATCGCTATTACTGTCCAGTTGCCTGTGTTTCAAAAATTATTTTTCAGCAATAAAATCACATAAAATGTGAAGAATCTTTGTAAGCTTAATCCTCGCTTCTCTCTCTTTCTCTCTCTCTCTCTCTCTTTTTTTTTTTTTTTGAATTTGAAAAAATTATGGTATTGTCTATAGGTCAAATGGGAATTAAAGGAAGTGATGTAAGTCTAACTTTGTCTTCTCTCTTAGTAGCCATTTCCGAATCTCTTTGTTTTCACTGTCTTCAGGGTGCAAGAAGCTGCAAAATAAAAGGGAATATTTTCATTTTATTAATAAAAATAGTGGAGAAATTGAAACTGGAAACAACCAGAACAGTTTATAAGAAAACAAAAGTATTACTCATTGAACTCATCAAAATTCAGAGTTCCATCTCTATCGGTATCTGCATTGGCAAATTGTTCCTTCCACCATCCTGCTTCACCATGTAACATCCCATCCTTCTCTGTTTTCCCAAAGAAGTTATTAAAAGAAAAATAGAATCTCCACATTAAAGGGACAAAAAAAAAAGTCACACACACATATAGGTTATTCCAACACAATGATTTCACATTAAGCCATCTTAAAGCTTGAAGGGAATATATAATCCCAAAAGCTCTCCACATTAATAGTAAGTTTTTAAGATAAAAATTATTTTCTCTCCCAATAAATGAATGCAAGTTAGACGGCTAAGCCAACCAAAACCCTAAAATTGTTTATAATTGATTCCTATATAATCGAGTTTATACTTAACAGATTTTTCAAGGAAAATATAAAGTGATACAACAAATTACCCATCTCTTCGTCTGTCAAATGAGGAAGATATTCCTTGAGAGAAACAGCCCGATCACCATCCTGGTCATGTGACAAAAGCTGCCTTTTTGTGTGGAAAAACAAGCGATCAATGGCTTGTTCAACATTCCATTTCTCCAGCTCACTTTGATCAACAAACCCATCTTTAGGTGAAGTGTCTAGCAATGGGAACAACACAAACAACCTCAATGTGATATTTAAATTTCCTGCATCAGCCAAGTACCCATTGAAATCGCTCTTGCCAGCTTCCGAGACATTAAGGTTGTCTGATGAGCTCAAAATGGGGGATGATGTTGCATTTGTCGCTTGTTCTTTTAGGAACTCCGCCTTCCAAACTAGAGGGTCAAATGAGGCGTGGTTGACGCCGAAACGGCGGCTTAGAGGGAGACGGTTGTGGGGTTTTGTGGGGCGGGGGGAGAGGGTGAGTAGGAGGAGGAAGGCGGCGGTGATAAGGGTGTAAACCACCGCCTTCGACATTATCCGGTGGGATTTCACCGGGAGAGAGAGAGAGAGAGAGAGGATTTTTTTATAAGGCGAGGTTGTTTTTTGGCGGTTTGGAGGGGAAAGAGGCAACGGAAAAATCTGAGTGGCTTTTGTGTCTAGTGTTTTTTATCAGAAGAATGTGTGCGCGTGCGATAGGGTTGACGAGCTGAGATTGTACCTCCTTTTTTCCTTTTTTTTCTTTTTTTTTTTTGGGTTTTTGGAAGGGAAAGAGCCAAATAAAAAAAAAAAAATGAGTGGTTTTTGTATCGTGTTTTAATTTGGAGGAAGGTGTGCGTGAGAGAGAGAGAGAGAGAGAGAGAGGGAGGGAGGGAAAGGCGGTTATCAGGGCTGTGAAGGGTGGGTGGTGGTTGAAATTTGGATTTGGCTTCGGATCACTTAAAAGGCCGCATTTGGAACGTGGAATGGAATTAGATTAGTGTAAATAAAATTGAATTAAATTAAATAAATATTAATATTAATATTGTGTTTGATATTATAAAATATATAATATAATAAGTTCTATAATATTATACACATATTTAAATATACACTTGTACATATATAAATGGGTATATTAATGCATGTACACGTGTGCTTCTCTTCTTTAAGATGTTGTTTGTGATTTGATCATAAATACTTTGGATTAACTGGTTCAGTTCTATTCAATGCCGTGGATATATATAGGATTAGTATTACGTCATTCGTCCTTCTGATCCTACTTATTTATATCTTCCAATACCAAAAAACAATTATTCAATTAACCCACTTTTTTTCTTTGTACGGAATAGAATAGGACCTACAAATGACCAGACATATACCAACCGTGAACATGACCCACCCCGATGGGCTGAGTCTCCCAGAAAGTAATGGCTTGGAATTGAAGAGCATAGCTTGAACACCAAGCTTGGCAACAACTTTGCACGATCGTACCAACCAACGAATAGTTACGTAGAAGATATTAAATTTATTAATTAAATTTTAAATTCAAAAAAAAATTATATTAAAAGAATCTCTTAAATTAGATCTGATAATAATTAAATTAAATTAATTAAAATATAATTTTAAATACTGATTAATTATACTAAATAAATATATCCAATATATATACACACACAACCGTACCCTTCCCGAAGAAGATGAGCCAATTCCACCATCCATGGTCAGCGGCAAGGGGTGTCACTTAGAGTTTATTTTTTGATATTAAATTAATTGGTAATTGATTTTCATTAGATTAATTTGATTCGAATACTATGAAATCTATTAAGAGATTATTTTTTTTAAAATCTTTTTTTTATTCATATGACTCGAATTCAATATCTATGATTAGGGGTGTCAACGGTTTGATTCAATTTGATTTAGTGATCAAATTGAATCGAACCTAAAATTAAAATTTTAAAAGAATTTAAATTAAAAATCAAACTAAATTTAATTGAGTAAGTGTGATACAACCACTCAACGGTTCGTGGGCCTCGTGGTTTTAATTGATCCCTCTTTGCAAGCAAATGAAAAACCAAATTTGATGCCATTATTTCCATACGCGCATTTGAGGCGACCCCACCGAAGTTATGAAAACCCCCTACCATGGGACACGTAAACTGCCTTTAATCGATTACGTGGCGACCTCAACCTAACCGCCCTACATATATACACATATGTATGTAGATACAACATATATTATTTGTTTTTTCAAACAAATAATTGAAAACTTTTGTAACAATATGTGTTTAAATTTTATATTATTATTGAAAATATGTGTTTTGGGCACTTTATTTCAATTTTATACTATTATCTTCTCTTTATTTTTTATTATATAATGTTTGAATAATAATTTTTGTTGAATTAATTATTCCTAAAGTTTTTAGTAATAAATAGTTATATCAATTACGATTTAACAATCAACCTGCTCGTACTTGATCAATCCGAATCAATCAGTTTGAAAATTTGGTCTGTTGCTCTACACGCCCGACACCCTCCATGTTCATCCCTTGTTTGTAAAGGCATGGAAGACTTGGTATAATTGTTTTCGTGTCAAAGCCACTCAACTAGAGATTTCTGGAACAAGGATCTCCAACCAGAACCTCATTAAACTCGATTAGCAGTTCTTGTTCTAAAAAATTGATGAAACGATCAAGCATAGAGGCACAAAAAGAAACGGGATTTAAATGCAAAAATTTAATGAAATATTAAAATAAATCATTAAATTATTATTATTATTTTTTTAAAAAATAATTTATTTTTATTTTTTTTCATTATTTTCTCTATTTTTTACTTTTAAATTTTAATTTTATATTATTTTTTCTTTTTTATATTTGATTCTTAAATTTAAAATTAAAATTTAGAACCACCATTTTAAAACGAAGAGGTGGTCCAAGCGATGATTGACCAGGTTGTCCACGGAGACCTGGCCAACCAGATTCTCTTTTTGATTACTTTATTCATAAAATTAATTTATATTATAATAATATTTTTCAAATATTAACAAAAGTTGTCGATCTTCAAAAATATGACAAAGTCGGTTCAGTTAATTTTGGCCGTGGGATTGAAAATCCAACGGCTAAGATCAACCCAACAAAAAATCCATTTTAATTGGCCAGCATGGCATGGTCGTTAAATCCTATTGGTCCACGTCATCAAATATGACGTTCCATGCGAATGCTAACTTTAACCTCCCCGTGTACACGGAAACGCTCCTACTATAAAACCTCGTCCTCCATCACATTTATCATATTACGAGAAACAAAGTGTTTGGAGATCGAAGACAACAATGGATCGAGCAAGATCTTTTATTGTTCTAGGAATCGTTCTTTTGGGTAAGTCTGGCTCTTGATCTTGTGACTTGTTTTTTTTTTTTTTTTTTTTTTGATTTGATTTTCTATCGGAGTTGTAGAATTTCAAATGTTGTTCACTTATGTTGTTTTCGTCTTTGTGGGTTTTTGTTTTCAGTGTATTTGAGTACTCAAATCACATATTTTTCACATTAATGTTCATGTTAATTGTGTGAAATTGGAGTTTCACAGGTTTCCCATTTTGATTCTCTTGTTTCTGTCACCAAATTTAGGTTTTTCTCAAGAGATAGAATATTTTGATGAGGACGAAATTCATTAACCATATGAAATGATATGCTATAATCTGTGTGTGCGTGTGTAAATTTCTCCACATAGTCATGGTAATTTGATATCAGTATATAACTGACCAAATTTCAAGGCAGATTCATGGTAGTACTTTTGGATCAATGATCTCTCTCCAACCCCTGTATACTATTGTAACTGTATTGTATTTTCTGCATTCACTTTTTTTTTTTTTTGGTTTTATGGATCAGGCTTCTTTCTATTATACTACATGTACTTGTGATATGCATAAATGGACATGTCAAACAAATCGTTAACATTTAACAGCTGAATTGAAAAATCTACCGTGGTGTTTTTTTTTTGGGGGGGGGGATAATCATAGAAATGGAAGCCAAGTTATGCATCTTGAGCCCAGATGTGTCGCGCACTCTTTTTGTTCTTAGATTTTGTTGAAGGATAATGTCTTATTGCCAATATTCCTTTACAAGTTATGATTGGCTTTGATTATCAAATAGTTTATGTAATTGATTTTGGTAATAGTGCAGCTTGCTGCCACATTTATGCTAGAAAAGGATTAGTATATCTGTTCTATAATGCATTTCGCAAAGAGTACTGCTCATGCAAAATTGTTGTTAATAAGCAGGATGTTTCTTTGCATTTTCAACGGCCAAAGAGGAGGCCACAAAGTTGGGAACAGTGATCGGAATAGATCTTGGCACAACCTATTCTTGTGTTGGTGTGTACAAAAATGGGCATGTTGAGATCATAGCAAATGACCAAGGTAATCGTATTACCCCATCTTGGGTGGCCTTTACGGACAATGAGAGGTTGATTGGCGAAGCTGCCAAGAATCAGGCAGCTGTCAATGCTGAGAGGACTATCTTTGATGTCAAAAGGCTTATTGGAAGAAAGTAAGATACTGACTCACTCTCTTGAATTTTGATTGATGTGATGTTGCAATAGTGTGGCTCTGACCCAAATTTTATATGTAGGTTTGATGACAAAGAGGTCCAAAAGGACATGAAGCTCGTTCCTTACAAGATTGTGAACAAGGATGGGAAACCTTACATTCAAGTGAAAATTAAGGATGGGGAGACCAAGGTTTTCAGTCCTGAGGAAGTCAGTGCTATGGTTTTGACAAAGATGAAGGAGACAGCTGAAGCCTTCCTTGGAAAGAAAATTAAGGATGCTGTCGTCACCGTCCCTGGTAAGCAACATTCTTGAGCTTCTTATGTTTAAGGTTATTTGGGTACAATGTGGCTTCCATGAGACTTATCTTCCATGGGTTTTGCAGCTTACTTCAATGATGCCCAGAGGCAGGCCACCAAGGATGCCGGCATTATTGCTGGTTTGAATGTAGCCAGAATTATCAATGAGCCAACTGCAGCCGCCATTGCGTATGGTTTGGACAAAAAAGGTGGTGAGAAGAACATTCTTGTCTTTGACCTTGGTGGTGGAACATTCGATGTCAGTATCTTGACTATTGACGATGGTGTTTTTGAGGTTCTTGCCACTAATGGAGATACTCATCTTGGAGGTATTGATCTTTCACATTATTTCTACAAGTTATTGCCGTTATCATCTGTATGAGGTTTATAGATGTCAGAATGAGCAGGGCAAAATAGGACTTGATATCTCACTTTGAGCTAAACTGGTTCAAACATGGTAAATGGGTGCTCTTTTGATTCATGTGCTTTCAAGCTCCCTGCTAGGGTGTTGTAGCTTACCCACCCTGTTGCTGTTCTTGCACCTTGAAGCTTGTAACTGTCAACTAACCCACACCCCACATGCATCAAAATTTCAGTAGTTAAAATTGTTTTCTTAGTCACGAACAGCTAGTTGACGATGAGGAAATTGAAGCTTCTGATGGATGTATTGGTTATCATACTTAACTTCAGCTTTTCAGATCGCGCTTTTGAAAGATATATATAAAATATAAATTTAAATTATTCTAAGTAGTCACTTATGATGTTTATATAAAATATAAATATATATTATTTTAAGTAGTCACTTATGATGTTTTTGGTGTTTATATGCTACTACATGGCTTAGGAAGTTTTTAAATTATTCCCTCTTTTTTTGGTCTTTTTTTTGGGGGAGGGGGGGGAGTGGTTTGAAAATTATGAAGGGCCTGCTGATTTATTAGTCCCAAATTGCTAGGGATCCACAGTGGACATGGAAGGACATATACTTTTAATAAACATTTTCCATTGTAATTGACTTCATTTTCTTCCTTCAGGTGAGGACTTTGATCATAGAGTCATGGACTACTTCATCAAGTTGATTAAGAAGAAGCATGGAAAGGATATCAGCAAGGACAACAGGGCTCTTGGAAAGTTGAGAAGAGAATGCGAGCGGGCTAAGAGGGCATTGAGTAGCCAACACCAGGTCCGCGTGGAAATTGAATCTCTCTATGATGGGCTGGATTTCTCTGAGCCACTCACCAGAGCTCGTTTTGAAGAGTTGAACAACGATTTGTTTAGAAAGACCATGGGACCTGTCAAGAAGGCCATGGAGGATGCTGGATTGCAGAAACACCAGATTGATGAAATTGTTCTTGTTGGTGGAAGTACTAGGATTCCCAAGGTTCAACAGCTTCTTAAGGATTATTTTGATGGAAAGGAACCCAACAAGGGTGTGAACCCTGATGAGGCTGTAGCATATGGTGCTGCTGTACAAGGAAGCATCTTGAGTGGTGAGGGTGGAGACGAAACCAAAGGTATTGTACTCTCAGGCATTCCTGGCTTTATTATACTGCCGAAGCTTGCTAGAATTAATTTTGAGATTTTACTAATATGTTTTGTCGGGTGTATTTATAGATATCCTTCTCTTGGATGTTGCCCCACTCACCCTTGGTATTGAAACTGTTGGTGGAGTTATGACCAAGTTGATTCCTAGAAACACCGTAATTCCCACCAAAAAATCTCAAGTTTTCACCACCTATCAGGACCAGCAGACTACTGTCACCATTCAGGTATATTTCCTTTACTATCATAAATTGTTCGGCATTGGCCTTCAGCTAGGTGCCATTTCTGATGGAACTGTGTTTACAGGTTTTTGAAGGAGAAAGGAGTCTCACAAAGGACTGTAGGGAACTTGGAAAGTTTGATTTGACTGGAATTGCTCCCGCTCCAAGGTCCTTCTGCAGCTACTTCTCTTTAATATTGTTCTTATCTAAACTTGGCTAAGCTTCGTGTGTTAAACTATTTTCACTTCTTTGTTTGAACAGGGGAACTCCACAGATTGAAGTCACATTTGAGGTTGATGCTAATGGTATTCTAAATGTGAAGGCTGAGGACAAGGCATCGGGAAAATCTGAGAAGATCACAATAACCAATGACAAAGGTCGTCTAAGTCAGGAGGAGATCGACCGCATGGTTAGGGAGGCTGAGGAGTTTGCTGAGGAAGACAAGAAGCTTAAGGAGAAAATTGATGCGCGGAACAGCTTGGAGACATATGTATACAACATGAGGAACCAGATCAGTGACAAAGACAAGCTCGCAGACAAACTTGAGTCTGATGAGAAGGAAAAGATTGAGTCGGCTGTTAAAGAGGCACTTGAGTGGTTGGATGATAACCAGAACGCCGAGACTGAAGATTATCAAGAGAAGTTGAAGGAGGTGGAAGCTGTATGCAATCCAGTCATCACAGCTGTTTATCAGAGGTCCGGTGGAGCCCCAGGCGGGTCTGAAGCTGGAGATGATGATGACCATGATGAGCTGTAGAACTGATGCTGGCACCACAATTGATTGGATAAATGAAGATACAGGCACAGATGTTGAGCATAAAGATTCGATGGCAGAGTTTTGAAGCTATAGGGGCACAGAAGATGATGGAGAAACCATTTCGGGTGGGGGGATGGGTATGAAAATGGCTCCCCATTATTGGTTTAATTTCGTATCCATTTTTGACTTGGACATATGTATAATGAGAAACCTTCGTTAGGTTACATGGAAATTGTAATTCTTTTATGTTTGTTTTCAGATCACAAGGTTCTTCTTTGTTTCCTACGACTCTTCTCCACCAAAGTCATCCCCACCTAATGCATTCCTTTTTTTTTTTTTTTTTTTTTCCGGCAAATAGTTTTGGAACTCTAGACTCTATGATCAAACACGCTCAGACAATTTTCTTTTTCCTTTTCTCAGTTGGGGTATGAGTAGGCGAAGGGATAAGGCTTACATTGTGTAGCACGGTTACCTGTGAACAAAAAAAAGATTTAAAAAAAAAAAAATTAAAGATTGGTCAAAACACCCTGTCCTTAATCAAAGCGACAAACAAAAAGCATACAATATGTGTTTTTTTGTTTTCCTTCACTCTGAAGAACGGTTCAGTTCAACTCCATCAATCACTTTTATCAATCACTTTTATTGTGGAGCAGATTGATCCATCCTGCCATAATCATCTTTACAACATCCAAAGCATTCAACGATGCATTTGGGTCCATCAATCAGCCCAAGGCATCAAATGGTAAAAAAAAAAATGAAAGGGGACAGCCCACCAACCCAAATATATATCACAAGACTTGCCACAACACTTTCCCCATATGGCAAGAAGGTATTAAAAAAATCGCCATCAAGCCATTTAAGGTTCAGAAGGGAAAAATTAAATCTGAACAATACTGTGGCACAGGCAGCAGTAGGAAGATAGCACAACAACGATAACAAACTCAATCTTGATCTCAAATTTGAAAGTTGACCGTTTAAGAAATAAATATAAAAGAAAAGACGAAAGAAAAAAAATATTAATCAAATAAAATAACATAAAATTAAATTTTGAAAACAAAAATAGAGAATATAAACTAATAATAATAATGATAATGATAATGATACTGTATTAACACATAAGCGTTAAGGTGCATTGTATTTGTTGTATCTGGTCAGGTGCCCCAAAAAAAGCATGGATTGATGCTCTAAAAGCAAACAAAGCGTATATGCTTGCTTCTTCAAAATCTCAAGCAACCTTTCAGATGCTCTAAATTTAGCAACTGGAGTATTTGCAGAGATGAGGAACTAAGAACCAGTGTTAATAATCAACAACTCAGCCTAAATAAATGCACTTTGCAAATAAAGGTTTATACATACAATGTACATCCACCAGAATTTTGTTGGAGCAGCCCCAACTAGTCAACATTATTCCATTGTTTTTGCTGCGCTGCGCATCCAAGGCCAGTTTGACTCGCATAGATCACAAGGGGTATCGCCTTCATTGTCCTTGACATCCACATCAGCCTTTTGCTTCACAAGAAATTCTGCAATGTCTTTCCTCTCACAGACAGCAGCATAATGCAATGGGGTTTGGCCATCATTGTCCTTACAATAGAATAACAGAAAACACAAATCAGAACTTCAATTTCAGTCAGAAATAATAGTTGTCACGCGTAAATCATAGTTGTAGATCTTATAGGTTAATAGCACCAAAGGCCTCAGCATAATTGAGATGATCAGAAGAAAGATGATAGGTGTATTTTAGCATGGACAAAGATTTGATGTCAAAGTTTTTATTAACGAACAAATATAGCAAGCATGGACTCGTCGAAGAGAACTACAGTAACAGCCAAACAACTTGGAAAAAATCGTTCAAAGTAACACAATCACATATGCGTAGTTGCTGAGAGAACTCTCCCCCCTCCCCATCCAAAAGGTCTCAATGGAAGCCCCCTCTGTTATGCCTGCCAAATCCACTGTATAATGTCTGAAAATTTGCAGCATAAGATCCTTTGGTGCTTCTCAACAAGAAAGGTTATTGGCTTAGGAGAAAGTTATGCTCATCAGACCATTATCAAGAATGAACCATATCCTCATTTATCAGACATGGACTAGCGTTAAGTAAACACTTTTTTGCCATAGGTCAATCTTCATGTCTATCTTACAAGTTAGAACTCTAGGAATGACTATGGGCACAATAAAATCAGCAATAGGAAATATTTTTCAAGGCTGTTTCCACATTTGAACCCCAGTCAACGAATAAATATGCAAGCAAGAATATAACATATGTCAAGAGAACCCAAATTGGTGACACAGGTTTTTGGGCATTAGAATCATAACTTGACTCAATTACTTTGGATCCCAAGACGAGCCAACTTGATTGTTTGTAGTGATCAGTACAAAGATAATAGAATCTCTAAACAACTAATGAGAATACCTGCTGCAAGTAAGAACCTACTGGCCAAAAATAACAATAAGAAGTTAAAATACCTTTGCATTTATATCAGCGTTTCTAGTGACAAGAAGTTCTGTGACATTAAGGTGACCACGATCTACAGCCCAGTGCAATGGCGTCCGACCCTCGCTATCTGAACTCAGTTAAGGAAAAACTTGTCAAAAGTTGAAAATGAGAATATGCATGCCTTAGTTGACTGAAACTTTCATTTATGTAAAAGCTTTTGAATATTGTAAACAGCCAAGAAAGATGCAAAATGGAGGTCCATAATTTTTCATTTAAACTACCATTGTGGATGTTTATTATTGGGCAAAAGCTAGCTTTAAAAAAGGTCAATTTGAACAATTTAGCTTCTCTAGTAATCTCAAAAATCCTGAAAAAGTTCCTAGCCATGAAGCAAGGACGGTATGAAACATCAAAGTTACAAAAATTTTCCACTATTATAAGGTTACAATTATAAAATGTTGTATCATGTCGTGTGTAAGAACCATTTCGAGCATAGACACAATCATTTGAAAAGTGTCAATGCAACATAGGTTTGCAAAAGTCCTAGAAGCTGAGACATATGCCTCGGATCACAATATTTCCTAAAGGAACACAACCAAAACAAGTAACCTAAGCAATAGAGAACGAAGAAAAATAGCAAAAGCAAGATTATTGCCCAACGTAGAAATTCTAATATGGATCAATAAGATGACGCAGACAAACCTTTCGTGTCAACAGATGTCCCACTCTCCAGACACTTGAGCAAATTGTCAATTTCCCCTTCTCTTGCAAAAGCATGTATGGCATCCATTTTCCTGGATGACAATTGACAATGAAGTTCAATATTCATATCAAATACAGATTAAAATTGTTCAAAGGCTGCTTCTTATTCAAGAGATTCACATTTCTAAATAAATAAATAAATAAATTATCAAACCAGAAAATCGCCTTATCAGTTATTAGTTACCAAGCTTAGTAACTTATGCTACTTGTACTTATTTCATCAATACAATTTTAACACAGAAAATGAAGGCTTCCTCGATGCCAATCTACATAAAACCCCCAATATATTTATATTGGCTTCACACTCACAATTCAATAAGTTTCTTCTGCCCATCCAAACATGGAGAAAACTCTAAAATTATAGCACGCAGAAGATGTGCTGGTCCAACTGAACAAGGGTCCAGGAAACCAAATTGGGTTCTAGATAAGCAGTCACTGTCAAATTCACACGCCAAACTCAAATATGATTATTCTTTTGCTACCATAGTTAATAAATTTATATCATCTTTGATATCTCAATTGCACCAGGATATATATATACTACATCAAAATTTCCTTAGGTTATTTGTGAAAATTTCAACTTCGCTTTCAAAATAAATTATAATATCAATTTCAATTCTTTGTTAGGGAATATAATAAAAAATTAATTGAAGGTGGAGGATGGGAGGGGGGACAAGGAGCTTTGGCGTGGTGTATGAACAAGACCAATCCATAATTAACTGAATCCCATCCCCTTATTGTCCATCACAAAGAATCACAGGAGAGAATATGAAGCTACAGCTTCAAACAAGGCCAGCAATTCAATGCAAGGGAAAGAGCCATCAATGAAGCAATGCATTTTCTGAGAAGGCAGATGCCGATAACAAAGGCCGCATTGAGATATATTCAGTGACTCTGTCAATATGGTGCATCAAAAAGAGTATACTGATCTGGCTCCGAGTAAAACAGTTCATTATCAAATTCTTTCAAGCTAACATGGTGAAGGCCAACCGGGGATCTTATACATAGTGATGCAGAAAGGAACAAGACTCAAGATGGCCGCACTCAATTTAGATTCCAAAGTATCATATTATAGCCAGATGACATAGCAATCACCACATGCATGAGATAAGAATGTCCAACTTTGACATGCCAACTACTGAGAATCAAAGTGACAAAGACAAATGCTGCAAAATCTGAGACATTTGTTCTAAAATGATAAAGGTTCAGCAGTAACCATGTAGAGACAAACTTTCAAATGACTGTGCACAACATGTGGGAGTTTGCATATACAATGCATAAAACAATCTTGAAAAGAAATGCTTGAGTGTTGGCGGAGGAAATGGTGAAGATTTTTTCATATACCAATAACATTCAAAAACTGTGAATTTTTTAAACTTACGATTCATTTCCAGATTCCTCCTCATACTCAAAGGTGCTGAAAACAGGACCCATTGGACCTCTGGCATCTTTTCCTTTTACATCAAGATCTCCATCTTTGCTCTTCTAGTTACCAAAAAATATACAGAAACAAACAAATGAGGAAATTCAACAAGAATCATAATGAGAAAGGGTGACATATAAGCAACAATGAGCTCATGAAGGAGAAAGATTGAGATCTCACAACGCTAGACCCGGAAGCCCAAGTAGGATATAGCTCCATAACAATGTCGATGTACCTCTGCATTGCTTCTTCTGGAGGCATGGCTCCCAATTTCTTCCATGCTTGCCTGGCAGAAATCATAGTAGATAAGAAAAGAATTAGCTCCATGGTAGCACTTATTTCCCAGCTGCCTACATGATAAGAACCTGCAGTCTAAACCCTGTATAACACATGCATTTATAATGTTGATTCTCAGCGTCTTAGGATTGATTCTCTAGGCAGAAATCATAGTAATCAGAAAAGAATTAGCTCCATGATAGCACTAATCAATGCACATGACACACATTTCCTGATGTAGTCCACATTAAAAGGACCTGTAGTCTCAACCCTACATGCTTAAGTTAGTCGTGCTAGCATTCATAAATGCTATGTTATGCATAACACATGCATTTATAATGTTCAATTTCAACTATCTTAGGCTTGATCCTCTTGCAATTTTCTTAAATTTGGATTTAAACACCAAAGCAAGCCATGTAACAAAAGATACACATGCAGGCATACCAAACCCCCCCCCCCCAACTCAAAGCAGCCACCAAAAGACTAACCATTTTGCACGAGCAGTAATTTTGAGGGCAGATGGCTGAGGTGCACTGCATGGCCCTTCAGTGGCAATCTTGTAAAGTCCATAAAGTTGCAACTGGATATCATTTGAAACCTTCTGCGATAACCTATCTGCAGCAGAAGCAGCTACAAAAGCAGTGGCAGCACTAAATGTCTCATCTAATTCAGTACTCTCAATGCCTTCCCAATCATCATCACCATCCTCTTCATCTTCATGACCCACTTCACCTACAATATTCTCACACCCTTCACTACCCTTTTCAACAACCGCCATTTCCTTTCCAGAAGCTCCATAAGTCTTCAAATTTGAAGCACCCGAATCATCTGCAGCCAATTTGGGCTCATTGCCTTCATCAATACCTGAGAGTTTCTGCTCCGTAGCTTCGTGTACAATCCTAAGATTCTCATCTTTAAATGAAATCACAATTGATATAAGCTTAGCTAGAAGGTAAGAGAAAATAAGGCCTATGAATACCGACTGAACCAAAGCGAACCAGTCCTCCATTTTCAGTAACTGAAACAACAAAAATAGAAACTTCAGAGAACAATTAAAACAAATTCGCTCAAAAATACACGGAAAAACTTATACAAATCAAAACCCAGAAAACAATATCTAAACGGATACGCGAACAATTATACATTTTATATTAAAAAGTCAAAAAGCATCATACCTCTCGAGACCTAGAAAACAGCACAAAGACAGATGTAACAATTATAAATTCAGGTACATAAATTGCAAACAACTACAGATCATGTTAAACTTTAAAACAAGAAATGATCAAAGCAACAGAAGCCCAGAAAAAAGCATATAAATTAATAATCTAAAAAGTAGTATAATTTCTATTTAAAACATTTAAAAAAAAAAAAAACCCAGAAAAGGAGGATCAAAACCCAGTTGAGAAATTACACCAGAAACCCTAGAAATTCAACAAAATTGGTGACAAGTAAAGCACCCCATTTGGAATTATTAAAAGGAAAAAACAACACCCAGAATCAAAACCCTAAAAGTAACATGTGGTGACATGCGGTGTAACATTGACGTAAAGGAACGGGGAGTGTGAACTTCTCACCTCCTTGAGCACGTAGTATTGAAGAGAGACTGTTGAGAGTCGTTATCGAGCGCACCGGCCAAAGGTTTCCTTGGGTGAGCGAAAGAGGGATATAATTAAGATCGACTATAACTTTGATTAAGAAAGTTAAAAAATTTTGAAACTGCACCCATTCTCTCTCTCTCTCTCCCTCTCTCTCTCTCTCTCTCTCACGCGTGATTGCGGGTGTTAAATCCATCTGCCTAAATTTCTCTGCATTGTTGTAATCTTTTATCCACATAAATTTCTCAAAATTAATATTTTTCACTTTTTAAATATTTTCTATCTCAAAACCAAATCACTTAACATACTAAATAAATAAATATTTATATAAAAATATTTATATTTTTTATATTTTTATATTTTTTTAATATTTAATAACTTATTCAATTATAATTTTTATTCTTAATTTAATTATTTTTTTATTTTTATTATAAAAAGATAATTATTTGATTATGTTTATAAAATAATTACTATTTATATAAAAATTTTATTTTATTATTTTTATTTATATTTACATGTTTTTCTATATTTTTATTTTTTATATTTTTATAAAATGTTATTTTTTAATGTTTTTATTTTCTCATTCCATTTTCATGCGACCTGGGTTTTACTTGCATTCTAATTATTTTGCGTCACCTCCGAACCCCTTTTTCATTTTTATTTTCTTTTTAATTTTTAATTACTGCTATTAAGGAAATTAATTTTTTTTATTAATTGTGTTTATTTCAAAGTTATTTGGGCCATACAGTAAGGATAATTATTCTATAATTTTAATAGAATTTGGTTTGGGTTATTCTAGGTTTTTTTTTTATTACTATTTTACAGAAATTTAAAACTAAAATATTAAAATTGACGAACCACCAGGTGGGTGAGCTTCAAGCATATTAAGATCTAGCTTTTCCTCTAAACCTGTTCCCTTCAAACCTAGTCTAGTATAGGCAGGAATCAGTTTTGAAGATATTTTGGTATCATTTCATTTAAAAGGGTTATTTTTTAAAAATGGGGTTTTTTAAAAAAAATTTTGAAAAAGGTTTTTTTTTTTTTTTTTTTAGGGGAGAGGGGGGGGGGGGGGGTTTGGTGGGGGGGGGGTTTTTTTTTTTTTTTTTTTTTTTTTTTTTTTTTTTTTTTTTTTTTTTTTTTTTAAATTAAAAAAAAATTAAAAATTATTTATAAAAAAATTTTAATAAAAAATAAAAAAAAAAAAAAAAAAAAAAAAAAAAAAAAATATATATATTTTTTTTTTTTTTTATAAAAAAAATTTTTAAATTTTTTTATTTTTTTATTTATTTTAAAAAAAAAAAAAAAATAAAAAAAAAAAAAAAAAAAATAAAAATTTTTTTTTTTTTTTTTTTTTTTTTTTTTTTTTTTTTTTTTTTTTTTTTTTTTTTTTTTTTTTTATTTTTTTTTTTTTTTTTTTTTTTTTTTTTTTTTTTTTTTTTTTTTTTTTTTTTTTTTTTTTTTTTTTTTTTATTTTTTTATTTTTTATTTATTTTTTTTTTTTTTTTTTTTTTTTTTTTTTTTTTTTTTTTTTTTTTTTTTTTTTTTTTTTTTTTTTTTTTTTTTTTTTTTTTTTTTTTTTTTTTTTTTTTTTTTTTTTTTGTTTTTTTCTTTTTTATTATTTTTTATTTTTTTATAAATTTTAAAAAAAAAAAAAAAAATAAAATTAAAAAAAAGAAAATGTAAATATATGGGGAAGGAAAAAAAAATATAAAATTTTTAAAAAATTATAAAAAAAAAAAAAATTCAAGAACTTTTACAAAGATCGTAAACATTTCTTTTTTCAAATAAAATATAGAAAAAAACTAATAACTTTTTTTTTTTTTGCATGTTTTAAGAGTTCAATAATATAGTTTCACCAAAATACTAGAATTTTAAAATAACGTTAATAATAGAGAATAGTTAATTTTTGTTTCATCACCATAAAGAATTGATTGCAAACAAAATTATATGTTAAAAAAAAAATTGCAAAACCATGCATTGCGTATATTTCAACCATGTTAATATTTTCTTACTAATTAGATTTTTTTTAATAAATGATTGGTATTGGGTTATTATTTTAAATTTTATTAAATTCGATTCAAAACGAATTAAATTTTTAAAAAATAAAATTCTATTGATACTTATTTTTTATATATGATTCAAATTTGAAATTTTAAGATATCAGTATTCAATTATTGGACTAATTAGAGCTTTATACTAATTAGATCCTTTTAGGATAATGCATCTATTTCTTTTTTTTTTTCCCCTCAATAATTTGTTAAAGGGTGGAAGCTCTCGTACTTTCATCATTTGAACTTGTTAAAGATTTAATCCCTTGATCCATAATTTATTTGATTTATCTGGTATTATTTTAGAATTAAAATAGTGTTTGGGTTTTTTTTTTTTTTTTTTTAAAGAAAAAAGAAAAGTAAGGGAGCCCCCATTTTTTCCCCTCTTAGCACAAAGAAAAAGACAAAAAAAAAAAAAGAATTCCAAACATTTATTATTGACATAAATTTCAAATTATTTATTAATATAACCTTTTGCAAAAAGAGAAGTTAATTTGACATAGATCATAGTGTATTTACTATAATTGTTTAAGCCAAGATTTTTGGTTTGCAACATGGTAAGTTAGAATTTAGAGAACAAGCTCTTTCTCTCTCTCTCTCTCTCTCTCTCTCTCTCTATATATATATATATATATATATATTAAATACATTTTAAATAAATATGTTTCCAATATTTTAAAAACTCAAGGGACTAAAGTTAAGGTGACCTTTAATAGTATTTAACTTTTAAAAAACTATTTTTTTTATTCTTTTTGTATTGTGTTCTCAAAAAACATATTTTCAAACCAAATTCACAAAATATTGTTGCTTTTCAAAACGAATAAAATAGAAACACATGAATTATAAAGTTTATATTAATAGTCAAAGTAAATTTATCAAAACTATCCCATCATTTGATCAGATTTTAAGGATTTTCATAATTATTATTTTGATTGTATTAATTTTTCATTCATGACGATCTGTTCTATTTTTATCTTAATTCAAATTATTATTTCTTCTCGATTAATTGACACCCTTAAATTCCATGAATCAATTCATCAATAATTCTATCTTTTTCGAGTCTATTCAGAATTTCACAAAGACGAGGTTTAATTCATTTTGGGCAAAAAGCATGGTTGGTCAAGGTGACGCTAAATTTAGTATTAGGAATGGATGGTTTCAACCGAAAATACCCACTTGACAGTAGAGGAAGAGACAGCAGCGATGACGACGACCAAGAAGACGTTGATGCCCCAGTCTTTCAACCATCAACAATCATCCAGATTGTTGGAACCGAAAACCCCATTCTTTCTCAAAATTTCTATGCAAAACGATAGTAGTGGAGTAGATATTTCAAAAGAAACGAAACCATCAACTTCAAACCATACAGAGATCAGTTGATTATTTGGTAGGAAGAAAGTTAGATTTTTTAATCAAGAACTTGAATTCAAACTTGAGGATGGACGAAAGGGGGGTTAATAACGACTTGAATTGTATTAGTCGGAATATAACTTTAAATATCGATCGATAATGAACATAATTCTCATAGCATTGAGAGAGAGTGGAGGACCAACATTTTGAAGTCAAATCAACTTTTTCATGGTAAAGAAGATTAAGTTAGCAAAGCATGGCTCAAGAATAAAAAAACACATTTATAACAAAAAAACCAAAATCATTCTCATGAACTCTCACATAAATAGCCATGGACGTCTCAACATTTATTATTAGATTATGTGATCAAAATAAGGGGAAAAAAAAAGGAGAAAAACTGAAAAAAAAAAAAAAATAAAAGTTCACATGCATCTCCATCTTCAAGCCCATAATAGAAAAGCACCATTGAAGCTTCATCATCCTTCGCTGTTTCCAACACCTGAAACATACAAAATGGAAAATGAGTGTTACCACTTCAGAAAAGAAAGCTTTTTAATTTACAAAATGAAAGGATAATTAGGGTATTATTATAAAAGTTTAAAAAAATTAAATATTAAATCTGATATGACATAAATCAATGAAATCCAAGTTACATCATACTTAATAATTTCAATTTTTGATTTTTTTTTCAGGAATTAAAATATTTATTTGCAAATACCTGAAGAACAGTTTATTCAGGCAGCGAGTTAACGTCCTCGACTGAAGAAAATAAGAAATAAAATAAAGAGTACGAGTATGGTTGGAATCAATGAAAAGAAGCCTGAAGTTCTGACTGTCCTTCTTGCTGCAAAAAGGGGGAAAAAAATGTAATGTTGGTTTGCAAAGACCTAAGAACCCATTAAAAACAATTAGATTCAGTGTAAGATATTAATTTTTTTTAATTAAAATTTTTAATTCAAATGTTAGAAATAAAAAAATAGATATTGAAAGAGTCAATTCGAACCAAATTAGTTAAATTTTCGAATATTGATAGAAAGATTATATATATAAATATATATATATATAATCTTTTGTCTCTTGACATAACCCAATAAATAAATAAATAAATAAAATTTTAAGGACAACATAATTCCCATGAAAAAATGGAGAAAAAGAATTAAGTAAAACCAACCCTTTAATAATCTTATAATATTCAGATCAAATTAGTTGAACAAAACTCGAATACCGATAGATGAAAACCAATATATATATATATATATATATATATTATGACAAATAGCAAGTAAATAGCAGGTAAATTCAGTCTATCTCTCAATAGGGTTCCCATTATATTTTGTTTGTCACCATTATTTAATAAGAAAAAAAGAATATTAATAGTCTATTTGAGACAGAGAGAGAGATACTAAATAATTCTTAATTATAACTTATTCGAATCAGATATTTTTATTAACTGTATTAACATTATGTTCATTAATACTAAATATGAACTTAAGTGACTAAAAGTCTGAAACAATAATATTTTTATTAACCTCAGTTAATGGAATTTTAATAGGGTAGAGTTCACTTTCTTACCTCCAAAAATTTTTGGGATTACACGTATGATTAGCCATGCTATCCCAACAATGATAAGCCAACCCATCCTGTCTCCTACCTGCTGAGGGTATCGGTGTGGATTGTATACCATCGTTGCAATCTAAAGACACGAGAGAAATTAGGGTTTTGGAGGTAAGCACAAGTCATGCATGATCTCTATAACTAAGAGAGGAAAAAAGAAAAACAGAAAGTAAGCCAAGAACAAAAGTTGAATTGAAAGAGTTGGAGAGAATCTAACCTTTTTACTATGAGAAAAATTTTCAAACACTTTGTAATTCTCTAGAGCAATTATGAAAACTATCGAACTTTCAAAGATGACCCCATATATATATATAAATTAGGGCTGGCATTCCAAGTGAAAATATTTCTAAAAGGAATAACCTACTAAATATTCTCAAACAACAAAATTAGCAACCGAGAAAAAGATTCTATTTTCCTAAAAGAGAATATGTAAACTCCAACCATTTGCTTACTACAAATGCCTTGCCTGATTGTTAATCGAGAATTGGAAAAATGAGAGAGAGAGAGAGAGAGAGAGATCATAATAGGCATACCCTTTCTTTAGTAGGTATGTGCTTCGTTTCTAACTAAGTGTGATCATGAAACTCGTAAAGGTGCAGCTAGATTAGTCACGTAGGTTGTCACCTTTTGTTTAAGGTTTCTGTCGTTCCACACTTAAAAAAATAAAAAAATAAATATATTAATCACAAGACCTAATGTATGCTAGCAGTGAGAGACATGCGATCCACAGACAAGGGTGTAAAAAATTTATATGATATTGTTCGGGCAATAAATTTGAATTAATATTTTTTAAAATTACAATCTTATTTAACTTTTTTTTTCTTGATTTTAAAGATTATAAAATATTTTTTATTGATTTAAGATGATGTTATATTTTAATTTTGTTATATTATGGGTTTTAAAAAATATATTTATGCAAAATTTAGTCAAATTAATAAATTTTAAAAAAGACAAGTGACATGAAATTATAATTAAGTGGGTGTAATATAAATACGGATCATAAATACTAATTAAATTTTAAAAAATTAAGATGATGCAATTGCCTACCCTAAGCACTTCTTAGGTCTACCCACGTGTGGTTGATTATGTGGAAAAGATTTTGTGATCTTTTAACTAAGCGTTTGAGTTTAAGTTTCTTTGAGAATGAAAAAAATTATATTAGAAAAATTCTCTTCCTATAACAGACCTGATAACAGCTCGACCGAGATTAATTATGATAAAATTCTAGATATTTGACGATGAACCAAATCCAAAAGTCAAAAAAAAAAAAAAAAGCAATTCTTAGGTCCGCCAATGTATGCTAGAATAGTTAAGACTGTATAAAGTGTTTGATTCATGAGCTTCTACCGTACACCAGTGGAAGGTGCCATATATCTCCATCTTTCTTGAACCCAACCAAGACCCTTAATGCCTAGGAAGTAAGAAGGCACCATTATATAAAAGAAGAAAAGAGGAAAGAAAACGATGGGATAGAAATATTTAAATTAAGATGTATATTTATATTTAATATTTCATCATTACTTTTAAATTTTGATTTATGCGAAATATTTTGATTCATTTATAATTCAAAGTTCATATATATATATATATATATATATATATATATATATATATATTTCATTTTTATTTTTTACGACGGATTTATAAATTAAATCACCAAACAAAACATGTTCTGTACGCCGGTAACGCTTTCCGTATGTTAAAGAAAAAAAATAAAATTTGTAATATGCTAGACGAGCTGTTTTTTTTTTTTTTATTTTTTTTTTATTTTTTTTTTTTAATTTAGTTCTACAGTCCTCTACATTCACAATACAGAAATCTAAATAATAATAAATTAGACAAAAAGTGGAAAAGTCTGTCATTGTTTCATGGCTCTTTTGCAATTCGCTTCCAACAAAATTTCTGATCCAACTTCAATAATTGCAGTTCCCGTGACCTGAAAAATCACCCCAAACACATTTTTCATCATTAGAAAAATTCGTAGTTGATAAATATATATAGATATCTTCATCACTGCAATGTTATAGACATTAGGGAGAAGTAGTCATCATCATCTGACTAAACTAATTTGAGTACATCAAAATTAAAAGCTTACGTACTTGGATCAACGTCAGTGACAGCTCCTGTCTCAGCAAAATCACAGTCAATTTCATGCCTCCCCATAGCTTGGTAATAAGCATTCATGGCATAAGCGGCATGCGCTCGAACTGTATTGGGAAGAAAACACTGACCTCCTTCCTGAATCTCTCTGCAATACTCAATCCCCAACCCGCAAACATAGTCAATATTCCTCTGCAAGTCCTCTGTTTTCGCCCCTGTTTTCGGCAAACACCAGCTCTGTTTTCCATCACCCTGCACTGGCGTCGGAGATGGATTCGAAGGCGGCAAACTTGCTTTAGCCTGTCACAATCAAAACAATTTCAAAGGGTTAAAAATAATGGCCCAAAAAAAAAAAACACGAAATCAGAGTAAATCGTAAAAAAAAAAAAAAAATATACTCAGTTCAGCTTCCAAGTGCACGTTCACAATGCGGCAGAGATTAAAGAATTCATTATAATTAATAACAAAAATACATGATCATAATCAAAATCAACGACAATAAACTCAATTTTCTGCGGTTCTCTGCGGAAGCTACCGTTGGTCGGAGAATTCCAATGTCGTAAACAGGAATCAAATCTGGTTTAAATAGCCCAAAATTCCTCTCACAAACCGGTCCAGGTTTGAGATCTTCATTGAAAAGAGCGAAAATGTAAGTCTCAAACGTTCTATTCGGCATAAGTGGAGTCCCATTTCCTGACATTACGTGTTTCATGAGATTTCCATTGTACTCCGCAGCACTCTCTGCATCAACCGCTATCTGCCCTGCATCTCCGGCCGATGGCCAACCCGTTTCAGCAATCACAATCTCAATATCATCAAAACCCAGAAGTTTCAACGCCGAAAAAGTCGCATCCAATTGAGCATCCAACATGTTTGTGTAGAGCAAATTGGTATTTTCATCGACCACCCCTGCATTTGGGCGAAACAGAGCATAGTCCAGAGTATCAGCGGAGCACCCGAAAAATGGATATGGATTTATTAGAAATGGTGAATTTGTATCTCTGAGAAAATCCAGTAGTGGTTTTAGAACATGAACATCATAGCCTTGTCGAAATTTTCCGGTTGATGGAGGGTTTGAGGTTGACAGGATGCCTAAAGAATGTGGGGTAGTGACTTTGATTCTTCGGTCTAGAGACTCTATTTGGAGAGCCGAGTGAAGGGTTTGCATTGCAGGGACAAGGCTTGCAATGAGGAGTTTGTTGGCTGTGGAGAGGACTTCATTGCCTACTAAAATTCGTACGATGTTTGTGGATGGGAAGTAGGGTTTGATATTGGTTTTGAGCCACTGTTGGGCATGGTCGAGCTTGGTGAGCTGTGGGATTTGGTCATTTGGGACGGTGACTGTGATCGCAATGCCGGTGTGTGCAAAAGCTTGCACCATGTTGGGGTCTGCGTCAAATAGCCTAACGCGGTTGATGATGGTGGATTGGAGGAGGTAGTTTGCTACTTGTGATGGTGGTGGAAGGTCATCCGCTACGGTGCCATAATTCACTCCTATTGCTGCTTCAACTGCCAAGTCATCATGAATGGCATTGTTAGTTTACGGAATTGAATTGAGAAATGCTATTTATTACGACAAGTTTACGACCATGATTTGGCTCAGGCCTGGATATGACCCTTTGCCAATCACATGGAGCTACTACCATTTCTCATGAGATGAGAATGTAAAATATGAATGATCATTGAATGGCAATCTAATGGCTAAAAATACTATGACTACCGATATTCATAAGAATCGTAAATAATCCCCCGCTTGAGTGTTTTATATACTATTATCCAGTCAGTGATTGAAAAAAGAAAAACATACAATAGAAAATTTGGTCACGGACTATGTATGTAATATCTTGATCCCACTGGCTACCAACTGTTCAATAAAACTAATTGGTCTTCTATTTTCACCTTAACTTTAAGTGAGGAACGTACCCCGAATGAGGAGAGCAGATGCAATGAAGACTGTGATTCCTCCAATGAAGGTTGATGCGAAAAGCGTAGTTGAAGCCATGTTTTGGGGATGGGGAGGTGGAGACAGTTGAATGTGTGAGAATAAGAGGTAGTAATGGTAGAAGAAAAGGATTTGAAAGAGATACTTTTCTTTGGCATGGGAAGTTCCTCGAGCCCAAGCTCTGATTCTGAAGTGTAGTTTCTGTGAGAAAGCTGTATAAACTTAGGTCTGCTTTAGATGGACACTTTTGATTTCAGAGTTTCTCTTTGAATCTGTTTTTCCAATCTTTGTATAGTAGAAGAAGAGACTACATAGAAAAGGACATTGATTGTGCATTAAGGAAGTCTGTACAGCTAAAGATGAAAAGCAAAGAGGACAAGGCCAAATTTTGGATTTGGCACAGGCAAAAAGTATTCTCTTTTTACCAAGTTGGTGAAGGTATAATTTGCTTTTCCATTTGTGAACTGCCTCGACAAATCATGACCTAATGAAAATTTGTCAATTATTCCTATTACGACACCCATATCTGATTAGTTACAAGATTAGAATTAGCATGACATCTTTTGAGTATTTTTCACACATTGAGAGGAAGGGATTCAATTCTTGCATAGAGTGTCTCCAAATATCAAGAACTTCCCAGGCACAAGCCCGACACAATTTTTGCCTGATTTTCTTGTTTTATTGGGTATATAATCAAATCTTTAATATATAGTTTTTTTTAATAATTTTTATAAATATTAATATCCACTCAATTCAAAACTGATGAATTATTTTTCGGTTGTTATTATTTCTTGTAAGATATGATGTAAAAAGTTGCATTAGCAATCAACATTCGTTGTATCTATGAGTATCAATACCCATAGTGACATTAGAAATTCACATACCAAAAGAGAGGTATTTTCACTATTTATATAACAATAATAACAACCTAAAACTTCTATACCAAAATTTGAGATCGATCATATGAGAGACAAATATCAAAATCAAAAACAAAAAAAAAGATTTAGTTTGTGCAGATTCTCCTATGCTACTCATTCCTATCTAAAACTATATGCTCAACTAAATCCATAATTATCATATCTTTACGAATGTATTACATCCAAGTTTTTAATGGACTACCTCTATATTTTATTAAATCTCCTATGTTTAAATTCTCTACCTTCCTAGCAGGTGCGTCCTTAGGTCTTAGCTGCACATGTCCAAACTATCTCAAACGGTACTATCGTATCTTATCTACAATTGAACTAACTCCTAATTTATTACGTATCTCGTCGTTTCTAATTCTATTATTTCTAATTTTACCACACATCAACCTAAACATTCTCATTTCAACTACAGACATTTTTTGCTCTTGTTGTTGCTTAATGGCCCAACACTCGGTGCTATATAATAGAGCAAGTCTTACTATGGTTCTATAGAATTTTTCCTTTAAATGTAATGACATCGTGTGATCACAGAGAACTCCGAATGTCTTTCTCCATTTCATCCAACCTGCTTGAATTCTATTATTTACATTTTCATCTATATTGTCATCATTCTGGATGATAGAACCAAGATATTTAAATCGTTCGATTTTTAGGATTTCTCTTCCTTGTAACTTAATCGTTTCTTCATTATCCTGATGGTTGTCACTAAACTTACATCTCATATACTCAATTTTAGATCTACTCAATTTAAATCCTTTAAATTCTAACATGTCCCTCTATAACTCTAATTTAGTACTAATACTCTCTCTAGTTTCATCAACTGAAACTATATCATCTGTGAAGAGCATATTCCATGGTATTTCATCTTGAATATTTTTTGTGATTTTATCTATCACTATTACAAATAGTATAAGACTCAATGCCGAGCTTTGATGGAGTTTAATGTTAACAGGGAAGCAATCGCTTAGCCCCCCGCAAGTCTTTACATTAGTCGCAATTTCTTCATACATATCTCTAATAAGAATAATGTATTTCAAAGAGATCTCTTTCTTCATCAGCGCCCATCACAACACGTCTCTTGGAACTCTATCATATGCTTTCTCAAGACCAATGAATACCATATGTAGGTCTCTGTTTTGCGCTCTAAATGCCTCTATCAACTGTCTTAACAAGTGAATTGGTTCAATAGTGGATCGTCTTGACATAAATCTGAATTGATTCTGAAACACACTTATATCACATCTCAATCTATACTCTATTACTCTTTCTCATAACTTCATCGTATAGCTCATCTGTTTAATTCCTCTATAGTTAGAGCAATCTTGTATGTCTCATTTATTATTATATAGCGAGATAAGTGTGCTCTCTCCCCATGTGTAGGGCATTGTCTTTGTCTGTTAAATTTTGTTAAAAAGAACCGTTAACATTGTTATTCTGAATTCACCCAAATATTTTCACATCTCAATAGCAATACCATCAGGTCTTATAGTTTTGTTATTTTTCATTCTTTTTATGGTTTCCTTTACTTCATAGGGATGAATTTTACATTTAAAATCTCTATTAATCGCTTCTATAGGTATCTCTATATTTTTTTATACTTATTATACTTTCAACATTAAACAGGTTATTAAAATATTCATTTCATCGCTTTGTTATATCCTCGTTTCTTACAAATATCCTATTTATTTTACTTTTAATATATCTAATCTCATTTATATCTTTTCTGTTCTTCTCCTTTAGTTTGGCAATTCTATAAATCTCTTTTTCCCCATCGCGAGTCTCAAATCTCTTGTACAATTCGTTATACACTTTACTCTTTGATTCATGGATATTTTTTTTGTCTTTTTTTGTATTTTTGTATTTTTTATAAGTCTCACTACTACTATTATTTTTAAGGTTCCTATAATACTCTCTTTTGATTCGGATAACAGTTTATATTTTTTCGTTCCACCACTATAACTCTTTGTCTCTTGGAGCCCCGCCCTTGGATACTCCAAAAACCTCTCTATTTATTTTTTTAATATTATTAGACATATCTTTCCATATTGTTTCTGAATAATCATTAACGGACCAATTTGTTACTCTAATTACTTTGTCCCTAAAAGTTGTCACATTTTCCCCTTTTAGATTCCATAACTTAACTCTTGGCTTCATATATGATTGACATTATTTTTATCGTTTAGACACTCATACGTCTAAACTAAAAGTCTATGCTGAGTCGTTACACTCTCTCCCAGTATGACCTTACAATTCTTACAGGTCGTTCTATCACCTCTTCTAATGAGAAAGAATTCTATTTGACTACCATTTGATCTATTTCTATAAATAACTATATGCGACTCTTTTTTCTTAAAGAATGTGTTTACTAATACCAAATCAAATGTGACTGCGAACTCTAAAATGGTATTTCTCGCTCGTTTCTACAGCTGAAATCCAAATTTCCATGTACGATTTCAAATCCCTCATTTTTTTTTCCTACATGTCTATTTAGATCTCCTCCAATAACTAATTTCTCGCTACTTGGTATGGTTTGTATAAATTTATCTAAATCATCATAAAATTATTTCTTACTAATTGCATCTATACCTATTTGTGACACGTAGACACTAACTATATTAATTACGTTTTTTTCATTTACTAACTTGACGATTATAATTCTATCTTCCTTCCTTCTTATCTCTACTACATTTCCTAATAGGTCTTTATGTATAATTACTTCTACCTCATTTTTAGTTTTATCTTTACCTGTGTACTAAAACTTATGACTATAAGATTCTATTAGTCTAGCTTTCTCTCCCACCTATTTGGTTTCTTGGACACATATGATCTTAATTTTTCTTTTATTCATTACTTCACATATTTCTCCTAACTTTCCGGTTAGAAATCCTATGTTTCAAGTAGTCAAGCGAATTTTATCCTCATAGACTATTTTATTTACCCGCACCCTAAAATCCCTTGATAACTTACCACTACACTCGGGGTTCGATGTAGCATGTCGTTGAGGAGGGAACATCTCATGCGTTTTCTTATATTTGTCTCTCATTTTTAATTTGATAAACGATTTTTATGATAACTGTTAATATATCACGATCCTACTCCTTTATACATAAAAATTAATATTAATAAAATAAAGTCTCCTTAGTTATATCCCAAAACAACTTGAGAAGGTAAAGCCCAACAACTGCCACAAGTCGACTTGGTTTCATAAAAGGCTCACCATCACTCAGGCTCGGGCCAATATACGTCCGCCCAATTCGGTCCAAGGAGCCTTGGCTTGTGTAGTTGCCTTTTTGTCCAATAATTAGGTTTTTTTTTTTAAAAAAAAACCCATTGGATTATTCAACTAATTCGATTTAAATATTATGAGGGCTAATTTAAAAGTTGATTTTTTCAATTCTTTTTTTTAATTATTTTCAAGAGTCAAACTTAATATTTTAATTTAAAAAGTTTAGTATTCTATCATTAGATCCATTAGACATCGATAAAAAGTGATGTCGGTAATAGTTAGGATTTTTGATAAGCAAGGGAGAATCTATAACTAATTGTTGCATGCAGGAAGTAGTTCCCACACATGTCTAGCTAACTCTGACATAGATATACTCCATTGCAAGGAAAGCTCAAATCTTGAACGTTCAAGTAAAAACATCAACTTAATTGGCAAATTTGACATAAGCAAAATTAAGAGACAAATGTGCCTAGTTGGTCGTAAATAATATTTTGGATTTAAATTGAGAAAATAGGTATCAAAAAAATTTTATCTCTTAAATATTTAATTTGATTTAAATCAAATTTAATCAAACTTAATATAATTATAAAATACTGATAATTTATAAAAAAAATAAAAAAAATTGTTGGATTTGGTTTTCCACAAGCGAAAAGAGATGCGATAATCTTAGCTTGCTTGATCGACTTATTATTCCAAAAAAAAAGGAAGTCTTGAGAAGCCCAAAAAGCTAACTTTGCGGGGAAAAAAACAAAAGTACAGTAGTCAGGAAAAACTTATCTGGGAGTATTTAAGTGAAGGTATTTGGTGAAGACAATTACTTTGAATAATTCCTTCTTTTTGCAAAGTTTCACACCTCCACTGTAACATTGCTTGCTCGAATGAGCATCTCAGAAACAGCAAAATCGGCAGGAAAAAAAAAATATGAAATGCATGTAGCACAGATGGTATCAAATTCTGAATGCAGAAATACCGTCGTTGGAATACTCATTTGAGCAAGAAACATTATATGGAGGGAACCCCACTTCTCTCTCTCTCTCTCTCTCTCTCTCTCTCTCTCACCACGAATCCACACAACTCTGGCATATATAGTGCAACTGAGGATGGTCTATACATAAGGATCTCAGACCCACAACATTTTTGGCCCAAAGACCAAATTGCCCTTCCCCTGTGCCCATGTGAGCCAGGATGTGGAGGGCATTTTGCGGAAACAAATAATTCTGCGACATAATAATTTTAGGGGGAACCGGTGGGGAAGAGTTGGGAGTTTGACAGTCAGTTTGTGGGAACTAGAGATAGAGAGAGAGAAAGGAATTGTAGGTATCGAATGAGAATGGCAGTTAAAAGAAGATATAGACAAACCTGTCAAACCAACCAAAAAAGAGTGGACGAACTCCCAGAAAAATCACACACAAACACACAAACATACCAAAGGGGCCGTTTTGTAAGTATTTAAACAATACGACGCAGAGAATCACTCAAACAGGTTTTATCTAGTGATGGTTAATCTGCAGCACAAATCATTCTTAAAAGCAGAAAAAAGAAATAATTAAAAAAGAAGTTTGACATTGAAACTTTTGATAAGCTTGAGAAACCTGTGAATGTGATAAACACGAAACTCTCATGATTCCTGATAAACTCACGCATGACATACAATTTTCTTGTTAAAAATATTAACAAAAAAAAAAACTTTTAATTAAGTATTTATGAAAATAAAAGAAGACTTTGGGGTACCTTTACACGAGGGTGATGGTTTGGAGAGCAGTAAGAATCAGTGTTTTAAAAATCCACTCATACCAACAGGTTTGACCGGTTTCATGAATAAATGTATTACAATTCGATTTAAATTTTATCAGAATAAATTTATTTTTTTATAGAGATATATAAATTTTATTTTATTTTAAAATATATAATAAATAAATTATATATAAGATATCATAATATCATTCGATTTATAAAATAATCTAATCAATTTAACAAATGCATCAATAAATTAATAAATTGGCCGAGTTATTTTTTAAAAATATGGTAAGAATACCAAAATTGTGCAAGAGAGCAATAGAAATGGTAACCCAGCCACTTGTGTGTGGGTTTTCACGGTATATATTTGCCAATATGCAAGTCGAAACGAGACAATGATTCGCAATATGAAATGGAGAAACCAAAAATAGAAAAAAATGAGAAAAAATAATTGTGAACGAATCTGAGGTCTTTTATTTTTATTTTTATTTTTTTTTTTACGGCTAAGCAACAGATGAATAAGAACTTGTTTCCATTTTTTTGGACAATAGTCAGAATTTTCAGCTACTACTTTTGAAATATGCAAATATGCCAAAAATTATGCACATGAAAAAAACATGTCTGTAAAGACTTTTTAGTGAAAATATTAAGACGGAAGTAATTGGATTTTATGTTTTTTTTTTAATTGATATATAACACTTGATATTTAAAATTATATTTTAATTAATTTTATTTAATCATTGTTAGATTCAATTTAGAAGAATTTTTTAATATAATTTTTTTATTTTTATATTTTAAATTTAAAATTTAATTAAAAATTTTAATATTTTTATCATCAGATCAATTGTCCGGATTTTGTTAGAGAGAGAGAGAGAGAGAGAGATAGAGATGCCTTAAAAGATCCATGAAAGATGCTTAAAATGTATAAAAGGTCATTTGACTAATGGGATCAGATATTAGGGAGTAAAAGCCCATAACATATGGAGCAATAATTGCCTGAAAGAATGGATGATCAATACTACAGTCAAAGCATTAAAAGTAAAGACCACAAAATGCAATGATTTAGTTTGGAGTAGCAAAAGATAGACAAGATCTGCCCACGACTTGATTTGAAATGGGTACCCAACTCATGGTTCCATTTTTTCCCTCTTGCTTTGATTTCATAATTGCATATCAACGATCCATCAAATCAACCCAAAATCGATTATAATCCATAGAAATTTCTGCTGCTGAATGATAAAAAGGTGATTAGTTGAAGTCTCTACGTCTATTCAAAAGTTCCATTCCAATTTCTCTCATATCAATAATTTTTGAAAGGAAATATGAATAAAAAATTTCTATAAATTCTAATATTTTTCATTTAATAGTGATTAACAGTGTTATTTTATTTTATTTCTTTTGCTCTCACTTGAGGATAAGGACTTTATCAAAGAGAAATTAATCATCCACCAATGAAATCAAAGTAAAATCAAATTGATTTTTGTAAAGTTCTTTGCCCTTTTAATCTTCCTCGTCACCAATTTTCTCTCTTAACCTCATCTTTAGGTTGGGGTATTGATTTTGTGTCTCTCTTAACGATCTCCGCCATCCTCATCTCTACCCCAATTGCCAGAGATCAAAAAAGAATGTCTCTTAGGGATAGTTTAAACGATAAACTCTCTTTACTTTCACTTCCATTTTATTTTCTCAATTTTACCCATTTGATTACATCTCCTTGTATAAAAAAAAAAAAAAAAAAAAAAAAAAAAAGAAGAGAGATCAAAGAAGAAAGAAGAGGCATCAATTCATCTCCTTAGTTTTCTTTATCCTTTTAATGGTCAAAATTTAACCAAAACTGGAATAAGAAGCGTCTTCCATTTTTTCCTTCCCTGGAGCCAACGTTTGGGTTGGTTCGAATCCATGGACTAGTCTAATATAACAACTATTAACCATAAAGGTTAATAGTTAATTATGATTAGTAAAAATAATTAATGGTTTATTATGTGATTAGTTAATAAAATGGTTAGCATTTAATGAGATCGGCTGTTAATTAGGTAAAATGATTAAATAGTTAATAATATTTATTAATAATATAATATAAATAGTAATTCAATTCATATAATGAGTAATAAATGAAATAGAATTGAAGTCCCTCTCTCTCCCTCTTTGTATTCTTTTTTTCTAATCTCTCTCTAATTCTTTTTATCTCTCTAACTTCTCCCTATATTCTTGCTATCTTTCTCTCTCTATCCCTCTTTCTCAATCTTTGTTGGATTGTTAAATCTAACAAATATGTTTGTGCTCTTTCTAATATTTGGGTAATTGCGTGCGTATAAGACTCCATCAGATAACAACTAATCTCAGACTAAATAGTTTTCTTTTTTTTTTTTGGTGATGGGCCGAGGCCCAAGGGACAAAACCAAAAACATGCCAAAGGAAACGACAATCTCAGAAGGGGCATTCCCCTTTGGTCTTCATGCAGAATGGGCAGCAAGCTGGATGGCAGGGTAGAAAGGAGCTGCATTCCAAGTTGCTGGCATGCCCCAATCTAGCCAAATGATCAGCACACCTATTGGGGACAAGTGGAGCGTAGCAGAAGAGTCAACGGAAGCTATGAGAGATTTACATTCCTTAATAATGGTGAATAGGGGATGAGTGTTGGGGACTCCTTTGTTGAGGAGGGAGACAAGGGAGGTAGAATCAGACTCTATGATCTCCTTTCTGAAGTTTTTGGACTTAGCCAGTCTAAGACCTTCTTTTAAGCCCCAAAGCTCAACATGGAGGCTATTGGTTTTTCCTATATTAATGGAGTAACCCAAGATCCATAAACCTTTAGAATTCTTAAAGAGGCCTCCAGCACTGGTTTGATTAGAACTAGCTAAGATGAGCCATTTGTGTTGGGTTTAATCTTTTGCTCTGGAGGAGGAAGCCATCTCACTAGATTTGGCTGGGCAGGGATGCTGGAATGTTTTCTCGAAGCAGTAATCATGAGCTCCTTTGAGAGATTCCTTATCTGGATTACGATAATGGGGATGTTTAGGGGGACTTTTTCAAAGACATACTTGCATCTGAATTTCCATATTTGCTAGATGGTAGCCATGAAGGTCATGGCCCAAGCTTTAAGTAGGCTGGAACTATTGATCTTGAGCCAAATAGAGAAGGAACCAAATTTAAAATGGGGGAGATAGAGGGAGCAAGGGGCCACAATGGCCCACAAGTTTTTGGTCCAGTTGTAGTCCCTGAGTAGGTGGAGGATGCTCTCGTCAAAGGTTTTACAAATGGGGCATAGGGGATCATTGGAGATTCTTCTCTTGACTCTTTCTACATTGATTAAGAACTTTCCTTTAAAGGCTAGCTAAATGAAGAAACGGATTCTTTCCGCACAAGGAAGCTTCCATATCTAGCTCCAATTAACAATCGAAGGAGAGCAAATGTTGCTTTTTTCTTGAAAGAGAGAGTAAGCTGAAGAAACTAAGAAGACACCATTGGAGGAGGCATTCCAGTAGGGAGAGTCCTTTTCTTCCGAAGCAAAAGAGACCATGACAGCTCTTATCTTCTCAATTTTGTTTTCCAGGAGGATTTTCTTCAACTCCTCAAGGTTCCAGACTTCGTTGCAATCGAGGTCAGAGCTGATTTTAGTAATTTCTGAATTTAGCTCCAGGAGAATGATAGCATGATTGGCTAGTTTGTCTCTTTTCACCCATTGATCATGCCAAAAATCAATTGATTGACCATCTCCAATCCTCCAGCTAATTCCCTTAATGAGACACTCCTTGCTTTTAATAATCCCCCTGCACACAATGGAGCAGTTGGGCCTCTCCACGCAATGGAGTAGTTGGGCTTCTTACGATGGTGAAAGAAGCTATCTTTGGACAGGTATTTGCTGCGTAAAACTTGACACCAAAGGGAATTATCGTTCTGAAGTATTTTCCAAGTTAGTTTGGTGAGGAGAGCAATATTGTTCCCTCTTAAGCTTCTCAGGCCAAGGCCTTCGTCTTTTTTTCTTCTGCAAACATTATTCCAGCTGATGACATGGATCTTTCTAGCTTGCTGGATGCTGCCCCAGAGGAAATTCCTACTCATTTTGTCTAAGTTCTTACATGTGCTCTCAGGAAGCCAAGTAGCTTGCATGGTGTAAGTGGGAAGAACAACAATGATAGATTTTATGAAAGTGGCTCTACCTGCAGTGTTGAGGAGATTCATTTTCCAGTTGGCAAGCTTGGATTGGGCTTTATCTTCCAGAGCTTGGTAGGTTGACTTATCAATCCTCTTATGGATGAGAGGAACTCCAAGATAAGTTTTGAGATTGTCAGATACTCTAAAATTGTAGACTGAGACTAGGGATCTTTTCAAAGAGGCAGGAGCTTTAGGTGAGAGCCACAGTTTGGATTTGGAAGAATTGATTTTCAAACCACTCTCTTCACTGAACTCTTGTAAGCAGTCAAGGATGCATTCCATATTGCTATGGTTAGCTTTAGCAAAGATCATCAAGTCGTCGGCAAAAAACATATAAGATATGGCAGGGCCACTTCTAGCTGGTTTGATCGGGATCCAAGAACCTTTTTTGACTCTCTGTTTGATCATGTAAGGTAGTCTTTCCATGACAAGGATGAAGAGATAAGGGGAGAGAGGGTCTCCTTATCGCAGCCCTTGACCCATTTTAATATAAGGAAGAAGACCCCATTCCACAAAATAGCCACTGTAGTATTTGTTATAAAGAACATTATCAATCTCACCAAGGAGGTGGGGGAATTGAAGTCCAGCGGAACCTGCCCTAAGAAACTCCAACTAAGGTTGTCGAAAGCTATTTGAAGATCAATCTTCATCACCATTTTATAGCTTTTACTTCTGAGTTTTAGATGGAATGAATGATCTCTTGAGAGATTATTACATTATCCATGGTACCTCTTGAGGGGAGGAAACTACTTTGGTTGGGGCCAATGATTTTCTGTAAGATTGGTCTCATGCTCTCTACTATGACCTTAGATAAAATCTTGTAAGAGGTATTGAGAAAACTGATGGGTCTAAAATCCATTGCTCCTTCTGGTATTTTGATTTTAGGGATGAACACAATGAAGGCTTTTAAGATCTCAGGAGGGAAGAAACCATCCCTGAAAACTTCTTGAAACAAAAATATGGGTGGTTTTTTTTTACAATGCTCCAAAATTGTTGGTAGAAAATGGGTTGGATGCCATCAGATCCAGGAGCTTTGAGACCCTTCATGGCAAAAACTGTAGCCTTCACTTCCTCTTTTGTGACTTCTTTCAAAAGCAAAGCTTGATCTTCGTTGGAAATTCTGGCCTGAAATCTACTGTATCTTGTGCTTGGAGTTGTAACTTGCTTGCAAGCAAAGAGGTTAGAGAAGTAATTGATCACATGTTCCTGCAGAGCTTGCTGATCTTGGCACCATTCTCCATTAATCTTTAGGCTAGCAATTCTATTGGCAATCCTCCTCATTTTGGTGGTAGTATGGAAGAATTTTGTATTTCTTTCTCCTTGATTTATCCATTAGATTCTAGATTTCTGAAGCCACATTATTTCTTCCTGAACAAGAGTTTTGTGATACTCTTAGCAGATTTTGCTCCAAACTCTACAGAAAATCAGAATGACTGAAAACCTTAGAGGATTGAATGCCTCTAAGTCTAGCTTCTAATCTTCTTTTTCTCGCATGGATATTACCGAAGATTTCCTTGTTCCAGATTTTTAGCTCAGCAGTAGTGTTAATGGTTGCTTGAAGCAGAGATTTAGGATAGGACATCCAAGCTTCCTCAAAAACTTCTTGGAACTGAGGGTGAGAGATCCAAGTGGCCTCAAATCTGAAGGGCCTAATGTTTTTATTAAGAGAAGAGTCAAATTAGTCCACAACATAACTAGATTGTGGTCTCCATGGGTCCTGGGGAGGTTAATAACTTTCAGCTCAGGGAAACAGAGGCAAACTTGATGGTTTACAAGGACTCTATCTAGTCTTTCTTGGAGCATAACTTTGCCTGCTTGTTTTCTGAACCAAGTGAACTTAGGGCCTCCTGCTCTTAGGTCAATGTGGTTGCAATTATTCCATTGCCCAATAAATCTCTGCCCTCTCTTGGTAACCTTGATGTTGTTATTGCTAGTTTTGTGAGAGTAAACAATGTCATTGAAGTCCCCTGTAAGGAACCAAGGAAGATGGACATTTGCAGCATAGGTAGCTGTGTGCTTCCAAAAGGCATCTTTGTAATTACTATAAGGCTGGACATAAGCTAGGGATAAGAGCCGAGTTCTGCTATTATCTTTTACCTCGGCATGGATGGCTTGATTAGTGTGGTCGATAATGTTGAGGTTGATTTTCTTTGAGTTCCAGTTGAGCCAAAGACCTCCCTTCAGACCTGAAGTAAGGACTATGAACTCTTTATCCATGCCTAATGACTTCAGGAAGGAAGGAAAGATGGCCTTTTCAGCTTTGTTTTCTAACAGGCAAAGGACATCTGGCTGCTGGTTTCTCCACATCTCTTTGCAGGCCCTTCTGAAATTGGGATTTCCTATACCATAGCAGTTCCAGGTAATCACTTTGATATTCATTATAAATGATGGAGAAAATAGGGATAACTGGGAGTTAACTCTCCATATCTTCATTGATTTTGTCTTTAGGGTTAGTTGAATCTTCCTCCTCTTCAAAGGTGCTTTCCTCTTCCTTGCAGTTTTCCATGTCATCGTCGCTGTAGGTTGGGAATCCATTTCCTCTGGCGTTTCCTTAAGTTCTTGTTTCAAGTGTCCACATTTCATCATCACTTGTTTAGTGGGAAGTTTGAATTCCGCTGGGGCTAGGGTCTAATGGAGGATGGTTCTTGGGCTTTATGTAGGTGTGTGGGGATAGAGGATTGAGAAGGGGGTTGAGGGTGGGCTCATCTAGTTTAGCAGCAAAAAGAGAAAGTCTAGAGTTTGTAGTGGGATTAGCTAGCACAATATTGTTCATTAGAAGTGGGTTGTTATTGGAAGCTTTGGCCCGGGAACCTTCTTTATACAAACTTGTTCCTGAATGGTGTCTGAGTTGGCTTGTTTTTCGCATCTCCCTATTGGTTCTTGGTGATTGTCAATTCTAGGCTCTAGAGTTGACTTGGTGGACCTCTGGTAATTTACTTTCCTTTTGGGTTCATTTTTTCTCCCCTTACCTTTTGATTTATACATACCTCTGTCAGAGAGCTTCTTTTGGTCTTGTCTCTGAATTGTTGTTCCTGAAATTTCTCTGTCTTTTACAGCAACTGTCAGGAGGGGAGGGGTTTGTTCTTCCAAGGAATGGAGGTCAACTGATAGGCTTCCATATCGGTTATAGCTGGGGGGTACTTTAGCTTCTTCTCTTTTCCATTTCCAGCTTTGGTTGGTCCTTGACTCCTAGGAACTTGCATCCAAGGGCCCAAGCCATCATCACAGGGAGCTATCTTTTGTGTCAGATGATCGGAGGTTATTTGAGCTTCTGATTCCGGCTCCGACGAGGCTGTTCTGTGACTTTCATCTTTACAATTCTCTTGACTGTGCCCCACTTTCCCACAATTGAAGCAAATGGTGTGCAAGCCTTCATATTCCACCATTTGCAGCTTGTTTCTAATCATCACTCTTGGGACTAAAGGCTTGTTCAGGTCGAGCTCTACACATACTCGTGCATATTTTCCGCGCAAGGTATTTGCTGTGTTTGAGTCTACTTTGATTGGCTTGCCAATGCTCTTTCCCACTTCGAAGAGAATTTCTTCATCAAAGAGTTCAATGGGGAGGTGAAGGAGACATATCCAAACAGCTGCATGTTCAATCTTGACCTCCTTTGGGGTGAACCAGGGTCTCAATTTCCTGACTCCTAAATAGTGATCATGTATCATCCATGGGCCTCCGGTTAAGGCATAGAGAAAGTCCTATTTCAAAGCAAACCTGATGAGGAAGTAGCCTTCTCCAAGGTCCAGCATCTCTAATGTGCCTGCAGGTTTCCAGAGGCTGTTGATTCTGGAGAGAAGAAGGTGATAACCAATGCTCTTTCCCAGAAGTTTGATGATTACTGCTTGCTTCCATTGCTTCCATAGATTCTTTAACTTGCTATCCGAGACTTTTATTATGGGGATTTGGGGGTTTGGAGGCTGGGTTTCTTGCAGTTCAGGTTCCATCCACTCATCTTCAAAGTCTGACATCAGGACTTCGTCAGTGGTTCTTCCTTCTTCATTGTTGTTGTTTCCCAGCAACATGTCCTTGAAGGATATTCTTTGTTGGTTTGGCTCATTGCTTGCATTAGCTTTCTCTTTTTTGTACTCCTCTGGAGGTGGTCCTCTTCTTCTGAGGATAAATCTCTGATGTGTTGTTCAGCATTAAGTGGGTTCTATTTTGAAGTAGTTATCTCTGGTTGTTTTGCTTCAATGGTTTGTTGGGTCTCAGAAGTAGTTATCTTTCTCATTCTTCGCGTGAAGAAACCCTGTACTTTCTCTCCCTCCCTCTGTCTCTCCCTCAATAGTTTTGTCTCCCTCCCGTGCAGCATGATCCACGATTATATGTTTTCACGATAGCAATTGAACTCAATTCGATCTCTAGTGACAACTAGCAAAAGAAAACCCCTCATTCCAAAAGCAATATAATGCAACACATTGAATCATCCACATGATTTGCCCCAAGAACAGTTGAGCTTTCCATTCTCATGATTCAGCATTTCATTACAACGCGTCGGAAATAGTGAAAGGGAGATTCAAACTCTGCACTTTAGTATCACTTGAAAAGACTGTACTAACTAAATTAACAAACCCACAATCCAGTCTCTACTTGTGCTCACAAATTTAAGTAGGGTACAGTCGACCATGGGTGAAAAGAGAGAGAATTTTAGCACCAGTATCTCTTGTTTTCAACAAATCCAAGTAGATCAAATAATACAGAGGAAATTCAACATGGTGAAGATCATTCACTTCACAGTAGTGTTTTGTTTTGTTCTTTGGATGCGTTGGACAAAATTACAAGGTCAAAATGGCCAACTTTCAGAGACGCATACCCTTGAGAGAGAAGAAATAAGGTTAAATAGGTAGGGTAGGGCAATCCTACCGACACCCCAGCTCAGCTCTACCATCTTTGTTAATTGTGGTATTCGTGCATAGCTTCTGAAGATCAACGTACCCTATAATTGTGTCCTCAAATATTGCATCTTCCAACAGAGCTTCATTAAAGGTAGACCCAGATAGTACTGTATTCCTAAACACTGCTCCTTGGAGATTGGCTTTCTCGAAAAGTACACGGTCCAAAACTGCATTCGAGAAGTCTACCCCTGCACATGCAAAATGACAACAGTTTGTCAGTCAAATAACTCTACTTGCCAAGACCAAGAAAATCGGGATCACCATTTTGGTTTCTAAGAGTATAATTTTAAAATTTTCTTGGAATTCTTCATTAACAGAAAAAGGGAAGAAGAACCAAGTGGGTATAAAAGAGTAAGATCATACACGTAGAATTGGAATCTCAACAACCATGCTTGTCCCTGGAGTTACTGGAAACTGCAATAACTCTCGCTCACTCCCCCCCCCCTTCACATTTTCTCAACTAATAGTATAAGATTATACATGGCAGATAATTTTCTAGAAAAAATTGCACTACCACAAATAAAGTTCAAAAGTTCACCCCGTGCACTACCACAAATAACAAAATTTTTTGTCAATCACCAACCCGCAGCCATATTGAGAGGGAAAATTAGATGAACATGACAATTTGTCATCAGCTTATGACTAGGGTATACAGTGGACCTAAATATTGGTAATGCAACCATTCACAAGGCATTTAAATAGGCACATGCCAGACTATTGAATTTCACAGAAAAGAGAATCAAAAACATCACCTTAGTTATTTTACTTGAGGGTTAAAAGATTACCTTTAAAGCTAGCCCCAACAGCATAAGCCTTTGACATCACTACTTCTGACATGTCTGCACCATCAAATTTGGCATCTGACATGAGTGCTGCTGATAAGGACTTGCCTTTGAGATTGTTCTTCTCATTTGTGTAATCACAAAAGCGCAGGTCAAGAGGCTTATCATAAACACCATTTGCTTGACCAATTGTGTTTCCAACAAATGCTTTCTCACAACGATCGGGCTCAGTTGACAATGGTGGCAGCCTCTGGAAGCAAACACGCAAAATATGCATCAGAGTTAAAATTTACAGATGAGGAAGTACTTCAGCCAGAAAATAAATAAATAATTAAATAAATGATTGCAGTTATGAAATGAAATACTGAGAGGGTACTTATGCAGCATGGACAAGTGTGACTGCTGGTAATCTGTCAGTGACACAAGTATAGGAAGATCATTATACAAACAAGTAGTAACAATGCTATTCTTCACTATCCATATGAATCATGTAGCATTTTCTATATGTATAATGGAATATAACATATTGCTTGTATTTATCACGAGGGGTAAATCCAGAAATTTATTTTAGTGAGGACGAAGTATGCAGGGGCAATAGGGCACACTTTTTCTGCGAATAAACAGCATCTAAAGGATTTTAGTGGTATTTTAAAGTCATTTAGCAAATCTTCTATGAATCTTAATAGCATTTCTAAAACTTTTAGTAGTATTTTTGTGAAATATAAATAAAATATAAACATTCAATTTTTTTTCCCCAAAATTTCACCAGGGGCAGCTGCCTCCATTGCCCACAATGTGGCTTCACTGCTGTTTATCACACATTTCTAAATCTTCATCACTTCAGAGATTATGAAGGTGGAAGCAGATCTAGTTTCCCTATTAACAACAAAATTAGACCCAACTGACCACCCAAAAAGGCAAACAATATAATCAAGTAAAATAAAGATGCCATTCTGCATTTGGTCATACAAGTTATTGAAGGAGTCAAACAGTAAGTGAATTCACTTTTTGTGGTTCAAGGAAAAGGTTTTCAATCTCATAAGAACTGCATTCTGAATAATGGGGACTTTTTGTCCATCAATTGCTACAGAAAGTATAATCTGAATTTAAGGGACTTCATTTTGTACCTTCTAACACTTTAAACTAATATTAGAGGTGCCAAAATTGTACACTTCGACCCAACTTTTTCCTTGGAATCTTCAATTCTAAGTAGAAACTAAGTCCCCAACATATAAGTAGAAAACAAGTTTACTGCTGTCTGCTTCAGCAAACTTGCATCTTGCTCTTCCCACAAACTACAGCTGGGATACAAATATGGATACACCCATCAAGTCCCTTACAAAAGGTCCTCGCACTAGACAACTTTGCAACTCCCATAACTGCAGTGCATTTTCATTATGTGCTTGGTCTTGCTTGTCAATTCTCAAATCATGGTGTTCAAAGCAACATAATATAGATAGCTCTAGTTTAAAGTAGTTATCCATTCTTCAAGCATAAACATGAATGTGCCGGGTCCATTTATCCATACAAGAGAAGAATACATGAACTATTATTTGCAAACTATAAAGTTTGGGATATTCTATTTGCATGTAACTTTGGGGGGGCATTCAAAAAGGAGAAGAAGAAGAAGAAGAAGAAATGTAGGTGATCTTGACCTGATTAGCAGCAATGACAGGTGATGCAGCAGTCACAGCCCAAGCAGCAAGGATACCACAAGCAACAGATTTGATGTCCTTGATAGGAGCAATACGATGATTGGAACTTCTGTTTTCAGCTGTACCCAAGTACAAAGAAGATAAATATATCATATTGATCAACTTAATAATCCAGATCATAACATGGTAACAGAATCAAAAGGCAGAGTATATCACAATTCTAGTTTCAGCAAACGGGAAAAAGAACACCAAACCAACGCATACTTTAAAAAGTGGATGTGTAGATGTATTGATTGTTGATAGAATCATTTATATACTGCTGGTGAAGCTGGACATGGAGGCAAGTGGCTTAGCTTATGGTAAATAATATCAATGGGGAATACCCCATTGCACAAATTTGTTCTTCCAAAAAATTTAACAACAAGAATATCATCTTGAAATTTCATAGTATATTTCCTTAAAAGTTTTGAAATTGTTATCAGAAAAAACCGCAGTCCTTCCTTTAAATTTGTCCCTCGAGAGAAAACGTCCATCCATAGTTGTTAAAATCTCAATTTGGCCAACACGATTTCACAATTTTGTACATGATTGGATTCAGAATTTGAAGTATTCCTACACATTCTACCTTTAGAACCAATCGGGTGGTATCCTAATTTTGGCAACCACAATTCCATCCTAAAAGTATCCGTCATCTGCTTTGCATACAATTTATGTCTGCTATGCACTTCTTTCTTTCCTTTTTAGCATTTCTTTTTAAGTATTTTACTTTTGCTGATGAAGGCAGTCAAACACTGAGGATCGTGGTCCTGACTAAGACTATGAATGATGAGATTTCCTTGTACGACAGAATTAGACATAATTCTCGATAAGACAATATAATATGTATGGTACGATAAATGTAACTTGCTCTTATCTTTTTACACAAAGGGGTCATGATCTAAATAAATCTCAAGCAGAGAAGTAATGTCTTGTCCTGCTTACAAAAGACGATAGAACATATTGCCTTCTTTCTCTCTTCTTCTTATTTTCTCCAACTATCAATTTTTTTTTTTAATGACACGCATGCTACATGATGTAACTTGTTAAAAAATTACCCCCTCTCCTGTCCCGATCAACAAATGTCAGCATAAAATAAATGTTCATTTCTAGGGCAGTTTCCATCATTTCTCACCAAGCCATTGTTGATACTCTAGAGTGTCAGCCTTCCATATATTCATCCCAAAATTCCACGTCCTATATCTGCTCGTGCCCATGTTCAAAGAAAATCAATACATAAACAAATTGCAAATAGCATTCAACAAGGGTAACTAAAAGAATAATTGGTTACAGCATTCGGAAAATCCTATACCCTCCATTAATTGATTTTCACTTCACTTGGGTAAAACCCCATAAAACTAGTACCTTCTACATTGATAAATTGTTTAAAGAAACGAAGTAACATGATGGGCAATTCATATGATCCTGAAACTTTCAAACAACAAATGGGCAAAGAAAAATCGAAACACCCGCTTGACCAAACAAAGCAATTAGAGTCAAGAACAATCCAGTAGTCCCAAGACTATAGAAATTTAAACTTGGTTGGGGAACGTGGGTAATTTCTTACCAGAGCAATTGACTTGAATCGTTTCAGGAATTGAAAATCTTTGGCGCTTGATCGAATGGTGTTGTAGATATAAACCATTTTGAGAAAAAGGGTTTGAGATAGTAACCATTTTTTTTTTTGGTTCTTTTTCTTAGTTTTGAAGTGCTCTCCCTTACCCTGTTTCGTATGGTTTGGCACTGGTCTTCATTTGATGATGACTTTATCCGTTCATGGTTCTGGAGCTTATACACATTTCTAACTGACGTGGCATACCACGTAGGACAATTCCAGTCCATCCCACTTTTGGTTGGTGTTTGGTTGCAGGGTTTGTCTCTCTTGTGCGGGGAATTGGGATTGAGTATACTATTTAACCTACACCTAACCTTGTCAGGCGGGATGGCCACCGGGTCGCTTCTGGAAGGGGCTCCAATTCCTCTCGGGCTGTGCCTGGAGCCCCAGATATGTGTGTGTATATATTTTTGGTACGAGGCGAAGACAAACCGGAGCGTTTGTTTGTTTGTTTTTTTTTTTTTAACTTAACCATCAATAGTTAAAAATTTGATTAATTTGGTACAAAGAGTTATGAGACTTAATTTAAGGGTTGACTCTATCCACATTCTTTTTTTTTTTAAATTTTGAACTCAAAATTTTGATTAGAAAAGTTTAATATACTGTCACTAAATTTACAGGTGATTATGTGCCAACGTTTAAGTCTTTCACAAGTAGTCTATTTCTAAACCATTCTAATTTCCCTAATTATTCATATTTCACATGTTACCTATTTTTACCTTTTTTCTTATTCCATATGAATTTTTTTTTTTAATTTATTCATACATTTTTACTTTCTTTAGTCAAATTTATAGAAGTTTAATGTTAAACCAGAATAGGTATTATTCACGGATTAAATCAAACTTTGATTCAAATAACTGAATTGGTGCTTTCAATTTTACCTTCTAGCAAGTACAAATTACACAAACTTAATGAGATAATATTTGGTTGAACTACTATTTTAACATTAAAAAATTGAAGTAAAGCCCACAGCGAGATTCATGACATTAAGATTAAAATTTCTTATACATGTGGATAAGGAAACCGATGAAAAAATAAATAAATAAATAAAACAATTCTATCTTAGAGGGTATAGAGAAAGCCAAGCACGGGTAAAACTGTTTCCCAAAACATATGAAAAAATTGTAAAGGGGGCTTCAGGTACGCATTTGCTAACATTACGTGAGGAAACAACTTCTCGGTACATCTAAAGCATCTCCCTCTCTCTCTTCCCTTCTTTCTCCCTCTTCTAACTCCGTGGCTATTAGGAGATGAATGGTGATCTTCGTAATCTAGCTAGTGAGTCTGCGACATAATTAGAAGCAGTAACAGGTAATGAGGAATTAGAGAAGTGGTGCCATTAGGAGGTGAATGGTCGCCATATATCATTCATGGGTGCCGAAACCTAATGAGTCGAGCTAAAATCTGGAACATCCAGTTTGTACCTCAAGAGGGTAACCAATGTGTTGATATCTGAGTCCATATGGGCCATTCAGTTCCCCCAAGGATCCATGATTTGGATGCCCCCCTAGTGAGGTTTATAGATCCTTAAGGCATGATATTCAGATGCTAGCGTTTATTCATCATTAGTCTTCCTGCTCCCCTTGTTACGATCTAATAAAGAGAAAAAGCAATGTATAACAAAAGCAATCAAACAAACGACACAGATTTGCTTTGAAAAACCCAAAAGGTAAAAAACCCAGAAATCGAAAAGAAATTTACAATCATTGTACGAGTACAATGTGAATTATGAGCTCTCAATAATGGCCTCACAAAGGCTTTCAATACATTTTATGTTGGCTCGCACAATGTTTCGCACATTTTGGGCATTCACCCATTTAATACTAGGGCTACAAAGCCGCCTATTTCCAGAAGGAAAACGGATCACATAGCTTCGTCTTGAAAATGCAGCTGCACTAGGGATGACTCTAGTCATAGTTGTGCTAGGATGGTTAGGAGCGCACCGGCAATGGCACATCATCCGCGCACGGTGAACTGCTTGAGCTTGGCAAGAAACCAATGCTCCGATGCTTAGAGCAAGACCCATTGTGAATTTGGGTCACATTCCCACGATAGTTATTGATCAATGACTCCAAAGTGATAATAACATTTATCAAGAAAAAATATTACTAGGCCTTCGCTACTTCAAATGAATGCTTCCCTCCTATTCCAAGGTTCATTGGGTCGACTTGATAGATTAAGTATACACCATTATTTCTCACAAATGTTGATCAAAAACTTGAACTTTACTTGCACAATAAGTTATTGTAAATAATTTATATCTTGGCACTTGCATTGCATAGGAACAAAAATTGTCAATCAGGCAAATGTTAAACTCAATAATAATCAAACATTATCTTCGATAATTTCAAAGATCTCTTCATACTTGTCGTACTAGTAAAACTTTGAGAAACACGACAATAATTTCTTAAACAGGCATAAGTTCCTTTTGACCTTTTTTTTTTTTAAGTTTTTGACTAAGATACATGAAGACATTTTTTAAGCAATGCATTTATCTAATTTAAAGTGAATTTCACCTTGTGAATTTTCAAGAGAAAAACTGGTAAAAAAGAATTCTTTTCAATCGCTATAGGTAATTATGGAATTTTGATAAGTTTGCCTTCTTAATCATAACTCGTGAACTCGGTTGAATATTAATTTTAATTTTAATTTTTTCTTTTATTTGAAAATGTAAAATATTATGCTCCTTATAATGAAAAGAGGTAGGAGTAAGCTGTCAAGAACAATTTTTTTTTTCTTTTATGGTATCTTGGACACTGTCCAGTATCCGGGGTTTTATCCCGACTAATTCGAATCAACAGCTGCAGTGACTCTTTTCGGAGGACGGGTCTCCCAACAGGAAACACTCCATATACATAAGGGTCCGATACTCCCAACGAGAGTCGAACCTCTATCATGCTTAAGGGTACTCAACCCCACATCCAGTTGAGGCAACCCACGTTGATATAACAAATTACTACTAGAGATAGCCTGTCGGAGATGACTTTGCTCTACAAATAGAATTGCTCTATCGACTTGAACAAGAAACTAGTGTTGATATGTCCGTCGGGCCTTTGTGAATGGAAAAATCTATAAAATATCTGTTTTAACGAATGAAACTCTGACGCTTAAGTCAGAAAGAGAAATAGAAGCAAGAGAGAACAGATTACGCAGGGTCTTAGATTTGTTTTGTATAGTCTCTGAATAATGTGTATATGTAATGTTTAAAATACATATATGGTGAATCATCTTTATTTAGTATATATGGCATGTGCATATACAGCAAATTTGTTGCCTAGGGGTTGAAATTTAATTTCAATACAAATAATTAAGATAGTGGTGATCGTGAAGATTGATTTAATTATTTTATATTACTCCAGATAAAAAAAAAAACACAAATTTATATTAAATTATCCAAATATAAATTATGACCATAAAACGTAATTAAACACAAATGCAGTTGGAATTACACCTGCATATGAACTAGGTAGAAGATCGTTTAAAAATTGGAGGCTTAATTTTGGTCAAGGCGGAGGCTTGGTGAATTCTAGGACAGGTTCGAGATTATGCTGATGGTTAGAACTTGTTAGGGAGGAAACTACATGTTGTAATAAAGAATAAATTCGTTTCCCCTTTTTAAGGAAAAGTTAAAAAATTTTTAAAAAAAAAAAAAAAACAAAAATCGAAAACAAAAAAAAAAAAAAAAATAATAGCAACAACAATATGAATTTTTAGCATGAAAAATCTCTTTAAATCAAGGGTAAAATCCACGTGATCTTATCTAGAAAAATACCCTACTCTGTAAATCGAGAGTACAAAATTTTTCTTTTTCTTCAATACACTTAAACCTCAAAAATAGTATTCTTGAAATATAAATCTGAGAAGAGAATGAAGAGATCTAATTAAAAATACATACCACCTCCTATTTTTTTCTTTCTTCCTTTTTATTTTTATATAGAGAGAGACTCGAATTTAAGACCTTTACAAGAGAAAGGGGGACGGTGTGAACTGAACTCTACTTGAGCCTCCAACCATGAGGCCTAACAGAACTAAGGGTAGATATTTTTTTTTAAATACGTAAAGAGATTTAAATTTGAGATTTTTATAAAAAGAAAGAAAATAATATTGATTAAGATAAAATTTCGGACCTGCAATAATAAATCTTTGCCATACCTGCCCCGACTAGGCCCAAATTGTCCAAACCCATCTTTTTTATTTTTCATTTTTTGACATTATTATTATTATTATTATTATTATTATTATTATTATTATTATTATTATTATTATTATTATTATGTTTTCCAGAGGATAGATTAGTGATAATATCCCTTTGTTCTAATATTATGATCTGAAATTCGATTCTTATTATAATAAAAATTATTATTATTATTATTATTATTATTATTATTATTATTATTAACTTTGTGGTCAGGCCTAAAGCTGTAAGCCCAATTTTGGGTGGACTCATTTTTTGGTCCAAGATCAATCCCATAGATTTTTTCTCTAGCCTTAGACCCCACAATTTTAAGGCTGGATTGAGCAGGTTTTATGGGATGAATGGTTAAATAATTTTTTTATTGTACAATGAGTTGAATTTGAGTTTATTAAGAGAGAGAGAGAGAGAGAGAGTGGAGGTATCATTTGGGTTAAAATTTATTAACTCAGTGATTAGATATTTTATTTTTTTAATCAGAGATCTCAAATTCAAGTTTTAGAAATAGAAAAAAAAATTTGAGAGAGTCAATCTTTCAATGGATTTTATAATATTCAGACCGAATTAATCAGGTAAAACTCAAATATCGATGGATAAAAACCAAAAAAATAATTATAATAAAGAGAAAAGGTGTTTATAATAATTTGAAATGTGCATATAATTTATAATATTCTTAAATCTTGATATTTTATTTTTTTAGAAAAAATAATGAGGTAAGATGAAAATTTAAATATTTTAAAAAATTCATAACTACTCCTTAATTATTTATAATTCCTTTATTTAGTATTTTTTTTCTTCAAGCTCACCTTTTATAAAGGAATTTTCTCCTAATTGATTATATTATCAAAATTAACTTTTCATATACATCCCTGCAGTCCCAATCTGGCCTTATCTATAATTTTGGACAATAATGATAGGCTTAATTGTGGAGTCAGATTCTAAACTCTTGTGTTATTACTTAAATTAAGACTATATATCAAGAATTACTTTTTATTAAACTATTACTAAATAAATTAAAATTATTATAAAAATATTAAAAGAAATTATTTGTGCATATTTATCAATTTTTTAATTACGGGGGACTAATCCTCAAGTCCTTTTAATAGTAACCAGAAAAATATTTTTTAAGGGAAATAATAAAGAGAATATTTATGATCTTTCACGCGTAATCTTCTCTCTCTACAATTTCAATTTCCATATTTGTTCTCTCTCTCTCTCTCTCTCTCTACAAAAACCGTTGGCTCGTCGACTTTTTCTCCCTCATCAAAAAAGAAAAAGCAAACCCTAGAACTTGCCAGAGATCTCAACTATGGAGAATTCCGCCATCATATCCTACGAAAAGCTGGGAGGGATGGCGAATTGGGTGGGGACGAGCGTTGCAGCGGCCTTCTTCGCGTCTCTGGAGCGATGTTCTTGCATCAATTTGAGTACAACGGACGTCGAAGACGAGATCGAAGAGGAAGCTAAAGATCGCCCTTTGATGCTCACCGCCGAGAACGTCGCACGTGGCGAGGGCATTCAGGAGCCTCAGAATATTCAAGATCTTCCTGTTTGAGTCTTGATCGCCTTTGTCGTCTTCGGTATTTTTTGGCTTTTGTTTTTTGTTTCTTTCATCCTCTCTATACTGTAATTGATGTTTTTTCTTTGTTATCCGTTTCCCTTTTCTGTCTTCTATGTGATTCTGGTATGGACTCCTCATGATTGTGCTGAATTGTTTTGTGGATGTCAAGAAGAACATCTGATTAGGGCTTATGTTGCATCTTTAATGGAAAGTCTGTGATTTTGTTTCATTCATCAAGATTACCTCTTTTAATTGATCTCCGGCCGTATGTATGGAATTGGATGATTGGATACATGCTTTTAGCAGGTTAGATTAAAATCATTGTAGAAACACAAAATTTTATGATGTTTGTAAATAAGAGTTGTTATCTTAGCTTAAGTTTTATTGAGTGAGACAAAAGAATTTGTTGCACTAGGTATTCATGACCTTGGCTATGTTCTTTTGTGATCTTACATTTGCAATATAATTTAGGATGTGAGCGTTCTGGAATTTTAAAAAGTCTTGCCCTGGTGAAGCAATCACAAGAAGATCAGACATGGGACATGTCAAATTTATAAAAATTTTATACTTTTGTTAGGTACAAAGTATTATATTGTGTTGTGTCCCAAGGGCGTGTTAAGTGCAACATACTTATTTCCAATTACCAGACCATTTGCTCACATAAATGCATTATGATTCTAGGTCATTAGGCAGGGGAGAAATTTTTCACTTTTAGCAAAATGTTGTAAGCTTCATAATGATTTCAACAACTATGGTAGCTTTGTTCCTGCAATGAAAGTGAATATAAGATATGAGAAAATTATAAATGTGGCACAATCATATGCTAGTGCTAACATCCAAAATTTGCAAAAAGGAGGGGTTCAAAATATGTAGCTTACTAGCCAAAACATAAGGAAAAAAGGATCTAGACGATATTAATTGCATCAAGGGCATGGTTGTAGAGTTTGGTTGTAGTGGATTTTGAATGAAGGCAAAAATATGTGAGGTTGGTGAGGGTGACCTGATTCTGGTTGAGTATCTTGTATTGTGAGGATGATCATGTAATAGGAGGGAAACAGTGTCAACCGTGTGATGACATTGGCATATCTATCTTGCTGTGGAATGGAGATACCTGTTGAGTCATTGTTTAGAGCTTTGGAGGATAATATTTGCAACTAAGATTCATTAAATGATGCCTGAAAGTAAATTTGCTGTACAAGAAAGAGATTAAGGGTTCATTTGAAGTTGGCCAGCTTATTGAAATCCAGAGATAGATTTGTAACCAAAAACAATAATAGATACTGTTCTCAGAAAAGGAAGGCTCGATTTAATCTGGTTTGTTTGGATGTGGGAGGCAAAAGGCCAAATGGAAGATGCTAGGAGTAGTTGGTTATTGGAGAGAATTGTGGCCCAACATCTAATTGCTATGGTTAGAAGAGATCATGTGTGGTACACTACCTTAGAACAGTGTGCATGAAGGCAAGTAAATCCAATGGGGGAGTAATTTACCTGTTAGTATAGAATGACTATTATTTTATGTTTGTTAGGATTCTAAAATCTTGACATATTGGAAAAGGAGGCTATTGACACATCGCTCTGCTTAACATCCAGTTTTAGCCATTACTTGTTGGTGTTAGACATGGACAGTGGTCTTTGGACCTAATGCTTCATCTAGTATGCTAGACATAGACGATAACCTCCCCTTTTACACTAAATGTCAAGAAACCTCTGGCTGTTGTATACAAGAGTTTATTGGATGGGATTCCTTTAGTGAGATTCCAATTAACAAGTAAATTAAATGGTAAGCTTAAAGAGGTTTTTGTTGCAACTTTAACAATTGTACAATGATTCAACTAGTCAAGTTCTTATTGTATATGGATAAATTATGAGGCCTTTGATTTGGTACTTACATTTGGTTCTTTGCCATAAATATCTAATGATCAAATGAAATTATAAAATTTTTGAGGCTACGTGATCTAAAAGGTTCAGAAAAAGAAGAAGTAAACCCTGAATGGAGTTTGGCTTGATTGGTATGGACAAGGGAATGGGGGACATCTCTTATAGATTAAATGTGTGGTGTGGAGTGCTGATTTTGCCTAATGCTGTTGCATGACTAGAAAGAAACATGCCATTAAGAGTTGACCATTGGTTCTTATGTTGAAGAATGAATTGGCAGCGATGAATCTTCTAGTACCAAATTTTCACCTACTGCAACCTGATAACGTAGTCCGTAAGTTATCTAGCTAGTAGCCACAGGAGTAGACGTCCTTTCTTCTGAATATTTGTTGTAACTGACCGAAAATAGTTTTCATCAATCCTTTTCCATCTCGGCATTCAGTCTTTCTCCTTGAAAGTGCCTGTTATGTCAAGAGATCTGGTATGTTGAATTATGTTATTAGGCCTAAGGGCGTGATTCATCTTCAGGTCTTGAATTGATCGGAATGTAATTATCCAATTTTAATTCATCTTCTGCTAATGAAGGGGTCATCCACATTTGGATGCCTTGTCACATGTTTCTAGGGATCTTGTTGAGATGAACTTGCATTTCAGAGGTTGTATGTCTTCTGTCGCATTTGACAGCATAGCTGCCCAAATTTGTTGGTTCGGCACTTGTTTAATGGCCATGGGATGCAAGTAGATGAACTCTTAAAAGAACCTGAAACTCTTCAAAGAAGTCCGGTTGCTGACTCTGCTTCCGGGACTTTATTAGACATTGGAGAAGCTTGAAAACAATGGGTAGAACATTGCCCTTCCTATGTATGGCTGCAGAAAAAGTATCAGGCTGCAGATCTTGAGGAGGGGTTTCAATTTTCAGATGAGAATGTTTTATGATCTCACAGCTTTGTATTTTCATTATATCCATACATGTTTTAAATGTGGTATTCTTAGCTTTTGTTACGCCATGGCAACTTAGCAGCACTAGCCATTTAAGGAACATGTTATGCATTGCAAGAGTAATAGCAAGAATGAAGAGAGATGAAGGGACCAGAGCGGCTGGATCTCGAGTATCTTGTGTGGTTCTGGTGATTGATGGATCTCTCTCGCTTTGATCATGTTTGATGGAGTTGCGTGTGCAATAGCAGAGATGACCCATGATGTAGCATTTGGAATCGTGTTTTCAGGAAGGACACGATGGATATTACACATGTAATATTATGTTTGTTTACAAAAAAATAGAAATAAGATAAAAAAAAAAATCAAGATAAAAATAAATTAAATTTCTATAATTTTTTTTAATAAATATAGGGGACGATAAGAGACAGAAAATTTGATAATTTTTTTTTTCAAAATTTTCATTCCAACTCTGTTTATGTTTTGTTCCTTCTGTCTCTGTTTCGTCTCTATTGTTTTGTACTCAAAATTAAAGAGTATTTAAAATGATATACAGGATAAAATAAATATGTAAGAAATAAAAAATATCATGTTCAGAATGAAAATTGTCATAAATTTTAATTTTTTTTTTTTTAATTTTTGCTCATTCTCAAAATTTTCATCATTCCTCATCTCTCTGTCACATTTCGTGACTTTTGTCAAACTCCATCTAAACTTCATCGGCACACAATCTGAGTAACTGAATTGCTCACCTCACCACAGCCATTGTTGATTATTTCAAGTGGTTTTATATATATAGAGTGAAGCGAAAATCCCAGACTCTGCACAGGATAGTCATATGATTTGAAGGTCCCAGCTGCCATGCGGGTGAACGGTGCAAATCAGCACGAGTACTGCTTTTAATATAGAAAATATTTATGTTAATTCTCTGTTAAAAGACCTACTTGTTTTCATTGTTTTCATGAAGCTTGACAAGTTGATTCAATTTTTTTTTTATCTGTTTTTAAAGAAGAGTACTTATTTGTGCCTTGTTTGAAAAAAAAAATTAAGATTAATTTTTATATTTAATGTAAAAATTATTAATAAACAATAATTTAGATTTCTTTTTCTCCAAAAATTAAACTTCTACTTATAAATTTATACATTTATTATTAATTTTTTTATTTTGAATAAAAATATAATATATAAAATCAGAAATTCTAAGCATACTGTAATTGGACTGTAATTAATTATCAGGGTTAGCAATTTCACCTGAAAAATGGTCCAACCAAAATGACTAAAATTTTACGTGAAATTTTGTCTTGAAAGTTTACCATTGTTACTCATCATGTTTATGGCTCAATTTGTTTTGTGTGGTCAAATTCATTCGATTGATGGGTTAAATTTGAATCAGAATTTGATAAAATAGGTCAAACATATTCAAATAAAATTTCTGATCTGAGTTAATTAACCTGTTTACAGCCCTATTTATGTCCAATCAGCCAAAAAAGAGTCCCATCCATACCTTGGAAATAAGTCCCCAAAAGTCCCATCCAAAATGACCACTCACAGAAGCTCTGCCTATTGCCCACACCTAGGGAACATCCTATCCTATTAGGGCACAATGCCCATAAATATGCCCCTTGACTGGACTGAGGGACACTGACTGACTGACTGCTCTCTGTCCACACCCACAGCCCACTTATATAAAAACCTCGGCCGCCCACCAGGCCCAGTAAGTGAGTCTCAGCAGTTTCACGTCCCTTCCCCGCCATGTCCCATGTCCCGTCCCCCCACCCCCCAGTCCTAACACACAAAGGACCAAGCCATACCAAAGGCCACGCTCCACAGCCCTGACCTTGCCTCATGCTCGTCCAATCCCTACTGACATCCCTCAAAATTTCCAGTCACTCATCACCTAAAAAGGAGCAATAGCGACCATTGATTCCAACTCATTTCTCAAGTTTCCACAACACCAATGAAGGAATTCATGAACATCCCAACCTGCATTGTATACGTCGCCTGCTAAATCCATTTGGATCAACCATAAAGAGAAGCATTTAGCTCATTAGCTCAATAGGAACCGTATTGCTCCACCGTTGGCCTTATGGGGTGCTTCCCGCACTAAAACAAAATATATAATAGTAAAGCATGTACCTTAAATTAAAAGCCATGTCTCAACTATGGTTCAACGTAGCAATTTAATGTCCTGTGTTAAATCAAACACTTGTTTAAAACAAATAACCAAGTATGAACCAGCAAAGCTACTCAAGAATTTTCTGTGCATTTATTGCTAAAAATATTTTTCTGGTCTACCTGCTACATGGAGCTACAACAAGACTAACCCAACTAAGAACTTATATACAGTTCGTTACAATAACAATGCATAGATAAAGATTCTCTATTCTAATTTTTTGTTTTCCTGGGTGGGGGGAAGAAGCCAAGCCATTGCAGCCCCACGTGCGGGAGCAAACATTGAGAAAATAGCCCTACGTTTGAAGTTAGAACCACCAGGGAGATCAATGGCTTTCGGAGGTGAGTTAAATGTGCGATCCAACAGATAACTTACAACTTAAATGGAAGCCAAGTCATCTGACTCTATTAAGAGCTGGATGGCAGCAAATGGGATTCAAACTAAGACACTGAGCCTATGAAGCAGAACCCAAACCATCTGTTCCTTTCTTCAACCCTCGCTATGAGTAACACACCCATGAAGTGAATCAGAATGGCAAACAAACACCCTATGATACAGACCAAACATCATGTCAGTTAAAGGTGAAGCTCCCCCACCAAGCTAAACAGAATGAACATGGTCCACCAGCTCTTTTCGCTCCCTCCATTAAAGAACAAATGAAAGGTTTGGATAGGCCCCACAAGCACCAAAATAATACCAATCTGTATCCTAAACCACAATTTCTCAATATCCCAATCCAAGCAGCAGGTCGACATAATTTTCTCTGGAAACAAATAAAAGAATAATACAATCAATGTGGATGGCCCATCCCAGATAAGCAAATCACACACAACCACTTGATTTCCAGACAGGTTTGTAGTAAGGAAGGATGTCTCACCACTTGTCACCACCTCACATGATCATATTACCCTTTTAAAGTCCATTAAGGATCCAAAATTTTCCAAGAATATCAATCCTGCACATGCTTAATCAACAAGTCGGACCTGAAATGCTATGATGGTTAAATGACGCCAAACTTGACTGTCCTCACCGGTGCAACCAACAATCAACTTGCAGCGGCAATCAGGTAAGAGGGACACTCAAAACCTTTGATGTGCTAAAGCAAAGACCCAGTTGTCACTTAGAACATGCCATGCAACAATTGTCTCAAAGAGGTACAGGCAACCCATAATTGAGAAATGATCTGATTCGACCATCCCCACCTGCAGTCACAATAACCAGACCCCATGCATGAGAACTGGACGTGCTTGAATAAGAGTCTCGAAAAAACTTGTATTGAGATTTATGCATTGTTGAGTGTGCAGACAGAGGGCTTGCGTTAGGAAGATTTTCCTCAGGCCAAGTCGCTGATCCCTTGGGATAGTTATCTAAGAAAAACTCTTGACTTAGTGAGAAGCAAGTATTTACCAAACTCTCATCCAAAACACGTAATTTCACTTTATTGTCTGAGCCTCCATGCTTTAAGCCAGGCCAAGGTATTGCAACAGCAGCATCAGCGGAAAAGTGCTCACAAGATGTAATATTTTTCCCTTGAGAGATGGTATTCTCTTCATCGTCACTGATATTCCATACATATACATTAGAATCCTCACTAGCAGAGACAATATGTTTTCCATCTGAAGTGAAAGATGCAGACATCTGGTTTCCTGCATTACGAAGACCTGGAGAGGAAGGAGGAGGGAAGCATTACTAAACTTCATTATAAAAGCTTGATGCTAATTTGGATTTTGCATTGCAGAATCCAGAATGCAAACTCTAAGAACTCTTAAGAGTTAAACATGATTGTATCAAGTCTGACAAATAGCCCAGCATTTGACACGTGGGACTCAAGGAATAAACCCAAACCTTTGTACTTTCCCACCACATTGATTCCATGAAGAACTCTGACGTATGAATCAGCACAGGTGACCATTACTTTGCTCAGGTCTTGGGGCAAAAACTGAAATTAAACAGTTTTGTCAAGAAAGATTATTTTTTCAAATGGAAAGAAAGATTATTTCGTAACAAAAAGACATTGGAAAGCCACATCAAGATCTAGAATCTGACTACCTGAAAGCCAGTAATCCTTTTTAAAGGGGACTTCTTCCTACTCAGTAGGCATGTCTGAGTGTCCCATTGCAAATGATTATCTGATCCACATAAAACTAGAAGCAATAGGTAAAACAACATCCAACTGAAATTTTTCTAGTAGAATGGATATTTAAATCACATCACTCGCAGGACTCAAAAGTTACTCATTGTGCAAAGCTTTTTGATTTTCTTTTCTCCCTTTTGAATATGAGCTACTAAATTCTACTCATGCTCAACAAGAAACCAAAAAATAAGCATGTTGCTTGAAGAGTACTTTGAAGCACTAACATGTAAAAGAATTTCAGGGAAAGTACAGACGTACCTAATCCCTATGTCTAAGAATGATGAATATTCTTAGGAATTTTCTAGACCAATGTAATTTAAAAAAAAAAAAAAAAAAAAAAAAAAAAAAAAAAAAAACCAACAACTCTTCCAGTTTAATAGTTGTGTCTATTGGTCATTTTGAACACTACTGCAGCGTGTAATCCACTTTCATCCTGCTATGGAATCTAATTTTTCTACTACTGTTAATAAATTACCTAAGACAAAATATTAAACCTATTATAGCTTTAGGTAAACAAAAGTGATTCCTAACACAACCCCTCCCTCTCTCCTCCAATTTATTTTTCGAAGCAGCAAATTTGAAAAGTCCTAAAGGAGACCTCAAGCCTTCAACCTGCTTAAGAGCACTTCACCAGCTAATCTAGCAGGCCATCTATTGGTTCAGTTAAAAAGCTTAAGAAAGAGAAACCAACAACCTCTTTTGTTATCTACAGCAAGAATAGCAAAACTTGTATAGCTATTTTCAAGGCCAAGACCAGGCTTCCAGCTTCTGTTTCCGAACATTTCTTAGTACTTAACTAACATACCAATGTGCACCTATACCCACAAAACATCACTGACTTATATGGACAGCAACTTGCATAACTTTCTGGCAGACCTTTTAATGTGCTTCCAGCACAAGAAAAGACAGTGAACATGAATAGACACCAAAGTCAAGAAATGCAAATTATGCATGAACTTGGGAGATTCAGATGCTTATAAATAAAAAAATAAATAAATCAGCAGTAAATCGACAAGGAAAGCAGTTGTGGTTCCATAATACCTGATAAATTATAAAATCTGCAGGTCCCTGTCATGGAGCCAACAATTCCCCCCTGCATGAAAAATAAACACATTCTCAAACTTCTCCCATATTTATAAGGTTATACTTTCATCTCAATAAGATGCAGAGCAAGATGAAGATCAAACCTTCCCATCAGGACGATAGCAGACAGCAGTGACTATTTCTTTAATGTCAGTCCAATCTACAACTCGGCAATCCGAAATTGCCCAAATCCGGACCTTACCATCTATTGAACCACTGATAAAGTAATCATCATCCACAGGGTTAAATTGAATGCAGGTCACTGCAGAACATAATAAAATGTGTGAGAGGTTATGCAAAGTCATATGGAAGATTAGATCAAGATGTGGCCCCATGAGTCCACTTAACCTCAGCTACCTCAATAATGAAATACAAGTTAGGAACAACACAAGTAGCCAGAGGCGCACCATAATTATTGTGAGCAAACACCTTAATGCAATGGTCACATCCAATTCGCCACAGACGAACCGTTTTATCAACTGATGATGACAACAAATTCTGCAATAACAACAAATAAAGTTAGATTTCTAATTTGATTTCTGCCCAAATTCAGATGAAAATGCATCAATTCCTTTTGTCAAGTCCTCACATTATTCTTTGACCATGAAAGATCCAAGATCTCCCCAGTATGACCACAGAATTCGTGCAATGGTTTCTCCAGTATATGGAAGACTTTTGGGGGGAAAATCACACAAGCTGAGTCTGATGTCTTCTTTAGGCTCTTCAACATACTAATTTTTTCTTTATCCACCGAAAGGGGTGCCAATTCAGAAAGATGATTCACGGCAAAATACACGCAGGATGGGTCCATCTCTGGAATATCAAGGTTGTTTGATCTCTCATCATCCACAATCTGCCACAATCGTACAATTCCATCTTTGCCAGCACTTGCAAGGTACTGACCATCAGGACTAAATTTCATAGTCAGGATCGAACCTTCATGAGCTTGAATAACTTGTCCAGTAAAAAGAGCAGAAAGCTCCTTCGACTTCTTACCAGATTGGCGAACCTTTACTTTCTGTACTCTAGAAATCCCAATTGAATTGCACTCATTACGAGTCATGCATTCATTACCCCCTTGACCATCTACAATACAGGCCATGGAACGTAACCTGCTTAACCATCCTCTCTTAACTCTCTCTATTATCCCTACTGAATGGCTAGTTTTCTCAGTTCTCTGATATTCTCGTAGAACTGCCGCAGATGAAGTGGGGTTGCTCTCCAACTTCTGAACTTCTAAAGAAGAATTCGAGCCCATGGCACCCTGAGAATTCTCATTTTCGGTTGTTAGTTGTATGGCATCATTCTTTGTGTCTCGCACCAAGGAAAGGTCTGACCTAATCTCATCTTCAACCCTTAAGCTTGCCCCACCATTCTCCACAGTTCGATCCTCTTCTAAGTTTAACATATCTTGCAATGTACTAACTGATTTCTCCGGTGCCCCTCGACTCGACACTAATCCCATCCATTCCAAAAACTTTTTCCGACGCTCTGCAATGCTCTTGGGGCTTTGAACCCATATATCATAAAGAAATTCACTAGGGACTGTATCATCAAGCCCAGAAATAGAGTCAGAGCACTGAACGGAATCCAAACCCGAATCAGACCCGGATGTAAATTCCTCAATGGAATCAAAAAACTGGCACTCCTCCACCTCACTGCAGCTACCCATCATTGATTTCAACCCATGAAACCCCTTTTGTCACAACATTTTTAAGCCCCAGCACAAGCTCTGAATTCTCGCAAAAAAATGCCCCAAATAAAAAAGAACAAGCAAATCCCGCCGCCCCCCTAAAAAAATAAATAAAAACACACACACGGAGAGAATCCAAGATCAGTATAACAGGTAATGCATAAAACCAACACCAACATCATCAACAACACTAATAATATTAATCTAACAACAAAAATTAAAAAACAAAAAGTAAAACAAAAGATCTAACATAGATCTCGATCCACACCCATTGAACCTGGACTTCAAGATCGATGAAAATTTATTATTTAATCCAAACCCCAAAATCCAATATTTAAGGAAAAATAAAAAACCCAAAAAAAAAAAAAACACTCCTCTTAACCCTAGCTTCTCTAACATCCAGGGAATACCCATTTCAACTAACGGTAAATAATCAAACCCATTATTCAAATGAACATAATAACAATGAAAAAGATAAATTTTTTCCAATTAATGACCCAAAAAAAAATATTGCTATAACAGTTATGAACAAAAATATTAATTCAAGTGAAAAAATAAATGTTGAGACAAGAAAGAAGAAAGCCTACCAAGTAGTTTTGAATGGAGAAGTTTAGAGATGCTATTGCCATCAGAAAAGCAAAGTGGAGAAGAAATTTTGGAGTCGCTGTGTCGAAGAAGAAGAAGAAACGGAGAAGAGAGAGAGAAATTAAAAAGAGGTTGAGGACAGAGAGGGAATAAGAGAAAGGTTGAGGTTAAAAGTGGAAGAAGATGTACAAGTTTTTCTTTTCCTTGTTTTTCGTGAAGCGGATGGCCCGAGAAATGAGACTTCGAGAGTAGTCGTAGTAGTAGCGCGAGAGAGAGAGGGGGGAGGGGGCTGTGCGTATTTGTGTGGGCGGGGCGTACAGTGCAGAGGATCCTCTCTCTCTCTCTCTCTCCATCTCTCTCTCCCTATACATGTATGCAACTCCATTAAGTTTTAATATGCGTAATCCCATGGATACACGTGCAAATCATATCTACCATTTTTGGAAATCAATTAGAAGTGGTGAAGTTAATTTAATTTTATTATATTTCTTTGAGATGCAAGTTAATATCCCCCCGGATATTTCAAATAATTACTATTGTAGATATACATATATAAAAAAAATAATTATTATTTATTGCATCTTCTTGTGGAAAAAAAAAAAAAAAAAACAAAGAAGAAAGAAAGCACACACTCCTCTCCAAGCCTAGCGAATTTCCTATTAAAATTTTTACAAGAAGGGATTCATCAGAATTTATATGAGAAAATACCAAATAACACAAATTCAAAAAATAAATTATATTGCATCTTTCATTCAACTTTTTTAATGAAATTAAGGATATCATGTGTTATATTTAGATAATTTAAAATTTCTAAAACATGAGAATTATCACATTTTTTAAACAAATTTCTCAATTTAATTATCATTTATAAGAATTTCTCCCCACTCACAAGTTTTTGATTATAACTTATAGGAATTATAACTTATTTCGTCACCCACTCATAAATCAGCCTAATTGAATTTTATTTTTCCAAATTTAGTGACGTGGACCCTCATGCAAATTGGCTAAATTTGACCATATATTTAAAAAAATGCCATATATTATGAACTCGAGAGGTTAGGTGAGCATTAATTCTTTCTCTAAATTATATTATTTGCTTAATATGATTTGGTTTGGTCACAACAGTCTTACCACCTAGAGTCAATAATATAGAATTATTGACTTTGAATTTGTCTTTGGACTGCAACAATTATTCATGCACCTCAATTTTCTTTTTTTTTTTTTAACTATCAATTATTTATAATAAATAAGAGGTATCAACTTAAAAATTCATATCATCCATCGTGGAGGTCTCTACATTTGTTTCGAATGAAATTAAAAACCTCATCATTTCTCTATTATTTCCATGCCTCACTTTTAATTATGAAACATGGGGTCCCTAGGATTATAAAAGTGTAATTGATCATGTCAAGTTATTATATAAGAGAACAATATGTGACTATTTAGGGGTAAAAAATTTTTTAATTTTTTGTTTGATGTATTTTCGAATCTTATATATTGTTATTTTTTTAAAATATTGATGAAAGAGTTTTATTCCCAAAAAAAAAAAATGTACATGAATTAAGTCCTATAAATCGTAATTGAAGTTATAATCACTTCTAGATTATTAAAAAAGTTCTATTCATGAAAATCTGTATTGTTACAGAAACGATGTTTTAACATCTCTTTATTAATTTACTTTAAAAATATTTAAAGTTATAAATAAGTAAAAGAGAGATTATAATTGATATATTAATTTTATAAACGAGTCAAGTCTGTTGACATTTTTTTTTTTTTTTTTTCCTCTTGGCAGTGCGAAAGAAATAATGGTATCAAGTATTATGATTATAGGTAAATATTTCAAGTTTTTAGAATAATTATTAGAACCAAAACTCTTTAATCAAATTCATGGAAATTTATTCAAGTTTAATCATGAATTAGTTAAACAAATAGAATTAGTCTTAAATAAGTACATTATCCCTCAATCATTCTGAACTTATGTTTTACAATTTAATTTATAAATTTATTTAATAAAATAAATAAAAAATAGATTTTTTATGATTAAATCACAAGTTATTTACAACCAACTCGGTCTATTTACTGCGTTACAACAAATACATAAAACATAAAAATAGTAAAATCTTATGAAGATGACTAATATTTAATTTTGAGCAGTCACAGTTGTGATGCTGAACCTCTTCAACAGTCGGAATCGGAGTAGGTGTAGACCCAAATGTATGTTGGACAAAACCCACCACCTTCTTCCTTCCTTCCTTTCTTTTCCTTTTCTCTTTTGTCACATAACATATATTGTACATATAACATATTTATTAGCATTTTTTAGAAAATATTATTTATTTATCTTATGCGGTTCTTTTAAAATCAGACCGGAGGGGCTAGTTCAACCGGTTCAATTGAGAATCACTTTATAATTTAGTTCGATTTTTATTTTTAAACTGAATGGAATTAAACCTGATCATCATTGTTTAAAATTGATGAATTATTTAACTCAATTCAAAAATAAAATATAAATTTTATTTTATTTTAAAATATATATAATATAAAAATTATATATATAATATCATGATAATATTATTTAGTTTATAAAATGATTCGATTAATTTAATCAATGAATCAATAAATAAGTAGATTAACCGAGTTGTTTATCGTTGTTTATCGGGTTGAACATTGATTTTATGTAATAAGGTGGTGGGAGATGTATCACTGTGACATATGAAGACCCTTTCTTTGCCAACATATACCCATTTCTTTTCTTGGTTGGTGAATGTAGCCTACCTTTTCTAGGCAATATCCTTTTTCATTTTATTGTTATTACTATTAATAACATGACGATTTTGCCCTTCAATTTACCAATTACAGATGCTACATTACATCCATCCTATTTAAGAAAAAAAATGTCTGACAGTTTTTACAGGGCATGGGTGATGACCAAATGCTTTATCAATGCATACATATCATTCAATCATTCAACTTCATCATCAAGAAAATGTAGGACCCATCCTTTGGAAGCATAGGGCAAAGGGACCCATCTCCAGATTAGGAACAATTATAATCATTGATGAGCGGCCAAAAGTTCATATGGTTGTCAACAAATTATTTAGTGGGTTGGGTGTAGTGATTTTTATTTTCATTAAATATAGATTAATGATATCTTATATATATCAAATTATAAATCATATTATTATTATTATTAAAAAATAGAAAAAGATGTATATAAATCAAAAATACTAGATAATTTCTTCCCCGTTATCTTCTATGATAGACCAATGATTATGATATATGATATAATGAAAACACTGAATATATTATAAACGGTATTTTATATTAAAAGTATTTAATGTTATGCAATGCATGAGGATAATTTTTTTTTATTCATTAAAGAGATTTATATATTTAGAGTCATACAAAAAAAAAAGATAGATAAGACACAATGATTGAGTCTTTTCATTGTATCCTGGAGGTCCAGTGTTTTAATAAATTTCATTGTTAAAAAAAATATAATGAAAAAGTTATTTAAATATTCTCTTTTTCAAATCTCATAATATGAGAGTTTTGATACTGGATACGTCTTTTAGAGTAATTAAAAAAAAAAGGTTACTATGTATATATAATTGTGATACTATAATTTAAATACAGGATGGAAAAGTTGGTGAAATTATACGAGGGGCAATATAGTCATTTGTGAGAAAGTTGTTTTAAGTTCTAATCTAAGTTCATTACGTCATGAAAGATATGCTCAGTGTCTCCCTTAAAGCCCTACAAGCCCTCGGGAGGTCAAAAGCTTAACATTGCCTAATGTTCCCATTTAACCATGCAGTTTACTTTCTTCCAGCTTATGGTTACACCATTGCTCTCTCAGTCTCAATCTGATTAATCAAACCAAACCAAACCAAACCAAACCAACCACTCTCTCTCTCTCTCTCTCTCTCTCATAATTGCGATTACCACTGAAGAGTTGCACCACACACCTTTAGAGATTCAACCTTTTGGGCCAAAGAAGGGGCTTACGTAATGTACATTGTCTTCTTCATTGAGTGACAGATCTTTTGACTTTTTTCCCTGGAATGATTTTGTTGCAGGAATATTAAAAACCCCAAAATTGCTAAAACCAAAATAAGAATCCATATATAAGTCCACGGATTAGCCTAATATAGGCAATGGTTGTACCCCACGCATGGCACAATTTTCTAGATTTTGAAGTAATCAAAATTAAATTTTTTAATTAGGAAATGGGTATTTTCAAAAATTGATTTTGAAATCTTATATAAAATGGTGTTCGTATGCAATATCAATATATAGATGCAAAAATAAAATGAAAACTGTAAATAAGATTTATTGATAAAGCTTTTATTACTTTTTTTTCCAAATGTAACTTTTTGTTTTCACAAACTCTCTTAACAACTCATTAATTAGGTGATGGATTAAGGGCAGTTCAGTCAAATACTCTTACAATTGAGGCTATTTAATGTTTTCCTTTATTTTAGTGCAAAATCTTAAACCGATGATAAAGGAAACAGAGCAGAGTAATTTTTATGACTTGGGGAGTGTGATTGTGGGGGGATTTGGATTTTAGTGTGTTGTTAGAGCGCGAACACAGAGCAAAAGATCAACTTGGGCTGGTGTGTGGGATGCTATGGCTCAGCCTACCTGTTATAGGGCAGATTCTAGCAAACTGGGTTTGAAAAAGAACCTAAATTTGGGAAGATCAGATGCGAAATTATATTTTAAAAAAATAAAATAAAAGGTTGGTTTGCTTGCAAGTGAAGGGAATAAATATATAGTTGATACGTGAGGGGAGGGGGGTGGTTGCCTGGTTCTCAAGCAACAAATCATTCTCTTTTGTAGAACCAAAGCAGACCCAAGATTCTAGCCTTAACAATGCCCCCTTCAGTTCATGGGGTTGCATGGATGAATGCTCATTCCTTTGGATAAAGCATCAGATTCTTTTCAAAGTTGACCACCCTCTCTCTCTCTCTCCCCACACATAACGTAAAATACTATTTATCATAGTTGAAAGTCTTAAAAAATAATATATCAACCATGATTGTATATTGCACATTCAGTTGAAATTGGTCAGAATATATATATATATATATATATATATTTGCATTATAATCTATCGTATGCTAAATAGTTGGTCCTAAAATATATTGTTTGATTAAAATTTCCCTTTCAGTTTTTACATTGTTTTCACATTGCGTGACCACTGCGTGCTTGAACGTTGCCGACACTACTTGGAGATGTTGCAGGACAAATATTTTCTATCTTCATTTATAGGTGCCAATTATTGGATTATCTCTTCACCCCGGTCTTCATCTCACAGAGTTTGATTAAACAATACAAGAGGTGAGTTGGAGAGGATGAATCTCTCTCTCTCTCTCTCTCTTCTAGGTGAGTTTGGTAAGAGTTGTATTGTCCGTCCACATGAAGAGCTCCTAGAATAAAAAAACAAAGTAAAGGAATGCACGTATCGCATTGGTTTTGAATTGGCCACGTGAATAGTTCCCTTTGTACAAATGAAGGGTTGTCCAAAGTCTATCCTAGCTAACAAAACATAGATTATCAATCAAAAAGCCTACTCAATTATGATGTGCTGGCTGGCTGTTTCTTGCTCACATGAACTTAATCAAAATCATACACTCCAAATGCTTCTATTTTTCTTCTCAAACCCCTTGATTTGAGTTGTACTGTTGGGACTTTTTCCAACATCTAACCCTTTTTTCGTCTTTTGTTTTCAACACCAATGTGTGCTTTGAACTTGTTTTTCTTCTTTATTTATTTATTGATAATAATAAAAGAATCTTACTTACTACCTTAAATTTAAATTTATGAAACTATTTACACTCGATAAACCCAATACAAAGATCAAATTTCTCTAAAACAATTTTTAAATTCAGAATTTTAATTTTATTTAATAAAATTGTGCTCTAGGATGCTTGCTGGGAACCTTCATCACGAAAGTGTAAAAATGCTTTTAGGTGAGAGGGAAAGCAACAAAAGTGCGAAATTGATTAAAGCCAGGAGAGGCAGCTTTGAGTCCCCCTTTTTGTCATTAGTGCACTATCAAAATCAATGGCTACTTAACGTTGAAATGGAATCTGCTCCATTTGTCTTTATGCAAATGTAGCATAATGTGTCCAAAAATCATTATATGAAATCACAGTTTATCTTTATAAATATATATATTTTAGATCAGTTATTTTGAATAATCTGATTTGAGTATTATAAAATCCATTTTAAAAATTAACTCTTCCACCGTCTAATTTTCTATTTTCAAAAATCATTATACTAAATCACAGTTTATCTTTATATGTCAAAGATATGATATGGGATCATTACCATGAACGATAAATAGTTCTACCTCTTAGGTTATATCTGAAAAGCATATTTCACAATGCCAGCTCCTCCAACGAGGTTTCCAGATTAAAATAATTGTGTAAATTGAAATTTCTTTTCTTTGTGAGTGCCAATGTTAATAACAGAGAAATGTAAGTAGTATTGGACAAATCATCGATAGTGTGACCTTTTAAAGGAAATCGCTGGGCCAACCAATTGCAAAATTAATTTATCCCCTTCCCCACCTCCTTCTCTCTTGATTATTTGGAAGTAACTATTCGAATTTTTCTACTGAATGCCTATAAAATTGATAGTTGTTGAATTACTAACCTCGATTAATTTATTATTTTATTTCATAAAAGATAATAATTATTTAATAATAATTCAATGGCTATGCCAATATTCACAAATACAAATACAAATTTATCCTTTTAGGGATATTTAAATGGTTAAGAGCTTTTATTCAAGTTTCTTCTCGAAATCGAGATCTAGTGTTCTAATTTTCGTAAATTCATATATTTTTTATAATTTTCGTGACTTTTATATAATAATAAAAAAAATACAATACAAATCCAAATACAAATTTGAGAAAGGTTAACAACATAACCCCTCCCTCCCTCCCTCCCTCCCTGCCGACTGGTTGAGAATGTTTATGTAGAGACACACCCAACAACGTAAACAACCTCAGTGCTTGCATTGAACCCACCATTTCCCCATAACTCCCACTTTTGAACTCTTACTCTTTTATCTTTTATCGGTGGATATGAGCTGGTACATGCATTGAATGTCAATGGAGAAAAAGGGCTCATAATCGTCCTTTATTCAAGTTGACTTGTGACAAAAAGATAACGTGCACCTAAAAAATCTATCACCTAGAAGAGAAAAAGAGATATGGTGTGCCCTAATTTTTCCAGAAATAAACATGCACATATACATATCTCTCCCAACCAGCCAACCTCAAGTGCCTTATCTTTCATAAAAAATGACAATAGCAAGCAACAAGAAGTGCACATCACGAATGAAGAAAATTTTGCATTTATTTATTTTTAAAAAATTAAAAAAAAAAGTAAGATTTTAAATATTATTATGCAAGTAAAATATGTTATGGAACAAAGTTATTGTGCAAAATATTGATATAAAAGAAAAAAAAAAAGGGATCAATAGAAAAAAAATTACATAATTTGACGGAAAATTTTATATCTGCAAACCAAGAAATAGCGAAAATTAACTATCAAGGATTATCAACGAAATACGAAATAAAAATCTCTCTTATAATATAAAAATATTTGCATAATTTTATATTAAGCTCTTAAAATTTTGTCTGGAGAACTTTTCTCGAAACATGAAAATATTAACTTCAATAAAATTATATTATTATAATTGAGTGAAAAGGTTGCAAGTATGGGGTGTGGCTGTGGTGGACACTTTCCAGCAAACAAGCTCGTTGGTGGTTCTCTTGATTGCTGCATTTCTCTGAATTGTGTTAAATTTTGGAAGAGTACCCACTTCCCTCCCCAACTACCCTATCTTTAAGCAAGATGGTTTCAATGTTCAACATTGACAAGGCACTTCAAGGAAGACTTCATTATTCACGTGTTGTATTGGCTCGACATAACTCTCAAATGCTTTGGTTAATCTCTCTCTCTCTCTCTCTATATATATATATATATCTTGTACCGTGTTCTGCCAATCAAATCAAGAAAGGTGTGATGACATTTTCTTTTCTTTTTTTCCGATCAATAGAGGGCATACGATGGTAATTTAGAACTAACCCATTAGAGTGGGAAATATTAGGTGTAGTGTGCATAAAACCATAATTACCTATAAATATGAGAAAACAATAAATTTTACACAGTTTTTTTTTTTTTTTTGTTAATAGAGGTCATGATAATCACAAAATTACACGTGCATATAAATGTTTGAACACGACACCTCGAGATAGGCCTTAGAGCAAAAGTTCTTAACCACTAGGATGTTCCGGACAAATTTTACACATAATAGTGTCACTTAAGTTTGCAGACCATAAATTTGGAATAAGAGAATTAAAATTTTTGGCCCATCTGTAGATCATTGGAGTTGGTATCGTATATCACAATCCTATGAACCACAGACAATTCCATGAACCTGGACTTTATACAAATCAATTATGTGCCACGGCTTTCTCCTAAAGCAGCTGAATTTATTCGGGCTGGGGCCATTTTCACATAAAAGGCTAAAGACAATAGTGATTTGTCTCATTCAATGATGTAACTTCTCTTGGTAATTTGTTTAGGTGCTCCCTTCAAGTGTAGCTGATGGGAGTGTGCTAACCTTTTATGTCCACAGAGGGTCTTCTTCTTCCTTGACTTGCACGTCCCAATGTGTGAGGATTCAACTCAAAATCTTCGATTAGGGCATTAATTTAAAAAATCTCAAAATATTTTTTCAAGAGCAATATAGTATCTTATTCATTGAAATTATCAACTACTACAATATACCAACAAAAAAGTTCACTAGGGCCAAGGCAAAAATACATTTACACACAATTTTATCAACACACACACACACACATATTCACTACCTTGTGAGTAGGTCATATGAAATGTCACCCTTGACATGCAAATGGTAGTACCAACACTGGAATTATGTTGCTTTATAATGCAACCAAAGATCAAAAGGACAACTGAAGGAGCTTCATTGGGATCGGCTCCTAGTGAAAGATTTTCTTCAAGTCTTTACTGATATTTCTTGCTGGTCCAGACTAAACATTTAAAGATATAAAAGTACATCCTTTGTTGATGAAATTAGGAGGGCCAAATTGATTTGGATCGAGTGATTAGACAACTTTATCCTTTAATTAGAGATTTTAAATTTAAATTTTGAGAATGAAAAAAAAATTTGAGAGAGTCAATCCCACAACAAGTCTATAATATTTAAACCAGATTAATTGATATAATCCTAATACCATATGGTTGAAAACCAAAAAGAAATTGGGAGGAACAAATTTTGTAGCCGGTTGCGCATCCCATTCAAAATCTATGGATACCTCACTTCACATTTTTTCCACCCAAGGACACTGGAGTTGGACCACTTTTTTAGGGTAGAAATGATCAAAGATCTAGGGTTTGACATGTCATGATAACGTAACGGTCTTAATATAATATTTAAAGCCAGTATTTTTAAAAAGATAAGTGGCAAATGTATGAGTCGGATGAATAATTTGGGAATATGAGGTAGAATTTCAAGATTAGGGTGAAGTTTTCGAAAATTTGAGAATACTTAAAATTAAGTTATTTCACGAGATAATAGAATTTAGTATTATATTTAAATACAAATAAATGCAGTTACAAATATATATATTTCAAAGTAATAGTAAAGTTTCGGGACCAAGGCAAATCTCAAGTCTCTCTCTCATAAAGTCATGCATGGGTGAGGGTGAAAATGGACCACTCTTGGGATTTTATTGTTTTTGTAGAAGCATAAAGTGGTCCAACATTTAATCTTTAATCATAAGGTGAGGAAGAAGATAGTAGAAGTTGTTGCTTGGGGAACTGACAGTACTGCCTGTCCTTTCATTTGCTACAATATTTAGCACTACTAGTCTCTTGTGCCAGTTGTGACATGAACTTGGTATACACCGTTTGTTTTTAATATAGGCAAAAATTTTTGAATTGCTGTAATCTTATAATTGATGAATTGTGAGGGCCAACTGTTAAGACTTTGTGCTCAATGGTTGTGAATTGTGGAGAACTTAAAGCCCCCCTTCCTCCCCTCTGTACCTGTAAGATCAAACAAATTGAATAATGAATACAAGTCATTGAAAATATATAGAAACGCTAAGAGAATTTCAGCTATTAGCTTGCAAATAAAAAGGTTACATTCTTTAGTAAAAGGCGAAAAAAGAATGGTTCATTATGCATTCATCGCACAACTGCGTAAAAAAGGGTTACGTTCTGGTTAGCATTTGAGAAACATCATAAGTTAACAAAACTAGTGAAGTTATAAGCGCAAGTTGTTCTTAGGACACTCTGGCCTAGGCTTTCCAAATGACAGTGAGATCTTTCTTACACTACTCTTCGACCATACACTCAATAAACTCTATTCTCTGAACTTGAAATTGTAAATTATGCTGGGTTCCCCATTTAATGGGCTGGACTCCGTAAAAGCACACATGGTTTCACATGAGCTAGATTTATCAAAGAAGGCTGGCCCACCCCAATCCAACAAAATGCATAAGATGACATGACTTCCTCCTCCTCTTGGCTTGGCAAAACACTGCTCTAATCCCGGAGCACCCTTTTCTTATCAGCCATTTGGCATACTTGGAAAGAAAGATGTAGTCAGCATTTTTTATTCCAAGTCCCTGAGACATCGACAGTGCAGCATCCTTAAAAGGCATCTTGCATCCCCCCACTACTGCTAAATGGATCAGATGGGTTCCTCCCGACCATGGCATTCTGAAACTCAAACACGGATGGATCAACTAAATCAAACCCTGGCCCTGCAACTGCTGGTGGGCTTTTCAGGGACAGTAATGGCCATTGGATCATGGGATATGTGATCAACATTGGCTCAACTGATAGCTTAAAGGCTGAGCTATAGGGTTTAAGAGGTCCCAAGATGGCCATGGAGAACAGCTTTAACAGAATCCTCATAGAATCAGACTCCCAAGTCCTCACTTTTCGCCTAAATAATGGAGTGGCTCAATCACACCCTCTTTATCACATTATAAAAGAGTGCAAATTCTTCATGCAAAGGCTTGGGATTTCTAAGATTATCCACACGTGCAGGGAGGGGAACAAATGTGCTCGTCATCTTGCCAACCTTGGTCACTCCAAGCAGCCAGGAATTCGCATCCTCAGCTCCATTCCTGAAAGCCTTCTCAAGCCTTCTCAACCTGCTGCAGCAGGATGCCCCGGGCAAAGAAGTTCTAAGAGTTAAAAGAAGAAGACCTCTTGGCCTCCTGTGATTTTGTTGTTGTTTGGGCCTCTGGGCCTTTCCCCCCTTAACCAAAAAAATAAAAATAACTCACAATCCTCATCTGCTGATAGATAGACTCAAAGAGACGACTGCTTCCCAAGTTAAAAAAAAAAAAAAAAAAAAAAAAAAAAAAAAAAAAAGAAAGAGAGCTTGATGCAAAGCAAAGAATAAATAAGTCATTTTTCCTTGTTCTTTCCCTCTGATGATCAGTCATCTTTGTACACTAGGAACATAAACAGTAGTCCTCAGTAACCAAGGAGAATGAATGGCAATGTAGAATTTTTAGTTGGATTTTCTAAACTAAACAATTCTTAGTGTTGTATGGGAGGGCTAGCTCTGGACATCTAGTAGCATGTAAACAATCCTACGCAAGGGAATTTCATTAAAATTTTATGGTATCAGGGCCAGCAGCAAAAGAATTTGAGTGGAGGCCAACCAAATGAAAGTCAGACAAAGTGTTCTGTAGGATACTCGTTCTCATATGCATTGTAGTCATAATACAATCTCTCTCCTTTCCTTATATCTCTGCTTGCAATTAGTAGAACTCGACTCTCTCCATTGACATCAAACCTCACACATTTCAGGTTCTGCTTCTTTTTGCCCTCCCTGCATCAAGAAAGCATTTGATCAGGCAGAGAACAATAACAATGATTCATCTCATGACATCAAATTGAAGAGGTGGACAGAATGCTTGAAAATGTTAAAAGCAGACATTCTGCTGCTAAAAATGAAATTAGTACAATGTGACTGATTTCAAAAGATGCCAACTTGTTTTTTTTTCCTGTGAGTTTAAAAATACTTCCTTAGAAAGTCTGAAACTACCGATGGGCATCTATTGCAGAGGAAGACTAATGGATGTTGATCATTTTGTTGAAGTTTCACTAGATTGACTTCTGTCTATTTGACAACTGTAAAAGCATACTAATCTAGTACCAAGCAAGGTTGTTACATAATTCATGGAACAAGAGATTATGTGATAAGAGAGTATGTCTAAAGAAATCAAAGATGGGAAGATGAACTCACGGTGTGTGATTGTTGATGCCATTAATAAAGCGGGCAACGTTGCTGTGTTTATTGGGGCAGATGACAAGGCTTTTTAAAGGATCAGCTGAAGAAAGTAAAGTCATCATGCTATCCCTGTCATCATGTTCACGATTCCTTAAGTAATCAACATCACCAACATATTCGGTCACTATTGTTAGATCCCTTATGAATCTATCAGCCTGTACAGTGAACCTGTTTCAGTAATGAAATAATCATCAGCTTACATACATTGAAACGAAAAGACTTCTAAGAAAATTAACACAATGCTTCAGGGGAATGCCAAATTCAGACTACAGATGGCACTCACCCTTCCTGGGGATCAAAAACAACAAGAAGGGGCGGCCACTCCCCTCTTTCAATCATGCTCTTGCACAAGTTCAAGGTATCAGTGTCTTCTTTTGATAATTTCTGTGAAACTCATTTAACAAGGTTTTTTCAGGGTAGCAACGGGAAAAATAAACATGATATCTGTTTGCATAACGAGAATGTGATTCAGAGCAAGAAGAATGCATATAGACAAAATAAGATGTAATTCCTTCAACTAATAAGGACTCATTTTTTGGAACAAACCTATCTGATGGACTGTCTGTCGATAGGCTACATAAATTAGCAATAAATTCATGGAGCATTTGATTATTATCAACTAATTCCTGAACTTGATTCCATACACAATACTTGAAAAAGAACAAACAAAGATTTTACGATGAGCTAGTAGAACCTAAATTTTTAGCATGGATACCAGTTCCATGAGTAGTTCTTCAGTTTCAATGAATCCTAATGGAACCGTAATGACAATTCCTAAGACTAAAAGTGTTCTGATCTGCAAATAATATTGGTCGAACATGACTCTTGAAAAAGAGTTAGTGCTAGTAATGAAGAGATCAAGTCAAAAACGTGCGTTGAATTGACTTCTAAACAGGGTAACATATGACCTCTCTTGAGCTAAACAGGGTAACATATAACATAAAATACATACATGTACGTACGTACGTACGGGAATTCAAAATTCTGCCCCTACATGGAAAAGATCATTTTTTTAATTGAGACATACAAAGCATGAAATCCCTTCCTTCCACGTCCAACCAATGGCCTAAAAATTCAATGTCTCGTCATCCAAGCCATATACAGTAAGATTTTGAAAATGGTTTTGGTTGAGAAACACAAGGAATCAAATTTCTTAGAGATGCAGGTATGTTGTGAATTCAGAACCCCAAAAATGTTCTTTGTTGAATATTTTGAGAAGTCATGTTCTTATTTGGACATTGTGCAAACAATATTTTTCTTCTTTTTATTTTTATGAACAATTGGCAAGAAAAATATACAAATGGTAAACATTATTCTATCAATTTTCATAAAAAGTGCAAAGCATTAAAATAAACCTAAAACTGCAAAATCGCAAACTCAATCAAAATATTAATACCTGCATTCCACCTTGTTCAAAAGCGGCACAATTTGCAGACCTAGGAGCCATGCCAGGCACATAAGTAAGCTCATTGCTGAACTCTGTTTTCGTTGCAGTCAACGCTGTTGCTAGCGACGCCATTTGCTCTAATCTCCTCTTTTGATCATCACATGGATTGAAGGGAAACAACCTCCTCTTCTTCTTATACACCACTAAACTGCCACTCCTCTTTCTCTTCTTCTGATTGTCTAGACAAAACAAAATCAATAAACCCAAGCAAGACTCAATCAATAATTAAAATTAAAATAATACCGAAGCAGAAAAAAGGAGAAAGTATACCTAGACCAAGCTCGTGAAAAGAATCAGAACTGCTACGAATTCGAAAGAAATCAACAATTTTCGTCTGTACAAGAGGAAAACCTGCAAAATCAAGACAAACCCAGAACCCAAAAATTAAATATTAATACAAAGAAAAACAAATGTTCCGCGAATTGATTCAAATTAGATCAAATTATAAATAATAATAATAAAAAAAAAACCCCCATTTCTAAATACTCTTAATTACTTGTGATGGAAGAAGAAATGTGAAAACAAGATAAAACCCAGATCCTAGAAAGCAATCCAAAGAAAAATGAATTAGGAAGAAATTGACGAAAATTAAGGGAAGATATTCAAAACCTGTGTGTAAACTTACTCTTAATCTTTTTGTGATTGGAGCAAGAAGAGCAAAACCAAGATCCGTTGGGAACACTAACGAGGATTGGTCTGAGACAAAAGAGGTGAAACCCACGATCGCAATTGTCGCAGAGAAGAAGCTCCGCTAGCGAATCTCCAGATCCGCATTCTTCGCAAGTGGTGTCTTTATAGTCTATTTCGGATTCGGCACACGGGTTTGGAGCTCGAGTTCTGCGTCTGCGTGTGGCCATTGCACAGAGAGAGAGAGAGAGAGGGAGACGTAGTGAGAGAAGAGCGAATGCGGAATGAAATTTCCCGCGCTTAATGTTTTCGCGGGAAATGAGGTTTTTTCCCTTTTTTCCTCGCCCACTGATTTTCGGCATTTGCGCTCAATTTTTGGGATTTCAAAAGAAAATATATTTATCATATGTAGCTATTAAATCATTTAATTAATAAAATTTCATTAAAAGTATAAATACATCTTTTTTGAGTGATCCAAATAAAATCTTGCTTATTTAGAATTCCAAATAAATTGACTAAAATTGAGAAAATCTTATACAAAAGAAAAAAAAAATCTTAATAGTAATGTTAATTTGATTCACGTGATCTGTGTTATGGAATCTATTAAGGAATATATTTAAAATTAATGCTCAAAAATAGAGATATTTTAATATATGGTGGTGAAGGAATTCATTTAATTTTCTTTTTTTTATTCATTTGGATATAAATGAGAAAATTATTTGTTTTGCAAATTATTTAATATATATAAAAAGAGAGAGATTTGACTTGAGACATTATAAATGAGAAAATGATACATTACTAACTCACAAGGACCGGTAATTCATTTTCCAAATTAAATTGCATTTCTGAGGCATATTAGTCAAAATTATTCAATATTATATGTTTTGTAAATGACTATATTATTGATCTCAGCCAAAAGGTATCAAATGACTAGTTATGTTAAAGGGATTCCACCATTATTAAAGAAAAGAAGGATAAGCATGGGCCTAATGTCACTGAGGAAAAAAAATTGGGCCACCCAAATCGTTTGAGTTGAGCATCTGTTTTAATCAAAGATCTCGAATTCAATATTTAAAAATAAAAAAAAAAATTAAAAGAACCAAACTCATAACAAATCTCATAATACACGAATTAGATTAATCGATATAATCCGGATATTGATGGATAAAAAAAAAAGGGCCCCTTTTACATGTTACATTTACACCCCATTCAAGCGATTATGAATCAATATTTGAAAATCGAATATTGAATCAACATCTCTCTCTCTCACTTTTTAAGAATCAGTATTTAAAAATTAAACGAATTTGATTTGAATGATTATGAAATTTAATTTAAAGATTCACTTTATAGATGCCTATTTTTTCAAAACTTGAGACATTAATTAATAGACACCATTATATAACTAAAACTATTAGACTTAAAAACTACACGATTAGATAAAAGAGTCGAGAGACACCAAGGTCCTCTCTGTCTATCTATCTTAACTTTATCATTGGTATCCAAAAACCGAATTAATCTGATTTGAATAATTATAAAATATAATTTAGGGACTCACTCTCTGAATGTTTATTTTTTCAGAACTCTAGACATTGATTAAGGGAGTTTAGTGTATTATCACTAAACCCACATATTGTTAGTTCTTTTTTTCTTTTTGCTTGATTAATTGGTATTCGATAACTAATTTGACTTAATTTAACCATCAGATTCATTGAAGAACAAGTTTTTCATATTTCTTTTTCACCGAAAATTATGACATAGTGATTACCCCTTTTACCATGAAAACTATAAGATGGAAAGTACACCCATAAGGTCGACCTCCAACATCTCCAATGTTGAGATGTGCCAGGAAAGGGAAAAAAATGTTATTTTGGGATGATGGAAGAGATTGTTTTGTAAACTCAAATTAGTTCAATTACCACGATCAGATATGACGTTTTAGTCAAAAAACAAACACTTAATATAATAATAATTTAAATTTATTTTATTAAAAATGTTAATTCTATTTTAAAAATCTTATATACTTACCATAATATTTTTACTATAACAAAAAATATTACGTATAAAATAATACAAAATACAAATAAATTAAAATAATTTAAACAACTCAATTTCCAAACTCAACTCTCTTCTTCGACCCTCCCATAAAAAATTCAAAAAACCTCTCGGATCTTGATTTGGTATACAATTTTTATAAAAAAATCCCATTCAGATATATGCAAAATCTATACAAATATTGGGCTCTCGGTTGTGTGTCCCATCCCCTTTTTTAGACCTTTCGATATTTATATATTGCTCGGACCATATCTCCCGGTTGTGATCTCTTGTTTTAAGCTCCTCGATGTTGAATCTTTCGGTGAAGACTTCTAGGTGCCGATTGGGTCTCTTGTTGCTCATTAAGCCTCTCGGTATCCTTTGCTTCGAAGAATGAATGGCTCTCTCTCGTTTCTTTTCCTTGGAAAAGAAAAAAGCATAGATAGCATTTAATGCTTTGTCAATCAAGCACATGTCCCAAAGACCAAAAAAGGGTGACAAGTGGGTTGTGGCTTCTCGTGGAAGCCACCCAAAAATACAAATGAAGTAAGTGTGCGAGGGAGTAAGATGCTTGAATGGTCTTGCCTAGATCCCACCAAAGAGAGAAAGAGGGAAGGGGTTTCCTATTTCACTGAGAAAGTAAAGATTGAGAAATAAATTTTTATAACAATTAGATTTTCTTGGATTAATTTATGATTTTTTTAAGAGGTACAATTTCTTCTGTTCATTCTTTTTGTTATGAATTTTAAGTTTTGGATATAAATTTAAGATATTAAAATCTTGTAACTATTTATTTTTTATAATGGATTTTTCTTTTGTTTTGTTTTATGATTTTTTTCTTTTCATCGGAGAATTTTTTACATAAATTTATTATTCTCTATTTTTTTTTATAATATTTGCTTTATTTACCTAGTTGAATGGAGTGAATTTTGGTCATTGACTATCCATTGTCGAATTCGTGAGTATTTCGCTGTGCCGGTGATTTTATCTCACCAACAAATCCATAAAAATCTACCAAAATAGTCTCATCTTCTTCATCTTGGTTGTTTCCTTGCAAGAAAGAAATCCATAACCTTTGAGATCTTCCCGCTTACATTGAAATCTTTCTTGAAAAATTAGTGCATAATTTGATTCACTTTCCCCATTATGAGATTGACCTGTTGATCATCCGTAAATGAGAGAAAGAAGATATTGGGAAAAAATAAAAAATAAAATATATATATATATATATATATATCACGGATGTGAGTTTAAATTTAAACTCACATCGAATGAGTGAGGATCAAAATTTAGATATAACTTGTGTTTGTTTGTTTTCTAAAAATGCTAACTTCAGAAGAATTTAAAAAACTAAAGAAAATATAAATCAAAATAATGAGAGATAAGAGTATGAGAAGAGAGAGAGAGAGAGAGTATATGTATGTGTGTATGTGTATATGCGCGCTTTATCCTTTGTTCGAAATCGATAATTAGAATTATGAAACAAATTTTTTTCCCAATTTCCCAAAACATATGTCCAGCTTTATTGCCAAATTTTGATCAGGCTCTGCTTAGTCTTTGCACGTGAATATCAAATTATTATTATTATTATTATTATTATTATTATTATTATTATTATTATTATTAAGAAAGTAATTAGCCGCTTATGTGCTGTGAGGAAGAAAAAGTCCATGGGGCTAACAAAATTTGAAGCAAAATCACATCTACTTTCCTTCGAAATCAGAGAAGGATGACAAATGCGAGGGTGAGCTGAAAGTCCTTCTCTCATCTCCTTTTCCTTTTACTAATTTTAAAAAGAAATTACCATATTTGAATACAAGATCTCTTTTCTGAAATATTTTATAAATCTCTTTTAGGTTTACTGTTATGAACAGTCCCAAAATTTGAGGGAAATCTTCTAAATAAATGTGGTTGATTTGGATATATAGACAATGTGAGAAAATAGACAAAAGAGTTTATGGTAAACCTCTTTTTTGTTGGGGGGGGGGGGGTCCTTCTCAGTTTATCTCTAACTTTGGAACATGGATTTTGGATCAGTGGAGGTGAAGATCAACTCTTAGCCGGTGATTTAAGAACTGGATTGGAATACGAATCGGTCACATCAAGAAATTAATAGGTCACTGAATTAAACTGATCGAATCGAATGAAAAGCCCAAATGACATCATAAGGGTGTCATAAATAAATTTAAATTATAATATATTAATAATTTAAAAAATTTATATATCTAATTATAAAATATTATCAAATTATATTCAAAATATATAATATTAATATGACACAATTTATTTATTTAAATATTTTACATAATTTAGTACGAATTATTATTCAAATATATTAAAACTTAATTTAAATAATAGGTTGAATATGTCAAAATCTAATTTAAACAATAAGAAAAAACTTATGGGGAAAGAAAATGAAAAAAAAAATAACCAAGGTGAAAAATAATTATAAAAAAAAATTAAAAGGTGAAAGTGAGATAGAAAGAAAATGAGAAAACAAAAAAAAAAAGAAAAAAATCACTTCATAGCATTGCGGATTGGTGGCTTTCATAACTCAAAAAATAATTAATGCACTCTTGATTCTCAGTTTCAAATCAACATAGCAGCACGTTTTTTTGCATCAATTAAACACCCGGATTAGATCAGACCGATTCCCGATCCGATCGCCCGGTCCAATCTGGGTTTGATTGAGTTTGACCGATTTTATTAAAATTCGATTTTGCTATGAAACCTGAATCGATCGTTGGTCTAGTTTCCAGTCGGACTAGCCAGTCTGAATGGATCGATTGTTGATCTAGTTTTCAGTCGTACTAGCCAGTCAGATTCAGATTTAAAAAAACTGCTCTTAGCTCAACCATTATCTTGTCGCAAGGTTAGGTCCTATCAACTATCATAATAAAAGGCAAAAGCCTTAGCCATGATTGGAATTTTCCAAATAAAGCACATTTTTAGGGGGAGACAATCTTTCAAGAAAAAAGTTTTGGACAAGGGTTAAGCCTTAGCCATGCCTGTAATTACATTACAAGGGTTATCATTTTTTCTTTGTTATATTTAGATTTAAATCTGAAAATTTCAATTTGAAAAAGAAATTGTAACTATTAAATTGTCATCTTAAGGTCGGGGTTATCATCATTATTTAAGAGGACTAATCAGCGACCCATGAATTTAATAATGTGACACTAAACTTTTTTAATAAATATTTTGGATGGGAGTTTTAAAAATAAAAAAATAAGTGTTGAAAAAATTAATTTTTTAATTAAATCATAGAGTTATTCGAATTAAATTAGCTAAATTTTTGAATATTGATAGGTCAAACGAAAAAAAAAAATCATTATTCGAAGAAAAAAGGAAAAAGAAGAAGTGGACAAGCAAGGACCTCGATCAAGTTAAAAAAAAAAATCATTATTAAAAGGAAAAAAAAAAAAGGAAATAAAGGACAAGCAAGATCCTTGTTTTGGTACATAGAAATATTTAAACTCTAAGGAGGCGTTTGATAATAGTGTATTGAAATGAAGAATCGAAATCAAATCAAAAGATGATGTTTTGATTAGTATTATAGGAATGAATATTGTGGAATCATATCAAAAAATTTAGGAATCCACAAAACTCAAGTAAAGTGATGGATTTTATTGAAAACCCACATTTGATTTCCAAATAACCATTTACTCTCACACTTATCCAAAATTATCTATTACTCTCCACTCTTATACTTCATTTTTTAATTTGATTTTTTAAAAAAATTATCCATTACTCATATAAACTAAAAATATATATATATATATAATATTTTCATTATTAAGTTTTTTTTTAAAAAAGATATAAAGTTTACTGGATAAACTCATATAATATTTATTTTTTTTATTATGAAATTTCTTATTACCTATTACTTATACGATATCATATATATATATATATATAAATTAAACAAATGAAAAAATATAAAATTTTTATTATTAAGTTGTTTTCTATTTTTCTGTTGTTTTTGAAAAAATATAAAATTTATTTAATAAATTCATATAATATTTATCTTTTTTATTATAAAATGACCCATTACTCATATATATATATTAAAAAAAAACTAAAAAAAGTAAAAAAATAAAATTTTTATTATTAAGTTACTTTATTTTTATTTTTGAAAAGAATATAAAATTTACTTGGTGAATTTACGTAATATTTATTTTTTTTATTATAAAATTACTCATTATTCATTATTCATACAATTTTCATTTTAAAATTACCCATTACTCATATACATATATATATAAAAATTAAATAAGTGAAAAATATAAAATTTTCATTTATATTTTTTTTTATTTTGTGAAAATGATAAAAAGTTTACTTGATAAATTTATATAATATTTATTTTTTTCAAGTGAAATTAATTCATATAATATTTTTAAATAGTTTATTTTTAATTATTTATAAATTTTATTATATATTAGAATAAGAGTAAAATTGAAAATTTATTAATTACTATTCTAAAAAAAAAAATACTAGATATAGTAATAATACCCATTCTAAACAGATGATTTGGAATGATTCCGTTCATTCTGATTTCAGAAGATATAATTCTGATTCTGATTCCGATTCCGATTCACACGGAACCAAATGCCCCCCTAAACTTGAGACAATGTTTGGGTCTCTTTTACATTCAGACACAAATTAGGGAAGCCAATAACTAAAACTGGTGGGCTTAGCTCCCACCGTTATGTAATGCCAGAGCCACCACGGCAGCGCCATTGGAAGATGAAGATACATCTGGTATCCTCGTCAGACTCGCCCGAGTTCAGTTTCCTAACGCAGGCCCTGACGGTCTCCTCACTCATCGGACTCGACGCCGAATGGAAGCCGACTCGGACTCACCAGCCTTCTTTACCCGCCGTCACTCTCCTCCAAATCGCCTGCCGACTCTCCGACGACGACGGCGACGAGTGTCCGGTGTTCTTAATCGACCTACTCTCGATTCCGCTGAGCCCAATTTGGGAAATGTTGAGAGACGTGTTTGTTTCGCCTAACATTCTCAAATTAGGGTTTCGGTTTAAGCAGGATTTGGTCTACTTGTCCTCTACCTTTTGCTCTCACGGTTGTGATCCCGGTTTCGATAAGGTAATTATGCGCTCTCTCTCTCTCCCCCTTTTCTTGTTTCCATTGCAATTGTTTGCTATTAGGGTTGAAATTTGAATCCTTCCATGACTAGATTATATGGCCGATGCCTATTTGTTTTCCCAATGCTTTCAAACCAGGAGTGGATGCTTACACTTGATATATGTATTTAGGATGCCATACATAGCATGGTTACGAATGTGTGATCGAATATTCCATGTGTTTCCACAAGCTCTAGTTTTGTTCGAGTAACTTCTTGATTACTGAATGTATCTTTTGATCAGTATAGTTACAAGACATGCATTTCATATTAAATTTTCAATGTTCTTACCATGAAAATTATTAGATCTTAAACACTCGTATTCACAAAAGCACCATGAAATGGTTTATAAAAGAAGAAACTGCGTCTGGCTGGCTGCACTTATATGAAAACCTTCAAATGCTAAACGTGGCATTGATTAGACTTGTTTGATTTGACATCTAATTATTCTACTTGGTTACCATTGGTATGTTCTTCATTCCTTAAGCTCTTTCAAGTAATCCCAAACTTTCTGATTTTACATGCACATATTTTTGTATTTGGTTATATTTTGATTTTGATTTTGATTTTTTTTTTTTTTTGGTGTATTTGTGATTGTTTTGACGAATGGCTAGAAGTGAATTATTTTGTTATTGTTGGTATCGTAACTATCTTGCTGAAGATATTAAGTCTTCATTTTGCCTTTTTGAAATGAGCTCAAGCATCGAGTTCTCTCATTTCTTTGCATGATTTTTGCAGTGAAATATTCTGTAAAAAAGGAGTTATTTTTTTAGCATGTTTCTTATTTATTGGATTGTATCAGATACTTCATTTGAGAAATGGTGAATAGGTGGAACCTTATTTGGATATTATGAGCATATACACTTTTCTGCAACGCAAGCAAACTGGAAGAAGGACGCATAAGGAATCCAAGAGTTTGGCTAACATCTGTGATGAGCTGTTGGGTATATCACTATCAAAGGTTTACTTCTACGAGTTTTATTTTATTCTTGGAGATACAATATTATTGCCTCATATTGCAGAACAATTATTTGAAACAAAATTTCTATGCATGCCTACTTTACAATGGGAACCGTGTTTGAAAATATAGAAGCCTTTTTTTTTTATTTTCTCTTGTTTGTGTAAATTGTGAAAAATATGATTATGAGTGTACTCGCAGAAACATGTTATGATGCTGAAGTTTCTTGTTGAGTTTGCTGATTGATGATAATCTATAGCCTGGGACTAGTTCTGCGATTATTTCTGCTATGTTGTTTGGATATCACTAAAATTCCAAGCACTGATATGATATGGGAGCTGGAACTGAGACATATAATCACTGTAAAGAATATTGTGAACTTTTGCTGAAATAGCCCAAGTAGATTTGACATAGAGTGTAGAGGAGCAGACCGAAAATTGGCCTACTCCACTGTGTCGAACTATTACGTGAATGTTTAAGCACCGTTTCATGGTATGCTGGCATCAGCATCAGGACGGTTAAGAGATATATTGGTCATCACATGATACCATTTGTAGCTTGCAAGTGGCATGTTGATCCATCTTGAGATGATTTGATTCTAAGTTTGAACCAGACGGGAATTTCCAATGATACTTATCTTGTTAGTTACACTTTTGACTCCAGTGCATATTATATATAATTAAGGTTGTACTCTAGACATAATTATTATCACAAGCACAGTGTGGTTTCTTCATGACACTGTTCAATTGTTGCTTGCAACGTTAAGTTTCCTACTTATTACATATATGTTGAATCCATTGTTTTTTTAAATAATCCTAAATTGCTTGAACAAAAGTCAATACTTCCCAGAATTATTTTAGGAAGTCACATTACATGATATAAATTTCCAAAATGTTTTTTCAATAAATATATATTTTTTTGTTAGTACTGATTGTGATTTATTGATGCCAGTGGCTCTGCACTCACTCTCTGCAGCATTATATTTGGTACCTGCTGGCCAAAAGCCATGAAACTGCAATATCCACCACTTTTGGTTGACCACTATTAGTTTTATTCAATTTATTGTTCTAATAAATATAACCATCTTCTTTCAGGAGCTTCAGTGTAGTGATTGGTCCTGTCGCCCTCTTACCGAAGAACAGAAAATTTATGCAGCCATGGATGCTCTCTGTCTGTTAGATATATGCACCATATTTGAAGCAAAGATCCTCAAACAAGGTTTGTGATCATTATTTATGGATGTGTATATGATCTTTGTGTTTTGTTCTACATGTACTACTTGGTCCATTGGTATAATCACCAGAATTGCAATTTAAAAGTCTCTTTCTTGTTGTAAACAAATATGCCAATAAAGTGAGTGACCCTTGTGAAAGTACTCTTTGTTAGGAATAAAAAGTGAGTAGTGACGATGCGCTTTGTAAGTTCAAACTCATGATGGCCACTGTTTAAACATGCCAAGGCACTTGTTATAGAGAGGGAGAGGGACGAAGTTTGTTAACATGTTAAAGACATTAAAGGTTTAGCATTTAAGATTGTTTGGACAAGTAAAATTGCTGTAAGAAAATTGTAAAAACAATTTCAGCAAAGCAAACAGTTTGAGGCAAGGTTACTGTTGAAATGAATGCGTGCACGTGTACACAGACACAGTGAATACTTATGTTTGTAGAAAGTTGTTTTGCTTGTAAGTTCATTACTTTCTTATAGATATTAAAGCTTTAGCATTCGAGATGGCTTGGACAAATAAAATTGGGGCAAGAACAACACAAACTCATTTTCAGTAAAAAATGTTGTCACTGATGGTATTTGTTTTTTCCATACCACAGGAAGTAAGGTGGGGATACGATGCACAGGTATGAGAAATGGTAAGATTTGAAATGGTGATATAGGTGGTGTTTGATTGGCTGTAAGAAAATTTCCTACCCAGCGACTAAGTGATGATTGTGATTGTGTGCCTTCTTGAGTCGACTGTACCTAATTGGAGAGATTAGCTGAGATTAGCTCAGCTTCAGTTTTGTGTGATTTTAGGAAGCATAAGCTAGCAATGCCTTTTGATTTGTCAGTTCATGGATATGCACGTTCCCATTCTAAATGGTGCTACTTTTTGGAGTAAGGGCTACTTTAACATGTAATTTCTAGAAACTCCATGAGAATGTATCCACAAGATAAAAAGAGTATATCAAGGAAATTAAACTGGTGGATATGCATGGCAATAGTGAAATAACTCTGAAGCTACACAACTAATGTTATTGAGGGTTTCAGGGGCAACAGTCTCCCACAAACATTAATAGGAGGCTTACCAACTTCCATGTGTGTGTTTTATGTTTCTATGAACAGTGGATTCCTTAGTCAACACTGCCTTCTTGAGTGTGCACAGGTTAATTGATCTTGCATGCTCCCACAAATTACACGCGTTGGGGAAGCACGTTGGGCCATCCTGTTGCGGGTTCAAAATCTCCCTGGTGCAATTATTAATATTTGAACCTTGGATTTGTTTGTGAGCTCTCATGTGGTTGCGAAATTCGCTTTCGAGCATTTGGGAGTTAAATGACAGGTATTTCTGCATGCAAATAGACTTCTGGAAAAGTGGAGGGGCAGTTATATAAACCTTTTTCTCAAATTATTCTCTAAATTATTCATTCTCCCTCTAATTACTGATAATTTCATAACTCAGCATGCACCTTTTAAGCATTTTGTTTATTAACTTAACCAACTCCTGTTGTGCGTGAATGATCACTTTATGTCAAGTATTTATCTCACGATATTACTGATGACAAACAGTTACAGACTCACACTACTTGTACAGTTCTCTTCTTGTGCATAACTTCCTTTGCTGACACGTGATTGTATTCAAGTTACACATAGTTTTCTCATGCATACATATTGGTATTATTTGAATGACGTGAGAATAATTTGGTGGATTATTCACGCAGACCACTTTTTCCACAGAGTCTCTGAACTGCATCCCCCTCATTTGGACATGGGATTAAAGGTGATTCTGAAGATGCCCGAATTTAGTAACAATATTTTGAAGAAGAGTTTCTGTGAAGCATCAGATATGATTAGAGCTGTGGCTGCTTCTGAATGTCTGCAAGTAATTCATGCCATGGAACCAATTTCCAGATCATCAGAAAATAATGCTGGACTCATGGATGTTTCTCTCTTGAAGATAATTAGAGAATATGGTGAGAGAATTATATTGAATGAATCTGATAGAAAGCCTAAATCCTCTAGAAAGAAAGGGAAGAAAAAGTCATCATTGGAGATGCCTTCTAAAGAAAAACGAGTAGAGATTTTGGATTATTGGCGAGGACCCCCTCCATGGGATTTCTCTTTGGGTGGTGATGGTTTTCCCAGGTTTTTATGTGATGTGATGGTAAGTCACTATTTTTTATGCATGCCAACTAGTTATGGGCCAAAGGCTCATCATAGACTCAATATAGCTTATCATTGGAGTTTTAGCTAGTATCCGATGCCTTAATGTGACTTGGACTTGGCTCAGCCAACTATTGGAAAAGGGAAAAGAAGTTGTGAAGTGTGACTAGTCAACCTGAAAATGGCTCACGAATGATAGAATTGCTTAGATGTTCTGGCTTAACAGGTTTATGACTTGTACTTGTTTAATGCACCATTAACCCATTTCTCTTTCCATTCACCAACGTATCCATTAATCAATGGCCTATTATTAAGTGTGTGATTTCAAACTTATGTCATACTCACCTAATGAAATATGGAATTAAAATGAATTGTACATGCCATGCCATGCCAAGACATTTGAAACGACTCACTTATAGAATGTGTTGTGTGTGTCATGTCGTGTTCTACTGCAATGTAAGTATCATTGTGTTGGGGTCTTGACCCGAAAATAAATTCTCTCATTCTCATGTTAAGTCATATGCATTAAGTGTCTATAGTTCAGTCTCAACATGATTGAACATGGCATGCACATAGATATTGTCATATCAATCCTTCGTTGTTCACTAGATATGTTTATGGTGATTATTAGTGCCCCTGTATGGACTTATCTCTTCTTTGCAGTCAATGTTATGCAATCTAATGGTATGCTTATTTAGGTGGAGGGATTGGCTAAACACTTGCGATGTGTTGGGATTGATGCCGCTGTTCCATACTCAAAAAAGCCTGATGCAAGGTGTCCATCTTGTACTTTGGGTGACTTCTCTCTGTTGACCAGTTAATTTCAAATGTTGTATTCAGCATAGGTAGTTATATTTGCTTCTGTGTTTGGTTTAGACAGTTGATAGAGCAAGCACATAGGGAAAAGAGAGTACTTTTGACACGAGATGCCAAGCTATTGAGGCATGATTATGTGATAAAAAATCAGGTTTATAGAGTGAAGAGCCTGCTAAAGAATGAACAACTACTTGAGGTATGGCAGCCATGTTTACTGATGCTTAAATGAAAATTTTATAGTTACTACTGTGTACGCGTTCCATGTATTGCTGTTGTAGTGGTTGCCGCATCTAAAGTCTGTTTGATGGTAACCAAGTTCTCTAGTTACTCAATTTCCTCTTTGTATTATAAAGTCTCAGTGGTTAGCTTATCTGTAACAAAGGTAAGATTATTTACTAAGAGGCCGTTTGAGATTGTTTAAAAAATGCTGATTATAAGCACTAAGTGCTTATAAGCAGTTTTTTAGCATATAAGCCTATTTTAGTTTTTTTAAAAAAATAAGTTATCTATTTGGATAAATGTAACTTAAAAGTAGTTAATGTTTGGTAAAATGAGTGCTTATAAAGTATATAAAATATGAAAAAGATCATAGTGGACGTAAGATGTGGTATGATTGTAATTTTTGTTAATTAAAAAAAGGTCAAAATGTATTTTTATTGGTCAAAGTAGCTTATTTTAGTTGTGCTTAAAAGCACTAAAATGAAAAAGTTAGTAGGAGGAGTTTATTTTTTTTTAGATTATAAGCACTTTTTGGGCTTATAAACACTTTTATAAATTTTAGTTATCAAACGGTTATAATTTTAATTGACTTATAAACTAGTTTGACCAGTTTATAAGCAATCCCAAACACCCAAATCATGGATCAATACACACTACTAACGGTAAATGATTGAAAAAGATTAGTTCTCGATGCTGAAGTTTACTTGAGTTATTTAGTGGTTGTTCTTTGTTTTTAGGAGCTTTAACCGATCTTACATTCATTTGTGTTATTTGGCTTATGTTGCTATAAAGGTGGTTGTATGCGTAATATATTAGAAACCATTTCGTCTTTCAAAGAAAAAGAAGAGGAGCACTTATGTGTTGCAAAGTTGTTACTTTGGCATATGAACATAAGATGCTTATGCAACACATTGAATTTCTTAAAAAAAATAGGACATTGCTAAATTAATATTATTTTCATGTATTTGCATAATTAAATTTTAAACTTTAATTAGTTTTGCTTGGACATATTGCAAACTCGCACATAAGCAATTTATATACTTCAAATAGTCCTCATAATAATTTACTTCTAAGTTTTTTATTTATTTATAATTATCCCAAATGAGGCAAGCATTATAATTTTCACAATACTAATATGTATTTTTTTTTAAGTATTTGAAAAGTGTTTGGTGTTTAAATGAAAACAACAAATTTGACACACCATGGTGTATCTGACATCTAGCTGGAATGTTTTAAAGTGCCATGTCTCATAGCTTAAAAATTATAATGTTCTTGTAAAATAAACGAAGCCTCTTGGTGTGTGTACATATATTATTTCTCACTAATGCTGAAGCTGTTTTAAGTCCTGAGTGGAGATATAGATGGGCATTGAGGCCAAAAGGGATTTTTATCTGTATATGATCAATGTTGTTGTTTGATTCTAGGTATGTGGTATAGGATGGCTATCTTTCATCTTTGGACGACTGAATCGGTGTCTTTTTTCCAGGTCATTGAAACATTTGAGTTGAAAATTTCTGAGGATCAGCTAATGTCAAGATGCACAAAGTGCAATGGGAGATTCATTCAAAAACCGCTGACAACTGAAGAAGCAGTTGAAGCTGCAAAAGGCTTCCAAATAATTCCTGATTGCTTGTTTAATAAGAATTTAGAGTTCTGGCAGTGCATGGATTGCAACCAACTTTATTGGGAGGTAATCACAGTTTAGTTTCTTCCCTCATTTTGTTATTACTAGTTGTTCATTAGCAAAGAATATGATAAACTTTACCTGAAGCACTCGAGAATGTTCATGGGGATGATTCATGTTGGCTTCTAATCCGTAGTAGCTATTTTTTAGAAGGACACTAGGATATTTGAGAATATAAACAAATGTAGTTCCATTACATCAAGATTCAACATGGGAAAAGAGAGGTCTGGATAGCAAGGACGCTAAGAAAACCTCAATCTAGTTCCCTGGGGTCCTGATGAAAAGGACACTAGGATTACATGCAATGAATAATGAAGAAGCTATCATGGTGGTCCATGTAGCAGAATCTAGGCTTGACCTACATGGAGGTGTGCCATGTGGAAGAAGTGCATTTTCTGGACTACTGCATGAACACATAAAAATTATAACATGGACAAAATAAGTGGTTCAAATCTCTGTCAAATAATTTGGATTTTTGATAACAGATTGTTAAGATGAATATCGGTGCTCATGACAGAAAAACAAAATGATCTTAAAAAGGCTACTTAGACAAGACATTATGGGTTTGGTCTGCTTTATCCATCTTAGAACTAGCTCTACCGATGTAAGTGATGCTGAGGCCATGTATATTCTTAGTCAGGGACAGACTTGGTTTGGGGTCTTTGTTCAGCAACTAGTCCGAGTACTTGATATTGTAAGCTTTTCTTGACATATTATACTTTGTGTACAACTTTTCACAGGGCACCCAATACCACAATGCCGTTCAGAAGTTCATCGATGTCTGCAAGCTGAACGAGCAACTCTCAAGCAATGTCAGTGGTCACTGGAACTATGGCCCCTAGTAGAGTAAGTAGCATTTTTAGGTTATTATGGCCAAGTGCTTTCATGCTCAGGCCTGATTCCATGATATGATCCACAGCAATGATGTAATTTATTGATTGGTCTCTTTTGGACTAATAAATGTTTCAAAAATTAAATTATAGACATTCTCCAATTTACTTGGATCTGGAACTGAATGTTTGTGAATCTGTATATTTGTTGACAAAAAATTGACAGATATCCAAATAAGATATATTATAGACCGAAGCCTCATGTTTTTCCAGTCTGCGAATGTTGGTTTCTTGGTTCTGACCTAAAATTGGTGCCTTTTACCTCCCCACCCTTGGAACTTTTCGACGTCCTTAAGAGCAGTTGGACCCCGCCCAGTGGACCATGTGAAAGATGTTAACAAAGGAATATTGTGCCACAAATATCATTTGAGCACCGATGACTATGCATGAAGCGGTCAGATTTTCTTAATTAAGGTTTTGAGTTTGAATCTTGAGAATAGAAAGGAAGATATTGGGAGAGTCAATTACTTAATCAGCTTTATAGTGTTTGATCAGATTAATTGAGTTAAATTCGGATAACGGTTGGGGGTAAGTATATACTTAAAAAATAAAAGAATATCATTTGAACTTGACAATCGGAGAGAAGCCGTGCTATTACAAAAATATGACGTATGCTCTCTCGCTCGAGATGTTAGGTTGGTGCCGCTCCCAAAATGCAGTGAGACCATGAATCATCGTGATCACCCATAGACCGGCTCAGGAAAGTATATTATTCTGTTTCCCCTTTTTCTGTATTATAATTTCCTCTCTTTCTGCATCTCATTCATAATCGATGTGGACAAAGTATCCCTTTATTTTCTCATTTTTCATGCTAGAATTCTCTCTCAATTTCTCTCTTGGTGAATTCATTGAACTACTCGATTTGGTTGCCGAGTTTGAATTTTCTTGATTTTCTTTTTTCTTTTTCTTTCCCTACCCTGATAAGCACCGCGTGACCCTCCTAATCGTTCTTTATTTTTCTTTATATCCTTCTTTCTTAAATTGCCACTTGAATGGTGCAAGGTGCTTGAGTTAGTGGGAGGACTAATTGTAAATATTTAATAGGTTTTTAGAGTGCATAATGGAAGTCCAGTGGTTAAAGTTATACTGCTTTTAACATAAATAATATAAAATTATCAATTTTGATTTTTTTATTTATTTATAATAATAATGGAAACTTGAACCCCCATGTCCGAAGTGTATAAATAAATTTATCATACATGTGTAATTATAGAGTAATTAAAAATTGAATTTTGGGTTTTATCTAAATAAAATGCATTTGATCTGGGATTTATATCCTGCTAAACCTTTGAATTAGCAGTACTTTCTTGAAATTGTCCGTTCCGGGGGACAACTCAAACAATAATACTCTTTCTTTTATCTTTTTCTTTTTTTAAATTTAATTTTATTTAATTATATCGTCTTATAAATAAAAAATAAAAAAAAAATCTTCTGAGCGGTGATTTTCCTCCTCCGACAAAACACTGTTGTATTTCGAAACTTGGGTTGATTGCAATTTTGCAGGTTGATGTTGCCAGCTCTTTGTCAGGTTTGGGCAGCTATTTTGTGCCAAAACCCCAAATTTTGCCCTATCTGTCCTAATTAATTTTAGAGAAAGGATTGGACAAAAATAGGAAATCCGATCCATGAGTTACCCAAGTATGATAATGCCGACCGGGGACAAGGAGCGTCATAGGAGGAAGATGAGGACTTGAGGAGTCTTTATGTGGGACCCATACGGACCACAGCAACCCAACATTCATAATTGGGTCCCACACACCACTTCCCCACTTACAACAACAGAAGACTTGGACACGTCTCTCTCTCCCCCCCTCCCTCCCCTCTCCTCGAAACATGAATGGATTCGTTATTAGTTTGTCTCAATTGTACATCCTCTGGAGGTCAAGAAGCTCCGCTGCGGCCGCCGTCTGTGGCCTGTACATCTCCCAACGCACATTGCCAGTCGACCATGCTAGCTTTTTTATCACTATTCATGGTAGCCATACTCAACCAAAGGTTGTTATTAGCGCGAATGATTTAATACTTTTGGTCTTGTGATGCATTTCTCTTTATTTCTGCTATGTAGAATTAATCTTTATTATTGGTAATATAGGAGAATTTTCGCTTGTATAAGCTTAAAGTTATAGCTTGTTACATATGATTAATTTGTAAGTTAAATATTTATAAAGTATATATATATTTAAAAAATAGTTGCTATGATAATCAAAAGAAAGATTTTTGATTATCTTGTCAGAAAAGTTGGACTCGAGTCGTGGCATGAGTGGATAACATGGATTATTAATTTGAATTTCTATTAAAATAGCGCTGTGCATTATAACTAAAATTTTACATCTTTATCATATCTGCTTGACACAAAAATATTTAAAAAAAAAAATCGGTTAAAGCAAGTACTAATTTTATTTCACAAAAAGGTAATTGTGACAAATTAATAAAATTTTATTAGACTATATTAATTTTATTGTGCCTAAGGGTCGTAGCCCACAGGACAGTTAAATATGAATTTATATATTTATATTTTATTTATTTTTATGAATCATTTATATTTGATAATTATTTTAAATCTGATTAAATTTAAGTTAAGTTAGATAATTAAGTGATATTTTTTTTTTTAAATTTCCTTTTATTCATAAAAATTAAATTTAAAAGTAAAAAAATACGGTGCATCTATATTTTACTAATTTGCCATGCTCAACCCCACACGTATTTCAGCTCGTAGGAGATATGTGTGAACCTTGAGAGAGGTTCCATCAAGTCTTTGTCAACCAAAGGCTCTTCAGAAATTTATTTTATTTTATTTTACTTAATGCTTTTTTGTAAATTGCAAATAAAGTCGCATACCTGCTTTGCACTAAATGGGTTCCACCATAGTCACCTTGTCGCCCCTAATTTCTTGTCTCAAAAACTGTGAGAATTTATTTATTCATTTTTTACCATCAAATTTCTCAGAGACAAATGTGGGTCATCACGAAGCTTGAGTCAGTTGATAGACATTTTTTGGAAGAATTGTCCACTAAAAACAAATTATAACGTATAAGAGTATATCAAATTTCCATGAACTTCCAAGTGCCAATTCCAAAGATGCCCTTTTCTCCCCTTGGTTTTGTTTTGATGACACTTACTTTTGATCTAATCAGATGCTTTTGTAAGTCCGGATTCCATTTCTGCACATTTATGTGATCTAAACAAAATAATTTTACGAAATAGGATGACGATCTAAATAGATAGATTGAAGATATTAATAGGAGTAATATTTTAGGTTCAATATGGTAATATTTATTAGATATATAAAAGTTAATAGAATTATTTTAGTTTAATAAGACTAATTATCCATCCTCATATATATGTAGCTCTGTCACTAGACCTAAGGACCCCCTTGGACGACAAATATTAGTAGCTTAAAAAAGATTGATGTAATTACTCAACTTTGGAAGAAAAGTTTTATGCCCTCAACCTAAATTTGGTGCTTTGGAAGGGAATATAAAAAACCGACCATCCCCATTTTCTCTGCTGCTAAATTGAGTATGACAAAGATGATCATGTATTCGGTCAGAATATCTGAAAATTCCATGCCACATGGTTTAGCGTCCATCTCCTAAATTTGCATGTGTTGTTGAGAAAATGTGCGGAAGGAGGGAAAGAAAGGAAAGTTCCAATTGGGAAAAGTCGGTTCTCCCTATTAATTACTTTATAATAAGTGCTTTAATATCCATTGCTAAATTGGTTGCACGCTAGGGGATTTGTACCAAATCACGGGTAATAAAAGGAGATTGTGATTATTAGGTTTTCTTTTTAAGTACCAAATCACGGGTAATGAAAGGAAATTGTGACCATTAGGTTTTTTTTTAAAGATTTTTTTTTGTTTATTTATAATATAAATTTATTTATATATATCAAATTTATTTTTTATCCGTGAATAGTTTGTAATCTAGTACGTACATTTTATATATATTTTTTGATTACATAGATTTGAATGTTGGATCTATAAGTTGGAAGAGAAAAGTTATGATCACTAAACTGTCCATTAAGAACCATTTTATAAATTTATTTTTTAATAAATTATTAATATCTGATAATCACTTTAGATTTAATTAAATTCGATTTGAATCAAATTGAACTATTAAAAGACAAAAATATTTTAATATTTATTTTTATAATACATAAATTTTAAATTTAAAACTTTAAAAAATAATGATATCTAACTGCTAAACCAACTAATTGTTGATATTTTATACATTTATCTGTCCACATTCAAAGGTAATGACCAAATTTCTACTATTGATTAAACCATCAACAATAATCATCGAAAATATTGATTCAGATAATCACCGGAATTATCGGAAACCCTTAGCTTTTACTAAAGATTTAAATTTCAACTTTTGTATCTAATTTCTTAAAAAATAAAAATGATTAGTAGTTGCTAGGGGCAATGTCCGAAGGAAATTACCATTGTTCTTCTTTTTTCTCGTGTCAGAAAGCTTAATTTCTTTGTTGCTAGGTGCATGCCTAAAACAATATTCACCATCTTTCATAGGTTGATGTGATTGATTTGAAAGACTTTTATGGATTTATTCAAGCATTTTCTTTTTCCTTTTTCCCCCTTTTCCCCACTATTTAATTATGATTCTAAAATCAACATTATGCTTGACTAATTAATGGTTAGTCCAAATTGAGAGTTACAGCTCAACAATAATCTGCCTTTTCTTTTACATTTTTCAATTTTTTCCCATAAAATAACTGTGAAAATTATCTACTAAATTAATTTTCTTTTTCATGAACTTTCATGCTTTTTAATATCACACCACAATTATTTGGCTAATGATTACAAAATATCTAAATAGATGAAAAATATGATAGAAAGAAAAAATAAAAAAGATCACTTTCCAACCAAATCAAATATTTATTTTCTCAAGAATAAAATAAAAAGGAATAAACCCCTTTCCCTCATTGTCTCTATGACAATCTTTTTCACAAGTTTTTGTAGTTTAGGAAGTTTTTAACATAAATTACATTTATAGTCCTTTTTTTTAAAGCATATTATTACTAATTAGGACTAAAAAGCAAGATCAACATTACTCGAAATACTACTCATCCATTAATCCCAATACATATAATTTTTTAATGCATTTTACTTTGGAAGTTTTAGACAAAAATTCAGCTCTTGCCCTTTCAAACAAAAGTTCTACCGACTTAAGGAAAATAAGATTAAATGGATAGACAAACATTCACTCTCTCTCCCTCTCTCTCTCTCTCTCATGGTAGGCCAGCACAGCATCAACACGTATGAAAGCACCAAATGATCATAAAGCTCACTCTCACAACACACAAAGTGCTCTCTCGCCTTTTCTTTTAGACCATCTGCAAAAAAGAAAGTTGGTATTTTCCACTTCCTGTGGACTGCTCTCGGCCTTTCCTTTCCCCTCTCTCTCCTCTTAATCCATGGATACGGCTCAGTGGCCTGAGGTATAGAAACTCTCTCTCTCTCTCTCCCCCCTCCCTCCCTCTCCCTCTCCCAGGGGTTTTGGTTTTTTTCTTTTTATAATTTCTAGGAATAATTCAGAATTGTTTTGCTTTTGGATTCTGGAAAAATATTATCTTTTTCTTTGTTGTTATTGTTGACGTTGATGATGATGATTTGTTAGTTTTAAAGGTGTGACGCCTTTTTCAGAGAGACACATGATTCTGTTTCAAACCCACTAATGCTTAGTTTTTATGTTTTTCTGACTATCTTCCACTTTGTTCATGAAAGTACTGCACTTTGGCTTTCCTTTCCTTTTCTTTTTCCCCCCTTTAAGATCTAATAAAAAGATCCTCAAAAGAGTAATAAAAATTTGTTCTTTTATATATGCTATGTTATGTAGTCCTTCAGAGTGTAAAAAAGGTATGGTTTTTGTTGGTTAGCTAATGTGTTTTTCTTGCTTTTAAGATCATGAAATCTTGGCCTTCTCGTTGCCTTTCGCTCCTTTTTTTCTTTTCTTTTCTTTACTTCATGTTCTTTTGTGTTTGTAATCTTTGGAGTATATCAGGGTATTGGAGTTGTGAAGCCTATGGAAGGGTCAACAAAGTCCATGTTGGAGCAGAAAGCAATTAGGCCTCACAAAGATCAAGCTTTGAATTGTCCAAGGTGCAATTCAGCAAACACCAAATTCTGTTACTACAACAATTACAGTCTCACTCAACCAAGATACTTTTGCAAGACTTGTAGAAGGTATTGGACGGAAGGTGGCTCTCTTAGAAATGTTCCAGTTGGAGGGGGTTCAAGAAAAAACAAGAGATCATCCTCATCCTCACCATTGATTTCATCGAAAAAGTCAGATTCTTCTCATGATCATCTGATGATGAGTAACCCTAATAAAACTACTCTTAATCATGAAGGTCAAGATCTTAACCTAGCTTTCCCTCCTCCATCTCATGAGGACTACAATAATATCAGTAAATTTGTCCAATTAGTACCCTTCAATGACCCAAAAAATCAACCATCAACGCGGAACCCTAGTTCTTGCTCTTCTTCTGCTACTACTACGTCTCAATTTTCAGCTATCGAGTTGCTCAAAAGTGGAATGACTTCAAGGGGGTTGATGGCTTCTTTCATGCCGCTTTCGGGTGATTCTAGTATTTACTCATCATCATCTTCAACTGGGTCTCAATTGCATGAGTTCAAACCAAGCCTAAATTTCTCACTTGAGGGTTTGGAAAATGGGTATGGGAATTTGCAACTTGGTGTGCAAGACCACAGTGGCGCTAGGCTTCTCTTTCCATTTGAAGATTTGAAGCAAGTTTCCGCAAGCATTGGAGGCGGTGAATTTGATGAGCAAAATAGATCTTCATCAGCTGGTCAAGGTGGTGGTGAGGAATCAAATGGATATTGGACTGGAGTGTTAGGTGGTGGGACATCATGGTAAACAGTGAAGAAAAAGAGGAGGTGAAAAAAACATGAAAATGAAGTAAAAAACAAAGCTGGTGTGATTTTGTCTTTCTCATCTTTAGTTTGATGCAAGTTGGTGAACTTGTTTGGGGTTGAAAAAAAGGAACGACTAACCAAATAGGTTACCTTGCTTTACCTTTTCTTTTACATTCATCCTTTTGCCCATATTTTTCTTTCTTGACAATGTCCTTTATTTGGTATACTTGGTTTATGTTTTTTACCCTTAATATTTGGATCAAATGTGAGTGTTTTATATGCTTATCTTAGGTTAGGCTTCTAATCGAATTGTATCACAATTCCTATCATCAATACTTCTGTTGTGGTGGAGTGTAGAGGAAGAAGAGGCTTCATTGAAAAAAGAGGCGAAAACTTCTTCCACTACTTTTTGGTGGCTTCTTGGACCGTTGTCTATGTTTTCTTTGCCCTTTTCTTCCTTTTAACAAGAAGAAGAGATTAGACAGACAAAAGTGTTACTATGTTTTCTTTCTGATCTCATCTAAACAATGTTCCATGCTTTAGGGTGGCATGAGTTGGCTATAGTGCCCTAAAGTTTCTATGGAGCTTTGCCTTTTTCTTTCTCCCCCTTTTTTAGGGTTTGTCAAGTTGCTTTCTTGATCTACAAAGAGATCCTTGTTTACTAGCTGACCTCAATTGGTACTAATGGACTTTTTCTTTTTCTTTTTTTTTTGGGCGAGGGGGGTTTACTTGAATTTAAAAATTGGTTTTAAACAATTTTTTACTTTTACTTCTTTTGTTTAGTAAAATGAACTGAAAAATTAAAATGGGGTTGTTTTCAAATTTTGGTCCTTTTGTTGTTTGTCAAACTTTTCTCTCCTTTTTAAGTCTCTTGCTTTAGCAGCAAACCACGAGAGGGCAGGTTTTGTCAGTCAGGTCTTATCACCATCCCCACACCCACTCAGACCATCTGAGAGTCTTGAGAATCTTCCAGCCATGAAAGCACCTTCATGAAGCAAGTAGGAATCTATGCACAAGAGAAACGTAAGATATGGGAAAGAAAATCAAACCCCCACAAGACCACCACCATCGAGGCCTCAGTTAACTCTTCACATGGTAGGCCACCTTCTTCAACTATATATAATTTTGTCTTTAATTTTTACTTGTCCCTGCTATTATAATCTATAGTCATGGGCACACACTGTGTATGTGTCCATTCGAATTTTGAAAGTTATTTTTTTATATTAGAATTTTAAAAAAATATGACTAGTAGTCTTTGGAGTGACAAAGCTGTTACGTCTATTCGGTTGGTAGTTATTTAAAAATAATTTGATCATGTAAAAGGATGACATGACTTAAGAAGATGTTTTTCATATTATTTTATTTTTAAATGTTCAGATCGCATCACTTGCTTCGTGCTCTATTTCATCACACCTCCTATTAAGATTTGAGTATAAATCTGGTCTGAGCTCATCCCTTGGGCTCCGGTTTTAAATTTAGGAGTGGTGTTTTTTTTTTCCCAATAATGTTAGAATGAGAATTTCACCTTGTGTCATGGTCCTGTCCTAATTCATAGGTATGATTAACTTTTTAAATTTGGCACGAAGCAACTACTGGTCCATGTTCTCTTTCTCTTTTCTTTAATTTTTTTTCTTTTTTGATTAACCGTTGTTGAGTTCATTTTCAAAGAAAAATCTTTTAATATAATTTTTTTTTATTTTTAAATTTAAAATCTAAAATTTAAATTAAAAAAATTTAACACTCTTGCTTTTCTTACTGTATCAATTGTCGATTGGCTTCATGTCGTCTCTCTCTTGACTGGTAGCACAACAGATTCGGCTCTCGTCCAAGAATTCGCACCCTCATAATCACTTCTCATATGACTAAAAAGCAAGAGCATGTCCTATCCATGTCTTATAATTAGTGTCTCTTCCTTCTTCGGGGAAACTAAGAGATGTTCTTGCCATGATGTCTGCCGAAAATTTGTTCAACTTGTCTGCAACCCATTTGGTGCAATGAATGATATATTTATATATTTATATTCTTTCTGTCACTCACGGGGTCTTCACTGGATTTTTGCCTCATTTTCACTGGCCATCATCATTACTTGTCCCACCTTTCAACTCGGCTGGTTCAAAATTTTCTTCTCAATTATTTACATTTATCATCAGTATATTTAGGCGCTGTTTGTTTGTAAAAGTTTAATTTAATTTAATTCAATTCAATTTTATTTTATTCGTTTTTATATAAAATTTTTTTTGTCAAAATATAATATTTTTTTTAAAATAAAAGTATTTAATAATTTTTTTTTTAAATGATTCTGGCTTAAAGTTTTTCAAACATTCTTACATTTATTTAACAACGATGATATGAAAACCCAAACATGACTGGACATATTTGGAAGACGTGCCCCACAAAAACATTCCTCTCTCCTTTTATATAAAACACTGGTAAATCTACACGTAATCGTTGTTTAGGAATAATCTCTCACAGACAACTTACAAAATCAAGTCTTTTATTTATTTAAATTATAGAAAAATTCCGAATCAAAATCAATATGCATTAGAATTAAAAAAAAAACGTAAAATTAAATGTTACGTACAACTAGAACACAATACTTTTAAATTTATATTTTAACCTAAAATTTCTAATAATTAAAAAAGTAGCCAAATATATAAAAAAAAATAAATATTTATTAGTTTTGTGTATAAAAGAAATAATAGAAATAATCTTTTTTTTTTTAAAGTAATGTATCTGAAATGTATTCAAGTTTCGTGGCCATAAAACAAGTCCAAACACTATTGCAGTGAAATGGCAATTTTTTGTCCCTTCCTTTGCCCAAAAATAATGTTATCATCCACGAATGGATTTTTTTTTCAATAAATCATTATATAGGATGAGATTTGATTAAATTCAATTCAGATTAAATTAGATATCAACAAATCATATTATAGAAATAGAAATGAAGAAACTAAATTTTGTAGTTTTAAACAACAATTTATTCAATATTTAATGTAAAGAAAAAATATGGAGTGTATTCAACCATGAAAAAAGGGATGTCAATATCTAGATCCATCCCATTGGCTCATTCAACAAAATTCAAGCCCAACTTATCATGACTGAAAGAAATACACCCGCCCAAGTTATTCTAAACATAGAGTAAATTTAAAAAGGCAAAGCACTAATTTAAGTGTCCGGAATCAACGGATTTTCCAGTGATTAATTCAAATGCATCAAAAATCGAGGAGACATGAAGGTGGGTGCATGGAAAGAAAAAAGCACATAGATTTTTAAATAAGATTTTAAATTTAAATCTTATGTATTACAAAAATAGGTGTCGTGAAAGTTTTGCTCATTTGAGGGTCCAACTTGATTCGAATTAGATTTAATCGGATTTAATATATTTATTAGATATTAATGATTTATATTAAAGAAAAGAACATTAAAAAAAAAACCATGTCATTCTACATGTTTATTAGACTGAGTTAAAAAAAAAGGCCGCTGATTTTTCATTAAGCTAAGCATTCATAACTTTTATTACGGCACCATTCATATCTCCCATTTAAAAAGGAGAGAATGATTATTATTTTCTCTTCGAAGTCCATAATATATATTTAGTTATCACATACAAACACAAGTAGTGAAGTTGAAGGGAGGAGGGAGAAAGACGCATTCTTGGCTCGTTTTGTGAGAGAGAGAGAGAAGTCTTACCTGATACTATAGCTAAAAGAGAAAGTATGAGAAATAATCTGAACGAAACTTTCTTCATAGCTCACCAAGCAAATAGGAGGTTAATTAGATTCTTTTGAGAATAGATCTTAAAGCTGTGATTTGAGTATGACTACAAGGGTGTGGTAGATGGAGCTTTATAAATGATGAACCAAAGTCTTATGGATTATCGGTTCTTTATTTGTCTAAATAATCATGATCTTTTTTAAAATTTGTCTCTTATTTTGGTTTTGAAAAAAATTTTACGCTGACTATTAATTTATTATAACTCTCCTCGTATACTTGGACTTGAAACCGACCATGTTAAAGTTAATTATGATCTCTTTCATTAAGATAAATCTAGAAAAATATAATAAAAAATATTTTATCTTAGAAGAGACAAACCACGCTAGACTAAAATGGCTGAACAAACTGAGGTGGAAAAACGCATTATTGTTATATGAATTTTTCAAATATAAATCATGAAACCATAATAATTGTTTGAAAAAATCCCGACACACCAAGATAAAGGGCATACCGAAATCACATCTGGGCATTGTGAGAGAAAACTGTCTCGTTCATCTACCAAAGTACAGTAATTTTGACCATACTATTGAATTATTAGGACATCGTTTTTTTTTTTTTTTAAAAAAAGAAACTATTATTTCTACGTAATTAAACAAGTATAATGATTTATGAACATATAATAATTATAAATAATATAAAAAGTAATATTATATGAATAAATGAGGTTCGATCAAATATTGTTTGAATCAAATGAACCCAAACAGAATAAATGGTTCGGCTGTCCATGTTGTCACCTCTTGACCAATTCTAACATCAATAAAAGAAAAGAAAAAAAAAATATATATATATATATATATTTTCCCTTTTTCTATCTCTAAACTCACCTTTTTTTTTTTTTATGACACAGTTGTAAGTGATGGGTAACGGGACGGTTTAACCCTAACCCATTTCTCTTACATTTGAAATTCAAAGAGAAATGAAAGAGAATGGTTTTCAAGTGAAAACCAACTCCAACTCTCCTCGTAACCATCCATGTTTTTGTTTGAATTTCAAATAATTAAGAAAGGGAAGTTAATTTCTCACTGGTGTAAGGGTAACCAAAGTAGAACACTTTGAGGGAGAGAGAATACATTAGGGGTTATTCTTAACAAAGTGAAGAGAAGATCTACTACATATACTATACATTCAAGGACACTTGGATTGTGAAAAGGAAGATTGATCAGCTCGTGATAATTCTTCGGATCCGCATATAAAAAGAATTAGTGATTCAACTTTAGATGTTCGAATATTAAATTATATTTCGTTTTTATTTGCGTCAAAAAATACTTTCAATGGTATCAAAGCATGTTTAGGGTGTTTTCTAATTTTTTTTGATGTAAATCATGTATATGGGTCATTAGAATAATATTCATTCGAGTGCCATTATTTTTCTTAAAAATTGAAAATGGTAATTTCGAATGTAGAAAATATTGAAAATGGTAATTTCGAATGTAGACTACCAAATGCTTTGAAATTTGGAAGGTAGAATACCCATGATGTTAGGAATTGATCTGCAAAGTTTTATGCATGGTCGCCATGTACTTTAGGAGAATCATGAAACCCTAGCCGAGACTTACATAGGAAATATCTCCTTAGATAATGTATTTCATAAAGAAAAAAATTATATGGTTCAATTCCTTGTTGAAAACCCTTTCCAACCATATAAAGAACAAAAAAATGGTTTAGAAATAAGGAAGAAATCACATCTGAAAAATCTAGTCAAGGTGCAGAATTTTTGGGTCTAGTGAAGAAGATGAACAGTGCAGGAAATTCAAACTTACTCTCAGGTCGCGGGCTGTGAAGCCCAAACACCATGATCCAGATCTCAGATCCAAAAACCGAGATCACCATTAGAATCAGAGACCCCAAAATAGGGAGTAGACAAAATCCGGTCGCCAGATTCAGTCGGGAAGGCGGTGCGTAGGCGGGTCACCCACGTGCCCACCACTTTGGATGGCACGTGAGGAAGCGTGAGGCGCCCTCCCTGACCCGAATTTTTTCTGAAATTTTTTTAATTTTTTGTTTGATTTTTCTGTAATTTTAGATTAATTTTTCTGGAATGGAAATGATTTTTTATTTATTTTAAGTTTGTAAAATATTTGAAAATTGCAGAAAAATCAATTAACGGTTGAGAAAAATATCTGAAAATTTCTCACATGTTTGGAAAAATATTTTCTAACTTCTAACTACTTGAATTAAATTTTATAATACCTATTTGATTTTATATTCGTTAATTTAAGTATGAAAAATTTGTTTTTTCGACATAAATCATTTGAATATTGAGTATAAATAATTATGGATGGTGTTTTTAAAATTCTTTGATTGATTTCGTGCCCAATCTGATGTTTACCCCATTTTAGGGATATGATGAGAATCAGACGTACTCTTGCACCTCTTCGAGGGAGATGCAAAGACGAGAGGACCCCAAAACGTTTGACAAAACTACATATAATGTTGCATTATAAGATGAAAGTAACGCACACTTTGTCGCAACATATGTGGGTTATGATTCAAAAACGCTATGAATTTTGGTGTTTGGGTCACTGGTTCGGAGGCGACGAAGCCGAGATTAATATAATAAGGAATTCCCTCCCTGATAATTTGACTGGAATGACTGACAAAATAATAGAGGAGAACAAGTGGCTCTACCTTAAGGATTTTAGATTAAAATTGCTTAGCATGTTGAGAGCTAGGGAGATAGAGATGAAAATGAAAAATATGTTATCTCTAAAGATTAATGGCTCTACACCATAAGCTGTTAGGAGATTCACTCCGAGAGATAGGCTTTCAGTTGGAATGATTAATATGGTTACTCGTATGTATATAGAAGATAAGAAAGAAAAAAAAATGAAAAGTGATTGTATATTTTTCTTTCTTTCTTTGCTCTTTTCTATGTTGCATAGTTATGTACTATGATGATGTTGAGAACAATATCATGAACATGTGATGTAATGTTTCTCTCTTAGTAAATATATCAAGAATGTGCATATTTGTATATTTATGCGAACATGTGAAAAGATATCTTCTAAATTTGCATAATTTTAGTGAAAGTTTTTAGGTTGGTAGAATTTAAGTAATTCTTATCTAATACTTAAAAGGATTTTGTTACTTTGAAATCAAATTTATGATAATCAAACATTTGGATGATGGATGATGGATGATGATTGGAAACTTAGTGATCTTTCGAGTCTATACCTTATGTTCGTTTATTATAAATTTCTTGGATTTTAAGTATAAAATTATATGATTGAATGAGCATGAATACTTACAATTACCTGCCTTTGAAAACCCAGACTATGGCTTCAAAATCAATAATAGCAGATTTAAATAAAGGTGATAAGTTTAATGACGACAATTATGACATTTGGCGTCATAAGATATGGTATGTATTGGAAGAGCAAGATGCCTTAGAGGGCATCAACCATATCATGCAGGACCCTGGAATTGGAAATACTGCTCAACAGAGAAGAGATCAAGAAGCCTACCTGGCGTGGAAGAAGAAAAATTCTACTGCATGTGGTATCCTGGTTAGTTCTGTGGTTGATGACCTTATATATGAATATGAGCAATTCCCTACTGCTCATGACATATGGGTGTACCTCAGAGAGAAGTATAAAGGTACCAGTGTGACCCATCTGAGGTAGTTGACGATTAAGTTTGACACGTACAAAAAGAAAACTGATGACAGCATCAAACAGCATCTGAGAACTATGTCAAACATGATAAGGGAATTAAAAACGGTTGGTCACATTCTCTCTGATGAACAGCAGGTTCAAGGCTTAATCTGATCCCTTCCAAACCAGTGAGAGCATCTGAAAGTGAATCTGACTCACAATGATAGCATCACGACTTTCTCTGATGCTGCTCGCCACGTAGAACTCGAGGATGAGTGGCTTGGTGCTGCGAGATCGATTTCTAATACCTTTGTAGCTTAGAGTAGTTCCCAGAAAGTTTCAGGTTTTAAGCGAAAGAGGAACAAAAACAAAGGTAAGAAAGGGAAAGATGATGATGGAGGGTTTAAGAAAAATAACTCCAACCCAAGAACAAGCGTAAGTAATTTTGGAAGAAAAAGGACAAGAGTAAGATGAAGTGCTACAATTGCAAAGCTCTTGGTCATTTCACTCAAGAGTAATTTTGGAAGAAAAATGACAAGAGTAAGATGAAGTGCTACAATTGCAAAGCTCTTGGTCATTTCGCTCGAGAATGCCCCGAGCCGAAAAAGGTAGCACCTCATGACGCTTCTGTGTCTATTGTAAATGTCTCTAGTACTGTTTTGCTTTCTGAATCTTATCCTGTGTGGATTATAGACTCATAAACAACAGACTATGTGATAAAGGATCGGGAAGCGTTCGTAGATTTCCGTCGAATTCCTCGTGGTATAAGATGGATATATGTGGGAAACAATACGAGAGTCGAGATTAGAGGGATTGACACTTGTAAGCTTGAGCTACGAAGTGGCCGAACCCTAATCTTGCACGATATTCATTTTGCACCGGAGATTCGACGAAACTTAGTTTATGTTATTGTTCATCTTAGGCTAGGCTATGACTTGAACTTTTCTAGAAATGATGTTTGTATCTATTACAATAGTGTGTACTATGGATCTGGATATCTCTTTGATAACTTTTTAATCTTGGATTGTGACAAACGGATGTTTAATTGTTATGTAGATCGTTATGCATCGTTAAATATTTGTTCTTCTAGTGATGCTAATATAAATAAGAAAGTATGACACGCTAAACTTGGTCACATAGAGTAAGACAGAATGAATCGATTTGTAAAAGCAGGATTATTGGGTTTGCTTACCAAAATTGATTTACTGACTTGTGAATATTGTCTTGCCAGGAAGATGACTCAAAAACCATTTAAAAAAGCCGTGAGGGCTGTGCTTCCATTGCAATTGGTTCACTCTGACATTTATGGTCCAATGAATGTGAATGTTAGGCATGAAGCATCATATTTCATTACTTTTATTGATGATTTCACGCGTTTTGGTCATGTTTATTTGATTGCTCACAAGTCTGAAACATTTTAGTGCTTTTGACGTTATATAAATGAAGTGGAGAATCAAATGGATAGAACGATTAAAACCTTAAGGACAGATCGAGGGGGTGAATATCTATCGAATCAATTCAAGAATCTATGTAATGAAAAAAGAATAATTAGACAATTAACTATTCCCCACACACCTTAATAAAATAGTGTTGCTGAGAAGAAAAATATGACATTATTGGATATGACGAGATCTATGAAGGTGCAAACTAACTTGCCAATTTTCTTTTGGGTAGATGCATTGTTAACTACGACCTTTTTTGCATACTGTTGGCTATAGTAGCCAATTTGGATTTAGAATTATATCGGATGGAAGTAAAGACTGTTTTCCTAAATGGGGAACTTGAGGAAGAAATCTACATGGAACAATTTGTAGGTTTCGTAGTCAAAAACCAAGAAAACAAAGTTTGTAAATTGAAAAGATCAATTTATGGTCTTAAACAGTTTTCGAGACAATGGTATTTAAGATTTCATAGAACTGTAATCTCTAACGACTTCGTAATGATAGACAAAAACCATTGCGTTTATGTGAAAAAGTCCAATAACAAATTTGTAATTTTATCTCTATATGTCGATAACATATTGTTGGTCGGAAATAATATGAAGTATGTCCTAAGCATCAAAGATTGGTTATCATCAAATTTTGAGATGAAAGACATGGGTGAAGCAGATAACATACTGGGTGTTAAGATCCACAGAGATCATTTTAAGAGATTGTTAGCAATGTCTCAAGAATCTTATATTAAAAAGATTCTGGAACGATTTAGAATGGATAACTACAAACCCATTGATACTCCTGTAACTAAAATCGAAAGTTTAAACTTAGAAATGTGCTCTAAATCTACCGAAGAGAAAGAAGAAATGTCAAAAGTACCTTATTCTAGCGCTGTTGGGAGTCTGATATACACTATGATGCGTACACGGCCTGACATCTGCTGTGCCGTGGGTTTGGTCAGCAGGTATCAATCCAATCTAGGAAAAGGTCACTGGACAGTTGTAAAGAGGATTTTAAGATTCCTGAAAGGAATTACGAATTATTCCTTTTATTATCAAGGAAATGATTTGTTATTGAGCGGATACACAGATGCTGATTGGGGTGGTGACTTAGATAAACGTAAGTCCATCTCAGGTTATATTTTCTTACTAAATAATAACGTCGTCTCTTAGAGGAGTAAGAAACAAACGTGTGTATCACTGTCTACAATGGAAGTAGAGTTTGTAATTTGTGCTTCTGCAGTTTAAAAGTGTGTTTGGTTAAAAAGGTTTTTACAACATTTGGGGATCGTAAGTGACGCAGTGGGAGTTGTGACAATTTATTGTGATAGTCAATCAGCTATCGCTTACACGAAAGATCCCAAATATCATGGAAGAACCAAACACATTGATACAAAATTCAACTTTATCCGAGACATTGTTGAAAAGAGAGAGGTGACATTGAAGTATTTACCTACGCATTTAATGGTGGCTGATCCGTTCACGAAACCCATACCTAGAGATGTATTTCTGAAACATTCAAAATCTCTTGGATTACGTAGAGTGTAATTGTATTTATATATGCAATGATCAAGATGTAATGCTCATTATTATATGACCTTTGAATTTGTTTGCATTTACGAATTCTTATGTCTTGATTGAAAAGTATGTCGGATAAGTTTAGAAGATTGACTCTCACACATGAGCAATCGCCTCTAATATCTGTGTGATATGTAGAGATGAGACAATGTTAATTTTTTGGTTAATTAACATAAATAAGCCACCTTAGTAGAAAAACTAAGATGAGATTATCGTTCATTTTTTTTTAATAATCGAAATGGATTTCCTACAATCCATTATATTTGTCTAGAAATCAGGTGTGGTTCTCTTTTGATAGAGTGATTTTAGAAGATAAGAAAAGAGAAAATCAAGTCAAGTATCGAGACACACTTGGATTAAGATCTGTACGATGCATTAATTTTTGAAATAAAACATACGTTTCTATTTGAATAGAAAACGCATCGTAGCACGTGTTTTCATACTACGTGTGCATTTGTGATCCTATGGGTAATGAGTTTGATGAATCCCTTTATATTTCATTGTGTGAGGCACAGAGGTTTGTGTTTAATCTCATTAAATACCCTTAGTACTTTTACCTATTTTTTGAGACTTTATTTTAGTGATGCTACTTTAACGTGTCACCAAGAAACCATGATTGATTCGGTTTTACAGTTCACGTCTAAGAAAGCAGCTAAGATAAAGTGGATAGATAGTAGTGTGAAAGGAAGAATGTCTTAAAGCTGACACATTATTTTTATATTCACAGACTGGTCAGTTATGTTTTAACTTGGTGTTCTAAAATAAAATTGTGAATGCATAGATGAAATGAGTCAAATATGTTCTTGTTTATATTAATAGAGGGATAAGAGATGCATTGACTCTGTGTGTAGAAAAAGAGGTTTGGGGTATGGCGAAACTTGATGTACTAATTATATTAGATCTTGAGCTGTTATATATCCTTAACCGGTGTGTAGTTATGAGCTTTCGATGTACTCACTGGTCATACAAGCCATTTGTCTATATGAAATTGATGGTATATGAAAGTGATTGAATTAAATGTAGATTTAACTCTCATATGTGAGTAAGAGATGTAAGAGATGGATATCGGGTTAGGTCGTTTATGCGGGTCTGACCTTAACCCAATTCTTCTACATTTGAAATTCAAAGAGAGAGAGAAAGGAGGTGGAAAAACGCATTATTGTTATATGAAATTTTCAGATATAAATCATGAAACCATAATAATTGTTTGAAAAAATCCCGACACACCAAGATAAAGGGCATACCGAAATCACATCTGGGCATTGTGAGAGAAAACTATCTCGTTCATCTACCAAAGTACAGTAATTTTGACCATACTATTGAATTATTAGGACATCGTTTTTTTTTTTTAAAAGAAACTATTATTTCTACGTAATTAAACAAGTATAATGATTTATGAACATATAATAATTATAAATAATATAAAAAAGTAATATTATATGAATAAATGAGGTTCGATCAAATATTGTTTGAATCAAATGAACCCAAACAGAATAAATGGTGCGGCTGTCCATGTTGTCACCTCTTGACCAATTCTAACATCAATAAAAGAAAAGAAAAAATATATATATATCTTCCATTTTTCAATCTCTAAACTCAACTTTTTTTTTTTTTTTATATATATATGACACAATTGTAAGATATAGGTATCGAGACGGTTTGACCCTAATCTAATTCTCTTATATTTAAAATTTAAAGAGAGAAGGGAGAGAATGGTTTTCAAGTGAAAACCAACTCTAACTCCCCTCATAACCATCCATGTTTTTGTTTGAATTTCAAATAATTAAGAAATGAAAGTTAATTTCTCATTAGTGTAAGGGTAACCAATGTAGAACACTTTGAGGGAGAGAGAATACGGTAAGGGGGTATTCTTAACAAAGTGAAGAAAAGATTTACTACATATGCTATACATTCAAGGACACTTGAATTGTGAAAAGGAAGATTGATCAGCTCGTGACAATTCTTCAGACCCGTACATAAAAATGATTAGTGATTCGACTTTAGATATTGAGACATTAAATTATATTTCGTTTTTATTTGCATCAAAAAATACTTTCAAATTTTCTTTCCTTAACTTTTTATTTTGGGAGGGCTTTCTATGCCTAAACCCAACCTTGAATCTAGGGTGTGTTTTGGAATCAAAATTAGGTTTGAAAATAAAAAATTGAAAATAGATTTCAAAAACACATATTTTCAGTTGAATTTTAGAAACTTCATAATTTGAGAGTTTATTTCTAAACCTGCATCCACATTCCGTTAATTCAAATAAATTATTTGAATTTTAATCCGATTTTTAATTTTAATTTACTTTAACTGAGCGCGCTGTTTATTTTCTTCTTTGTTTTGAAGCCATGATTTACTAATTTTTGAAGATTGAAGTCGTTTGGATTAAAATCCATTTTTTGGCCTTTTGGAATTACTTGCTGGAAAGCCATTTTCACATTGGTCTGCCCCATAGTGTTAGAAATCCATTATTAATCGGTGGATATGCTGATGCTTTGAATTCTAATTCTATTGGGAGATTCAGAGTTATGTGTTTAATTTCAAAGTTACAAGTAATATGTCTTAAGATTTTTTTGAATATGGTTGACCACAGCATAAAAAAATCAGGTTTGACTGGAAAACACTAAACGAGCAGAACAATGGGAAGCGACGACCTATTCACCGACTTTCCGATTATTAATTCAAAAAAAAAAAAATTGTGTCAGGATAAAAAAAAAAAAAAATATATATATATATATATATATATATATATCTTCAAAAATTGGTGTTTCATGATTCTAAGAAAGCAAAAAAAAAAAAAAAAAAAAAAAAAAAAAAAAAAAAAAAGAAGAAGAAGAAGAAGGGGAGGGAGAGAGAGATTTTAGGTTGGCTTTAGAATTAGAAAAAGGAAAGTTATTCTTTCTTTTTTATTAATGTTGAGAAATGGTAAAAAAAAAATGTTTACTTATATTACCGTGTAATGATTTGGGCTATTTGATTAAAAAATCATTTGGTTTCTAGATTATTAGTCTAATATAAACTATAATCTTAAAGAGACAGTCTAATAATGATAATCTCTCTTTTTTCACTTGAAAATTTCAGATTTGAATCTTTATATAATAATAATAAAAAAAAAACTATAATAACAAGGTTGGTTGAGTTAGTAAGATGAGTTGAATAACCAATCCACAATTTGTATAAATAGTTTGTAGATATCGGGAATGACTAAGGATGAATATTTTGTCTCTCTTTCATTCCTCTTCTCTCTAAAGTCTATCTCTCTCTCTCTCTCTCTCTCTCTAACCCCTACTCTTCTTCTCTTACTGAATTCTTTCCGATTCTCATTAATCTCTATCCAAATTCATTAGTTTCTTCCCACACATCATAAATGTTCAACCACAACACTCAAAGATTTCAAGAATAAATGTTCGGTTCATCTCCTCTTTTGTTTTTCGAGTGCTCTGTTAAACAAATATCAATTTGTTTTTTCTAACCTTATCCTCATCCTCATCCTTTATTGTGTTCCCACCAAAATCAGTGACTATAATATCAAAAATTCTTTCATCCGAGGCTTTATTCAAGTTGGAAATGAATCAAACAGATGAGGATAAACTCCTTCTCCTTCGCCCAGCCCACTGGAGAAACAAGCTAATAAAGGCGGCGGAGTGGAATGATTAAAGAGCGTCGGACTCTTCAACCCCGGGATACTCATCCATGGCCGGTAAGTACGGGAGCGGATTTGCCGATGCTGCTATTGCTACGCTTCTCTGATTGCCAAGTCCTTACGACTACATTCACCTACTGGTTGATGTTATTTTTTTTTTCATCTTATCCTAATAGCAAAATGATAAAGAGAGATGCCTAATTGTAGTGGAACTGTAAAATTGAATTTTCAAATTTATGGAGAGAGAGAGAGAGATATTAATTGAGTAAGAGGAAAAATAATTTACAATAAAAATTATTCTTATAGTCCGCTGACTAAATGTCGCGCAAGGTATTCAAAGTAAAACACTACCTATTTTAAATTTCATGTGTGCAAATTAAAATTCCATATTGTTCTAACTAAATGTCTGATTAAAATTTTTAAAAGGGAAGATAATTTATTTTCAATGTCATATACACTTTTTAAAATTTTGTACAAATTTAAACTAAATGTAATTTTTTTTTTGTATATCGTATGCATAAATTAAAATATTGTATAAATTTAACTAATCGCTTCAACGATATCAAGAAGGCCTCACAAATTTGCAATACAATTTACGTGGTAATATGAGGAATTAGCAATGATATGAAAAAAAATATATATATTGAAATTTTGCACAGAAATATGTAAGAATAGCGACGGCAATGGCATCACAGATATAGTCGCCATATTATTCGTGCATGATAGCGGGCAACCTTAGCAGCAACAATGGAGTCACAGAATGTGTTTTTTATTATTATTTTTTTATTTAAGATTTGAAACTGAGATCTTCAGATTGTGAGTGAGAGATTATGATCATTAGATTATTTTCAAATTAACCTCAGTGTCGTAAGAATGTTTGCAGCCTAATTAGGATGTTGGACTCTTTGGAGAGTAGATAATTTGTTAGAAAATTTTGGATTCTTTTTTTTTTTTTTTTTTTACAAATTTCTAACTTTTTTTCCTACTAATATGATTTCAATTGAATTTACGAGACTTCAATAGTTAAAAAATGTAAAAAAAACACTGAGTGCCTTTCGCAGGTCACAATAGGCCCGTGCAGGAGCTGTGCTGCGTGCGTGCACCCCACCCCAGTGGCCAGCTATTCCACCTGTCATGGCCTGCCTACACCAGGAAAATATAGAGATTTATCGGCTGCTCAATGATACAATATCAAGATATAACCAATTGAATTGTATTTACCACTATATCAATGCTTGTTCTAATCTGGAATATTGTCTTTTACCTATAAATGATACAACTTAAAATAAATTATTATTTTTCGATCAATTTATAAGCTACCGTATATGCCCAAAATGAATAGAAGTTTTTTGAGTAGAATGTATCTAGAATTTTCATTCGACAAGATTGATTGAAACAACGTATCAAAATAATACTCAGCAAAACTCACCATTAGCAACATCTAAATCTCAATTCAATTCATATAAAATTTATTACATCACCAACCTTGGAAAAAAGTTAAAAATTTGTTCATTTTAATGAATTTCTTACATCACCATTCATTTCTCCCATCAAAGAAGAGGAGAATGGTTATTATTTTCTCTTTCAACTCTATTAAATATATAATTAATTACCGAGTACAAATACAAGTTCTTCGGCCAGAAATGAGAGGGATGACGCATTTTTGGCTTTTCGAGAACTGAGGTGGACAAATAGTTTTACAGTCCTTATCAGTTTTACAGCTACCTACTACTTTAACCAGTGAGGACTCGGGACGGAATATGCAGCGGCATCCTTCCGCGCCACATTTGCCTAACAATGGAGAACACTTCCTTTCACATTCCCCAACATCACATGATTCTGCTTCAAGTCCCATTTCAACCTTAGGAGCAATTGAAGTCTCGGGACGGAATATGCACCGACATCCTTCCGTGCCACATTTGCCTAACAATGGAGAACACTTCCTTTCACATTCCCCTACATCACATGATTCTGCTTCAAGTCCCATTTCAACCTCAGGAGTAACTGCGAATGGACCTGCACTACAAAAAAAAAAAAAAATGACCTTTAGTGACAGAAATATTTTGGTCATTAAAGGTCTAAATATCATCACTAAATCTCGTATTAATGACCATAAAAATATTATCACTCAGTGGCCATCAAAACTCCGTCACTAAAGATCATTGATGACAGAATGCAAAAAGTCATCACTAAAGAGTCAACTTTAGTGATCAAAATTTTTTTCGTCACTAGATTAGTGACAAAAAAAATTGTCACCGAATTAGTCACTAAAAGTACAAGTGGTAACTAAAAATAGATCGGTCAACGTATTTAGTGACGACATTTAGTGACAAAAAAAGTAGTCACCAATGGTCAGCTTGAAATTGCCAAGAAAAGCCAGCGGCAAGGACTGCTACCGGCGGCTAGCGGGTTGTGGCCGCCGGTGTCGGCATCCCGCTGGCCGCGGCCACTGGTGTCGGAATCCAGTGGTCCGGCCAAGGCCAACGGCTGGCGGTCCTGCCTAAACCGCCGGCGGCCACCATCGGTATCGGTAGCTTGGACCGGTGATGCGATTGGGCAGGTCTTCGGATCGGACCGGTCTTCGGATCGGGCCAAGGCCTAACGGTGCAGTTGGGCCGGTCTTTAGATCGTCCAATTGCTATTGCTTCAAGGATACTTATATGTACCTTAAATTTTGTTTTGTTATTCGATGTGGGATTACAACAACTCTTTTAGTGATGACAATTATATATATTTAGTAACAACCATTATGGTCACTAAAAATTGTAAGAATTGACCTTAAGTTTAGTGACAAAAAAAAAGTCATCACTAAAAGTCACCAAAGGTCTTTTGTGTTGTGTCATTTAATGACCAAATTTTAATGACTAAAAAAATTGTTGTCACCAAATTTGGTCACTAATGGTTTTCAAATTGACGAATTTTTTTCCGCTATGCTATTTAATGACCATTTTTTTATATTCGCACTAAAATTTACATGATAACTAAAATATAATGATAAATTTTTTTTTCATCTCCAAACGCTACTATTAGTGATCAAAATTTTGATCGTCACTAAATTTCTGATCACTAAAGACCATTTTTTTTTAGTGTTGTGATGTTTATTACATATTTATTAGTAAGATACTATTCGTACAGATAGATAGATAGATAGATAGATAGATAGATAGATAGAGAGAGAGAGAGAGAGAGAGAGAGGAGACTTACTTGATAGTGACACTATAGCCAAAAGGGCAATCGTGAGAAAAAGATTAAATGAAACTTTCTCCATAGCTAAGTAATAGGAGGTTAGATTCTTTTGAGAATAGATATTAAAGATGATTTGAATGTTACTGTTGTTGTAGATTGGAGCTTTATAAAGGATCAACAACTGGTGGTCTTTACAATACCATAATTAATAGTACATCAGCTTTTGGAGGAAATTTAATTGTAAAAGTTAATCTAGTTGCAAGAAAGCAAATTTGGTTGTAAATGTAAATTTATTTGGGAAAAAAAAAAGGCAATTGCAAATTTAGTAAATTTAATCGCAAAAAAGCTAATTTAATTATAAATTTAATGGGAAAAAATCTAATTGCAAATTTAGTAAATTTAATTGCAAAAAAAGCCAATTTAATTTTATATTTAATGGGAAAAAAGCTAATTGCATATTTAATAAATTTAATTGCAAAATAAAGCCAATTCAATTTTTAAAAGTAATCTAATCTTCTTCTACTTACTAAACTAGCTATTTTTGTAAATTTAATTGTCAGAACTAATCTAATTTCAACAAGGCTAATCTAATAGAAAAAGGGGTTTGAGCAAAATGTAGAAACCTAGTTTGGAAGATTAGTGTTGACTCTGAGCCTCCTTCACTTCTTCAATTCTCAATCAGCCAAAGCAAGTTAATCGACTAAATAATATTTTCAGCAAATTTGTGCAATTCTATAATGACAAAAAAAAGAAGCACATCAACCCACATAATCAATACCACGAAAATTACAAATTTCTCCAAAGTTGTTTGTTATATTTTTGTGTGATTTATATCCTTGTTATCAATTACATTTTGTATTTTCTAAATAATGCTTTTGAGATTTTACATACATGTTTTATATTTTGTTAAAAATTTTTGAAATTCTGTCTCCCTTGGTCTCCTTTCAAGAAATTTGTTCATTGTATTAGTCTTTTAAATATATGTTATGGATTTGAAAGAGAAACTAATAATCATTATCTCTTTTTTAAGTCAGAGATATTGAATGGTGATATATAAAGTGAACAAATTTCGACCTTTTCTTGTGGTTGCGTTGTATAAGTCCCCCCTATAAGCTTTAATAAAACTGGTGATTGATTATAATTCTAACGAAATAGAAGATCTTCGTGATCAAATTTTCCTATTCAAAAGGATTTCTCTCTACTTCTCCATTCTCAACAGGGATGTATCAATGAAACTGATGATTAATTCATAGGCTTGTGGATGGCTCGATTTTCCTCAACATGAATCCGGGTTCGTGGGAGTCATCCTCTTCGTGGTACACATAGGCAAACCGCCGTGCCGGGTCAGATCCATGCCTGTCATCTCATCATCCCTTGACACACTCGATAGTTTGATCTTGTGAAGCCCCTAAAATGGTGGGGCCATGTGAATGAAACCCATCCAAAAATGACTAAAATTTGGATCAACGGGCTGGAAATAGTTTTCCTCCACCACCCATGAAGAGCCGTTAGGGTCGGTCCGGCAAGCCCGGGTAGACTTTGTTCCCGTACCTTCTTTCAGGTGAACAACCCACTGAATATGAGTCCCCACACCCCGCACCCGCCATGGAGCTGGGTCGCCTCAAGTGGGTCATCATACTTCAATTTCTCTACAAGAACGTTGAACCTGATTGGCCACAAGTCCACAAATGATAGCGGCCCACGGATCAACCACGGAGCATCCCGACGTTATAGCGGCAAAGCCACCCAATGCACCGAGCTAGTGTTGTGGTGACAGCTGTCCTTCCATCAGTGCTCCATTTGCCATAATAACTCCCATAAGCCTTCATGATAGAAAGGAACCCGGGTTGAAACCGTACCATCCAAACCAAAGTAAAAACGACAGGAGGAGAACCACAAGAAACGCACCATGGCCCCGCAAGATCATGGACCGGCCCATGTGGTCAATCGCCCGATCCATGGGCCCTCAATTAAAGCACCCCTAAAGACCCGCAAGTCTACCAACCACACCAACCCAGCAAAGTCTATGGCGCGGGACCCAAACAAAAGGTTAGTTGGCTTGGAAGCACCGGCCCAACCATTAACAAACTAGATTTATTTTTTTTTGGTAGAAGGATGAACAAAAACCACAACAAGACTAATCATGAGCAGAGCCACCACCCCTAAACATACCATAACAGCCATAGATAACAGATCTTCCAACTCTCTGGGAGGCAGGATTAACTCATGCACGCCTGGAGCCAACTCTTGGCCCATTCTCGCAAGCTTGTCCGCACAACGATTGGCTTCTCTGTAAATATGTTTAATGAAGTCAGCTTCTACCTCTATCATAAGATGTCTGCACTCCTGCAGGATAGCTTCCAGAGGATGGTTGTCATCAGAGTCTTCACTTAGCAGATTGAAAATGATCTTTGAATCCGTTTCTATCTCAAATTTCTTCATTTTTTTTCAGCTTGGCAATTCTCAATCCCTCCCTTAAACCCCATAGCTTTGCCATCATTGGGCTTGCAGTGCCAATATAAATCTAGAATCCATGCACCCACTTGCCCAAACTATCTCTAAATAGGCCTCCGGCACTCGTTTTCCTGCTTCTGATGTTAACGGCTCCATCTGTGTTGAGTTTGATTCTCCCAACTTGAGGACAAGTCCACTTAACATTCTGATATCTTTGCTTAACCTTCTCTGTTTCATTTTCTTGTCGCAATCCATGACCATACTTAAGATTGAATTAGCTACAGATTGGGGGTGTTTACTCTCTGGCTGATGCGCTTGACTACATCTGTCCTTCCAGATCATCCATATCGTGAACATGAAAATCAGATCCCCTTTCCCACTGACTTGAAAATATCGTTTAGCCATGCCATTTTTCAGCCATCTAACTAGATCCTCACTCCAGAAGTGTTGCTTTCTTTCGATATTCCTATCCACCAGCTTCCAGATGTTCTTTGCATGCTTGCAATCTCTCAACACATGATCTACCGTCTCTTCTCCTCCTTTGCAAATTGGACAAGTCCCATCTGCTATGATCCCTCTTCTCTTTTTTTCAGCATTCGTCAGATTTTTCCCCGTGCAGCCAACCAGAGGAAAAACTTGATTCTTTCCGGACTGTTGGTTTTCCAAATCTAGTGCCAATCCTCCCTGCCTTCATCCCTCCCACTGTTGTTTAGCTTCTGCAGCCAGTACGCAGAAGCTACTGAAAAATTTCCATCTACTGTCCCACTCCAGAACATACAATCCTCACTTCTTTCTCCTCTAGGGATCATTAATCCTCTAATTTCCTCTATTTTATCTCTTGGCAAGATTTCAGCAAGCTCCTTTATCCTCCATCTCCCATCTTCATTGATGAATTGTCCCACCTTTACGTTCTTGTCACACAAGTTTTGGGGAATCATGGCATAGTCTGCTAGTTTCATATCTCCTACCCATGTCATACCAAAAGCTTATATTGTTGTCATCCCCTAACCTCCATTTTACTCCCAATTCTAAACATCTTCTGTTATTGAGGATGCCTCTCCACACTTTAGAACTTCCAGCTCTCCTATTTTGTTCTATTAGTTTCCATCCCTTCAGATATTTATTTCTTAGAATTTCACACCACAAAGCCTTATCCCCCCTTTTGATTCTCCATCCCAGTTTGGCAAGCAAAGCTATATTACATTCTCTCATTTTCGTTAGCTCCAGATCTCCTTCTTTTTTGGGTAAGCAGACTCTTTCCCACTTGACTAAATGCACCTTTTTCTCCTCCTCCGAGCTGCCCCAAAGAAAGTTCTTGTTTATCTTATCCAATTTCTTACAAATCTCGCTTAAAATCCAAGTTGATTGCATGCTATATAAAGGAATTGCTGATATTACAGATTGGATTAAAGTTCTCCTGCCTACATTGCTTAGCAATTTGGACTTCCAGTTGCTTAGCTTGTCGTGAATCTTTTCCACCACCTGGAGGTAAAAGTTCTTCCCAACCTTACCGTGAATGACTTGAATACCTAAGTATTTTCCCAAGTCATTTGTGAGAGGAAATTTACTGCAAGCTGCCAGGGAACTCTTTAGGGACAAAGGAGCCTTAGGCGCAATCCAAATTTTGGATTTAGAGGGTTCACATTCAGGCCGCTTTCTTTAGAAAATTCCTTTAGACAGCTCAAGATATTGCTTAGGTTTAAGTGCTCTGCTTCTGCAAACAAAAATAAATCATTAGCAAAAAATAGGTAAGATATTTTAGGCCCCTCCTTTGAAGTTTTTACTGCTTTCCAAACTCCCTTTTGCACTTTCTCCTGGATTATGTATGTCAACCTTTCCATAACCAAGAAAAAAAGATAAGGGGATAGGGGATCCCCTTGTCTCAGTCCTCATCCGGACTTTATCGGAGGGAGAGCTTCCCCATTCCAAATGATGAAAATGTCGCTATTAGTGATTGTAAACATGATTAACTTCACCCGGTTAATAAGCAAGTTATAATCAATTAGAATCCTTACTACATATTCCTAACTAACACAATCATAAGCTTTTAAAAGGTCTATCTTTAATATCATGTTCAGTTTCTTACCACTGGATTGAGATATGGTGTGGACTGTTTCCTGCAGGGCCACTATATTATCTAGAGTTCCCCTCCCCGATAAGAAGTTGTTTTGGTGGTTACCTATCAGATTCTGCAACAAGGGTCTAAGTCTCTGCACAATTAGTTTGCTGAGAATTTTGTAAGAAGTATGTAGGAGGCATATTGGTCTGAAATCGACAATGTTATCTGGTCTATTATTCTTGGGGATTAAAACCATGTGAGCCTTTGTAATATCTAGGTAAAAGTACCCTTCTTTAAGGGCTTTGTTTACAAATCTACAGGTTTTTCCTTTGACTGTTTCCCAAAACTTCTGAAAGAAAATTGGTTGGACACCATCGGGGCCCGGAGCTTTCATCCCTTGCATAGAGAACACTGCTCTTTTAACCTCATCCTCCTCTGCGGGTCTGGTGAGCACTTTATGGTCTTCATTTCTAATCTTCTGGATCCTCCTTCCAAATCTGCAACTGGGAGTTTCAACCCTCTTTCCTGTAAAAAGATCTGCAAAATAATGAGTTACATGATCCTTGAGATTTTCTTCCTCATTGCACCACTCCCCCTCGATCCTGAGAGACGCTATTCTATTAGAGTTCCTTTTTATCTTGGTTGTGGCATGAAAAAATCTTGTATTTTTGTCCCCCTCCATGAACCATTATTTTATTGACTTTTGATACCAAAATATCTCTTCTTGATCCAAAACTTGATGGTACTCCCCAAGTAACTCCTTCTCCAAGCATTGCAGAAAAATAGAAAAGCCATAGTTTTGAGATTTTTGAATGCCTCTTAATCTAGCCTCCAAGGATCTCTTGCGATGAAAGATGTTGCCAAACACCATTTTATTCCACGCTTTCATATCTTCAATCATTGTTTGGATCACCTGGTTTATCTCACCTTCTGCAGTAGACCAAGAATTTTCAAACACTTCTTTGAAATTTTGATGCATTATCCAGACTGCTTCAAATCTGAATGGCTTCTTATCCTTTTCGGAGGCTTTGTAAGACTTGTATTCAACATTAATAGACAGTGATCCCTGTGAAGTCTAGGCAGATTGAAGACACTTAATTCAGGGAAGGATCGTCTGGCAGCTATGTTTCCTAGCACTCTATCTAATTTTTGCTGGAGAGCTACTTTACCTTGACACTTCCTTCTTCAAGTATATTTAGGGCCTCCTGTCTTTATATCCAGTAAACTACATCTTCTCCACTAGTCCCTAAATCTTTGGCTTCTCTTCCAAACTGGGGTTTTAGGATTGCTCGTCTCCGTTATTCCTGTAATGTCATTGAAATCCCCCATCACAAACCAAAGATCTGTCATACTATTTGTAATGCCTGCCAAATCTCTCCAGCAATTCTCCTTGGCTTCCAAATACGGCTGGATATGGACACAAGTTACAAAGCAGATTGTTTCCCCCTTCTTTATTTTAACGTGCACAAACTGCTCAGAGTGACTAATCACCCTAATGTTTACTGTATTCGAGTTCCAAGTGAGCCACAGTCTGCCTCGGAAACCTATCGAAGGAATAATGTACTCCTCATCAAAGCCCCAATTCCTAAGGAATTTAGAGAATTTATTGTTGCTTGCTTTTGTTTCAAGATAACAAATTATGTCTGGTTTGTGATTTTTATCATCTCTTTACTTACTCTTCTAAAACTATTATTGCCCACCCCACGACAATTCCAAATTATGATCTTTTTATTCATTTTCACGTTGACCAAATCAGATGCAATGAACAACATACTGCTTAATCCTCCATACTCGTACCCTCCAAGGTCCCCTCTTGCCCTATTATTACTCCATTTCCCTCCTCCCATTCCATTATCTCCTCTTCCCGCCTGAGAGCTAGCCTTTCTTCCTCTGACAATACCGTTACATTTGAAATATTTAGTCGTTTGCTAGACTCTCTTGGATCATAAGCCTTCTCCCTCCATAGGTCCATATTCTGAATTAGGCTTCTTAGATTATCCTATCTTGGGTCTATCTCCCTATAATTTCTATCTGTTGGGTTACTCTTGGCCCTAAGCATGTCTCCACTTCCCCCATTTAAACACAAAAGCCCACTTCCCTCATTTGGACACAGAGGCCCGCTTTCCTTCTGTTCCATTCTTGGAATATGTAGAAAGGACTTGCGATGAACTACATGAGGACTAAAAATATAAATTGGAGGTTGCCCAAAAGTACTTAAAAAAAAATGGAGAAGATTGGCAATGATGTATTAAAAAGTTAGGAAGCAAATATAAAACAACATTTGAAACTAAACTGAATAATATGAAATTATGATGGACCTTTTGATGGTTATGCTCCCACCTTTGTCGCTCTTTAAGGGCAACTGAGAATCTTACAATGGGGATTATTCATTGCACTCATGGTGCATTTGTAACTATAGAATTAGTGGTCTAACCAATGTTATTTGGAAAATGGGTTTATTGCAAACCCTGGTACGACATACATGGGACGTAGGCTTAATTTGATGCTTAGACTTCCCTTTTTTAGTGATAATTTGATTTCTAGTATGCTTTTTATTGGAAGGAGGATAGATCTTACCACTCATCGGTATGCTTGTATTTTGCCAGTTTGTTTGGACCAGTATTAACTTCGAAGTCCAAGTTGCTCATTCCAGTGATCTAGATTGTTGTAGTACCTTGTTTTGGATCGCAGAATCCTAATCATGAATCGCTAGGGAATTAAAGTGATCCTAGGAACTATAGGTATGACTTATGAAGCACAAGCATGGATACAGTCATAGTGACATGAGAAAATTGTAACATTTTTTTCATAGAAAGAGTAGACCTTAGAGGATAAGAAATAATTAGGAGCAAACAAAAGAAAAGTTCAAAAAATACAGAAAGTAAAAGCAGAAAACTAATGTCCTCTTCAAAACTTCTAAACTATAGTCATTCAAGACTCATAAGTGTGAACCCTAGGTGTAGAAAACAATCTTATGCCAAAGAAGAGAGAGATTGTCTGATTTCTGATAATTTTTGCATTCTGTTCTCTTTAAATGCATCAAGGAACAACCAAGATTTCACATTTCAAGGAGACTCCTGTGACTAATTCATGCATTACCACATATAACAAATGTTAAGGAGAGCGGTCTTAACGTCCATCTGGTGTAACTCTAGATCCATACTAGCGACAATCGTCAAAAGTAAACAGATTGAAGTAAACTTGACTACTGGGGAGAAAGTTTCCTCGTAGTCAATGCCCTTAGTCTGCGTATAACCCTTGGCTACCAGACGGGTATTGTACCTCTCAATAGATTTGTCGGCCTTTCTTTTAATTTTGAGAACCCACTTGTTCCCAATGGTCTTTCTATCATCAGGTAAGTCAACTAGCTCCTAGACTTTGTTGACTCTCATTGATTCCATTTCCTCCTGCATGGTCTTTAACCATTGGTCCTTTGCTGAACCCTCAAGAGCCTTCTGTACAGTCCTCGGCTCTTCATCGTCCTCGGGAGTTACCATGAGGATCTCATCCTCAATTGGAAAACGACGACGAGGTACTTCTCCCCAACTACTCCTACAAGGAGAGAGAGCCTCCACACCTTTAGATGGACCACTCCCACTAGGACCAAGATGCATAATCGGCTCTTGAGTCCTGCCACTAGACTCGGTTGAGCCGCTAGGCTCATCCATCTCATAGAAGGTGAAGTCTCGATCAATTTCTCATCTCTTAGAGAAATCACTCTCGAGAAAAGTAGCATTATGAGACTCTACCTCAGTGACAGTGCCATCCATATGTTCTCCTAGGAACACATGTCCCTTGGACTGTTCAGAGTATCTAATGAAAATACACTTCTTTCTTCGCGGGCCTAACTTGCCGTACTGATGAGAAGAATCATGAACATACGCGGCGCAACCCCATGGCCTCAAATGGCTAAGGTCAGGCTGTCTCCCTGTCCAAAGCTCATATGAGGTGCTGACTACGGACTTCGTCGGAACACGGTTGAGGACGTAGGCGACAGTCAACAACGCATCCCCCCAATGGGAGATAGGTAAATTGGTCTGTGCCATTATCGACCTCACCATCTTCAACAGAGTCATATTCCTTCTCTCGGCTATTCCGTTCTGCTGAGGAGTAGCAGGAATAGTCAACTGTTTAGTAATGTCTCTATCAAAACAGAGCCCTTTGAACTGTTCAGACAGATACTCACGCCCCCGATCGGTTCTGAGAGTTTTCACTCTAAAATCTAGCTAATTTTCAACCTTACTGATAAATCTCCTGAAACACTCTAGTGGCTCAGACTTGTGCGAGATCAGGTAAACGTAACCGAAACGCGTGTAGTCGTCTATAAACGTAATAAAATACGTGGCTCCGTTTCGGGTTTTCACATTCATGGGTCCGCAAATGTCGAAATGGACCAATTGTAATGGAGTCCCAGCTCTGATTGCTTTCTCAAATGGTTTTTTAGTGGCTTTGCCCGCAAAGAAAAACTCACACATGGGCAACTGGACCTTGGTTAGCGGACCCAACAAGCCGCTCGTAGCTAACCGGACAATCCTCTCTTACCCTATGTGGCCAAGCCTATTATGCCATACATTCACTTTATCCACTATACTATCAGATGCAAAAGCAATAGTAGAAGAAAAATAAATCTCATAGAAAGAAATCATATCCAGTACATAATGTCCCTCATGGACCAAATCGAAACAAATCAAAGAATTGTTATATGTAATAGAAACTATAGAGTTTCCTAACAACACAGAATATCCTAACAAATCCAAACATCGGACAGATATAAGATTTCGTCTACTCTCAGGAGCATACAGTACGTCATGAAGATATAAGACTTGGTCACTTCGCAGCAATAGTTTGTAAGTGCCAATCCCTTTCACTTCTATAAATGCTCCATTCCCCACGTACAGCCTCCTCGCCTAGGGACTCAAACGGCGGAATTCCACATATGCGCTCTTATGCCGAGCTACATGGTCCGTGGCTTCTGAGTTTACAATCCACAAAGGAGAAGAGTTAGCGAGCATCACACTAGATGACACGTAACTCAAATCATGTAAAGAAGAATGACATACCTTTCGCTCGCCACACTCGCATGCGAAATGCCCAAACTTGCCACACACGTAGCACTGGACTTTGCTCTTATCGAGCTCCTTCTTCGTGCGCTTCTGTCCTTTGTCATCGGTCTTGGCAGGTTGCTTCTTCTTGCCTTGGCCTTTGGCCTTCTTCTCATGCTTGTGCCACTTGAGCTTTACTCCTCGGGAGCCTTTACTCGACTCCGCAATATTAGCATGAGCAGAAGAAGACCTAGCCACCTCCTTACGCTCCTCTTTGAGCTTACAGTGCCTACTCACGTCCATGAAAGTACGAATACTCTCAGTGTGCGTGATATAGATCTTAACCACATCCCAGGAGTCAGGCAAGGACTGGATCGATCACACCCAGTACCTGAAACTCATCAGATATCGACTTCCCCATATTCTTCAGAGAGGCGATCATACTCGACATATGCATTAAATGCTGCTTCATAGTATGATCGGACCTCTTCTTATAAGTGATGAATTTATAAGTCAGCATCCTCAACTTTGGAGTTGACGGGGCGCCATATGCTCTCTCAGAGCATGCCAGATCGACTGTGTAGTAAGATACTGCTCGTAGATGGGAATCAGCTCATCGTGCATACTGTTAAGAATGATCACTCTCGCTTGGCCATCCTTCTTTTTCCAAGCACGATACACCTCTTGATTCCGTCGTGCTTGTGCCGTGCTACCCTCCCTGAGGTCCACCATCTCATTCTTAAGAACTTCCCCGAGCTCTTGTTTCTCGAAGACAAACTGAACTTTCTGGTGCCAAATATCATAGTTGTCACTGTTCAACTTGTCTCCATTTACGAGATCTAGAACGACAATTTTCGTTGCAACAATATCTCTGCCACATAGCAAAAGAGACATTAGTGACAAATTGATACTTAAATTCACAATTTTATGTACATTACGAATCACCAAAACAAAAATGACTCGAGTACAAATCCCAAGACGAGCGTGTGAGTCAACGGACACCATACACCATAATCTGAGATTGCATCTCACCATTCGGAATAGCATTCGGTACATAAAAATCCATAATTAGTCATTTTTTATCATAAAACCCTAAAAATAAAAATAGAAAAATCCAATTTTAGGATAGCCTACTGCCGCCAAACCCCCGACGGCGCGTCCCACTCGCTCTCACACGCTGGGGAGGCGCCTGGGCGCGTGTAGGATGCGCAGCGCGTCAGGCACGCACCTGCACGAGCCCTCTGTGAGTCGGCATACACGCCTGACGCGTGGGCGCACGGGTGACGCCCCTGCACGCGCGCGGCCCGTGTCCCCAGGTCTGGGCGCGGGTCGGGTCTGAACTCGGGTCGGTCCAGACCCTGTCTGGACTTGGCATCTCACGCATCTTCTCGCACGTGAGATGCACGCGCCCACGCTCTATGCACAAACGCGCCTCCGCGCGCGTGTTGTGCACGCGCCTCACTATTGGGCTTTGTCTTCGCCCGAATCGCTCTGCAAGTTGGTTTTTCGACCCGTTTCCAGAAACCTCACATTCTGGTATCAACAACATATAATATATATATCAAAATATAGGTCTAGTAGAGACAAACACGGATCTACCAATTTTATGCATTGATTTGACCTAAAACTCGTCAAATCTGAGATTAAAGGGTTCGGTCACTATTCACGGTCGAATGCTTCAACCGAAATTTTCTTGACCTAAACATACTCAGAAAATTACGAAAAAGTTATATTCGGATTTTACGTGAATTGGATAATACAGTGGTATAATTGAATTCATGAAACTCATCCGTGATCCGAACCCCAAATTTTATACCTTATATTTTTATACCCAAATATAATTCTGAAAAATTATTTAAAAATATTTCTAACATACTCTGATACCAATGTTAGACAAACGTAACTCAATCACGCAGCGGAAGCAATTAAAAAAAAATTTTCAGAATCGTAAAAAGATGAGTTTGCAATATACCTCAATCAGTGATGCAAAAAATCTTCAGAACCGCAAACTCTGAACACGAACAACTCACAGTCGGGATGATAGCCACAATAATCAAACTATCAATACGATGTCACAACGTACCAACCCTTAACCCGGTGATTTCACGTTGATCAAAAAACCCTCAAAAATAATTATTATTCTCAACAATTAATTCTTTCTCTCAGAAAATTATCTCTATTCTCTTCATAAAATAGTTATCTCTCATAAAAAATAATACTCAATTGTTCATCTATTGAAATTGTAACTCCCATAGGAGTCTTTTGAGAGAATATAGGAGGGAGTGGCTAATCGGTTTAACCAACCTAATTTTAATTTCAAAAATTCAATTTTTTAACCTTTGGTAAAACTGTCCCATCGTGGGCATTTACCAATAATCATCCATGGGCCTAGCCCTTCGTCATGTTCCCTCGCTATCGTCATCGCAGTTGTCGTCACCTCCGTGTTTGTCGTGCTTGGCTTTTGGACTGTGGATTGTGCCGCTTCCTCTACCCCCTGTTAGTTCTTCTCCATTTTGCTCATTAAGTCACTACAATGCTCTGACCGATGGCCTATTTTCCCACACCCAAAACATATCACATGAAGGCCTTCGTATTCGATTCTCTAGATTGTATGTCTGATTTTGATCCGTGGGACCAACGACTTGTACAAATCAATCTCCATGCATAATAGAGCATATTTTTCCCTAAGAGCATTTGCTTTGCTTGCATCGATTTTTATGGGTTTATCTAATTTCTTTCCGATCTCTAAAAGAATTTCTTCATTAAAAAGCTCAATCGGTAATTTGGGGAGTCTCACCCACACTACCGTGGATTTAATTTTTCCTTCCTGCGGCGAGAACCAAGGTTTCCATTTTCTTACGGTGAGGTAATGATCGTGGATAAACCATGGTCCTTCCGTCAAGGCGTAGTAGTAGTAATCTTGCTTATTTGCAAACTTTGCCAAAAAAAACCCTTCGCCCAGGTCCAGCAGTTCTAAGTCTCCTCTTAGTTTCCACATGTAGGTTATTTTCGATATCAGTACTCGATATCTTTTCCAAGCAGCTTAATGATCAGAGATTGTCTCCAAGGTTTTCATAGGTTTTTTAGCGCCTCATTTGACACTGACACCACCGGCATTTTCCCATACTGCACTTCCGTTTCATTCTCTTCCTCTTCTGGCTGCTCTTCCTCCATGTCTGACTCCATCTCACACACTTTCCCTAGGTTGTTGTCCTCATCTCTTTTCCCCATCAACATGTCCTTGAAAGATACTTTCTTGTGGCTGCCATCATTATCGTTATTGGCTTTTGCTTTTTTGGTGCTCCTCTGAAGATGATCCTCTTCTTCCATGGTGATTCCTGGCTGTACATTGGATCCCTCAAGATCTATCTTTGCAAGTGACATTGCCAACCGCAAGATGGCCGCTTCAGGAGGTGCTGGAGGAGGAGAAGCTTCTCACTCTCTCTCTCTTGATTGTTTTGTTTATACCTCAACAGACCAGATTTAAACTCTTAACGATTGTAATTTAGTTAATAATATTATCCCTTTTTTTTGTTACGTTTGAAATTTGAGTTTAAGATTATCGGGTTACGGAGAAAATTATGATCACTATATCAAAAATATTATCTCTCATTTTGTAATTTTAAACTCATGATCATCCTGATCAACCAAAAAACAAAGTATAAAATTGATCAACCGAAAAAACAATGTATAAAGCTGTCCCCTTATTTAAAATATTACACTTTATTAGGGCCGTATCAATTTTTTAAATAAGTTGATCATAAAATAATAAAAATTTTTAAATTAAAAATTTCACTAAATCCCTTCAATTATTTCATAAAATACTCAATCGAGTCCCTTTTATACCATATGCCCCCCCGCCCCCAAAGTTCTTATATTTTTCACCTCACTCCTACTATATGCTGCCAATAATACTGCATCGACCTCCTAAAACTCACTTCTCTATTCTGCCACGCTAAGGATACCGATATTACATGAGAATGACATGAACAAATGGTGACGCAAAAAAAAAAAAAAAAATATATATATATATATAATAGCTTACAAAATTTTATGTTCGCCCGTCAAAAAGTCGTGATGGCATCAGAAATTGAGAGAAAAATAAGATTATCCATACGTAGAAACTGGTATATATTAAAAATATTATTGACCATAAGTTTCTATTTACAAAATTACTTTTCAACCCTTTTCTGCTTCTACTTAATTATTTAAAACAAATTGGGATAAAATGAGCAAATGGGTAATTTTCTTTAAAATGTTCCTCTAATGATGCAAGCCGATAAGGAAGGTAAAGTGAGAGAAACCTTGGAAGCTTAGTGTTAGTCCCAAATTCTTTGGATAGGAAATAATAAGCACCACTGTCTACAGGCACAAAATGCGTAATATTTACTTGTTTAATAGTTATATTTTAATTTCATTCAATTAAAATTTTCAATCACCTAATTTTAAAAAAATTTTACATCATAAATTTTCTATTTTTATGTTCTAATTTTAAGTATGCGTGTGTTAATTTTGTTAAAAAATTAAACAAAAATAGTAAGAAATATTAATTATTGAAATGAATATTTGGATCCACCACAAAAATATTTTCTCCTATCTAAATTTGGATTCTCTCTCTTCAAGCCCTAGAATTTTTAAGATTCAGTTAATCGCATGTAAATTTTGGTACGTTAGAATTTTCGAATTTCGTTTGACACCGATAATGGAGACGGTGGTGTAGTTACATAATGTAGAAGTATGAAATAAGAGATTTAGCACATCTCACCTTTGACAAAGTCAAACAAGGCACAAAAGAATGCAGTCAAGCCCAGTTCCATAAGTAATATGTCAGCAACACAAGACCTCTACTCGACACGATGTGGCTGAGTCATAAGTTAGCATACAAATTGTTCTGTCGCTGTTATCCATAAAAAAATTATAAAATAATATTTAAATTTAATAAATTTCTACGCCTAATAAATTAATTTTTTAAATTAAACATTCCTATTAAATTTGAGTTGATCACATAAATCTATAATAATTGATACTTTCGTTAAGAACTGATTCAACGTGAAAAAGAATTGTTTGGCATTTGATAAGATCTAGCATAGTCATCTATAGACATCCGACTTCTTAACAGATGGGTAATACTATGAGTCACTTATTTTTTATTTTTGTTTTTATCAATTAATATTTAGGATTTACCTGATTAATCGAATATGAGTACTGTGAAATTCATTTTAAAAGTTAGTTCTCCTAAATCTTTTTCTTTCATTCTTAAAATTTGAACTCAAGAGTCGCACCAGATTCACAAAAAATTCATAAAATAATATCTAACATATACTTTCTCTATTAATTTTTTAAATTAAGTTCTCCCGAAAGGATATGTAACATCTGTCCAGAATCATTGTTCATGGAATTAGCCTCGGGAGTGAATTCTACCTCCTCCAAATAAAATTTCATTTCCTTCAAAATTCATCTTTTGATTGTTTAACCCCAAAAAAATACAGAAGTGAACTTGTTTAAGATTAGCACGACTCTTAATTAGACTCTTTAGCTCCTTTTCTTCTCTTATGATTTGAGTGGGGCCAAAATCGAAACAACGAGAAGAAACAAAAGAAATTGAACCATCCCTACTTACAGACCATTCTAAGGAAAGGCCAGCTCTGCAAATCCTTAAGAAGAAGCATCTGCAGACCCGGAGAAGGGACTCAAAGATAACCGCAACAGGATGAAGAGAATAAGCATTTTGCTGCCAGCCAGTAAGCGCAGTTGTTGGCTTCTCTCTCGACATGATGCCACTCACTGGTGCTCATGTCCCTTGTATTAGAGAGGTTTATAATGATTTGTACGGTGTTCTTGTTCACAGTTATTGCTGCTTTTTGAATTTTGGTTTTGGGTGATGAGCATGTTTGCAGAAGTTGTTAAAAAGAAGAAAGACGTGCAGACTATAAAGTTACATATCAATAGCTATGGACTTTCTGGAATTTTCGTCTTTTGTGGTTTTTCTCACCATTCATGCTGATTTTTTATAGGTGTTTTGATTAATCCGATGTCTCATGTAAAATGTTGCTGTTTGACGAGATCAATGGATAATAAATTTTGCACCTTTTGAAAAATTATGTATAATTTATAGATTATTTTGTATATAGGGACAAATTTATTTATATATTTAGGTGGCGGGAATCGTGAAAAATTATATACTTTTATATATAAAAGAAAAATTACCGAAATTACCCTTGCACCTGTTCCAGCTTGATTCGAGTGAAGTCTCATTTAACTTAGGAATTTATTGATGGGGTAGGCTCATATGTCTTTTTCTATTTTTATTTATAATAAAATTGACATATAACCTTTCATTTAAAATAATAATAATAATTTTTTTTTTAATATTTTGAGGAAGCATTGAAATACTGCTTTCGCAGGATACTTTGCCCATTTGGCTGTCGGAGAACATGTGCAGATTACGCGCGTACCCTAACTCTCTCTCTCTCTCTCTCTTCGGTCTTCATGACTGTGGAAAATAAAACCCCATTCACAGTGGAGGGGTAACTTCACTTCAGTCAGACGGCCCGAAAGGCCAAACCCAAATTGAATGCTGGGTCTTTTTCTAAATGATAATTTATTCACTAATTTCTATCTTTCCGGCTTGCAATTTCACTGTTGTTGAAGTCGGTCGGTGATCGGCATAATTTTTTCACGTTTCAGCTCCAAGCAAAGAACAAAGACGTTTCTTCAACCCTTTTCTACCAACACCATTTTGTGATTTCTCTGATCTCTTTGCACCCTCTTTATTTATTTTTTCTTTGATTATGATACAACTTTGAAATTTACACCTCAGATCCTCATCAAAACCCTCTATATTTCTTTATTCAAATTGGGTATTTTCAATTTTTTATTCTTTTTACTGTGCAGTAGACATTTAATTTGTACTTTCTTTTAGATGGGTCTTGTTGATTAATTAATTTTCTTCGTACCCTATCCTGTCTTTTTCAAACCCCATTTGTTTTTTCAAAACCCTAATGCCTAATCTGGAATCTTTCTTTGGGTCTTTTATTTATTTCAACATGTTCTATTCTTGTACGCTAACCTTCTCTTGGTTTCTATCTTTGGGTGCAGAATTTGGTGGGCTCTTTCAATTCTTTGAAGGTATTCAAAGAAACCCCTTTTCATGTTTTTCGCTTTGCAAATTTTTCATTTTATAATCATTAATGAAGCCATTGTGGGTTTTATTTCCTTTTTCGATGTGAATTGATTTTGATTTCATTTTTGTATGTAGAATTCTCTGCTGTCTCTTTGTTTGGAAACGGTGAGGAAACCAGTTCTACTATTTCCGTTTCTTGATATCCTTAAATTTCATTTCTTGATATCTGATTTATTAATTATTTTGTATTAGAGTATTAATTTAACAGTACCCCATTTGTCTAGAAATCGGTTGTGGGTGAAATCTTTTTTCTGGTTGTATAAATAGAGTGTAATCTTTTTTCTGGTCTTGGTGTTGTCAATTTCATAAACTATGTTGATGAGATGTTTTTGCCTTTTGTGCTCTAATTGGTCCTGAGCAGGACGTGTTCGGCTCTTAAATTTCTGTTAAATGGCTGAATTTACGGGGCCCAGAATATACAGCTGCTGCAATTGCCGAAATCATGTTTCTCTTCATGATGATATTATATCTAAGGCTTTTCAGGTGCAGTGCTGAATTTCGACATTGCTTGTTGGACTTTTTGATTGCTTAATCATCTAGATTGTCATTTCTTTTGTTAGATGCTATGTACTAGGTGGTAATTTTGAGTTGGACTTATTTTTTCCCAGCAAAGAAATCCTAGTAGAAATTGACATGATTACAGGAAAATGCTGAACCCTCTTCAAAATGATGGATACCCTTTTTTTGAATTCTCTGTAATGGTTGCCATGGGTCTATTGTCTTGTATAACATGGATCAATTGCAAGTAGCATTTTTGGTACTAGAAGTGCATGTTCATTACATATAAATGCAATGATTTTTGGTTTTACTAAGTTTTAGCTTGTCTTTCCGGTTGTATTGTCCTGTTAGAATTAGGTACCCTTTTCGTTGGGGAATTTGATCTTTCATAAAAGCTTTTTGCAGATTGTTGTCTAACATTGTTCTTGATTTTGTTCTTAGGGAAGACATGGTAGGGCTTTTTTGTTCTCTCATGCAATGAACATTGTTGTGGGGCCAAAAGAAGATAGGGAGCTGATGACTGGTCTTCACACTGTTGCTGATATCTATTGTGCTGATTGTCGCGAGGTACTAGGTTGGAAGTATGAAAGGGCTTATGATGCTTCTCAGAAATATAAGGAAGGAAAATTCATACTAGAGAAGTCAAAAATTGTGAAGGAAAACTGGTAGCACTGAAGAGCTCTGATTTCATTCCTCTTAATGTTGATGTAAGTGTGTCTATGCTTTCTGGTGTTCTTCTTGTACAAAAACTCCTCACCACCTCACCCATTTGAAGAATCTGTCATTGTTTTGGCTGTTGATCCTTACCTTGTTTTCCTGGACAAGTTGTTTATATATAAACATAAATCTATATGTCAATAAAATTGTTGTATTGTTTGTGTCCATTTCCGATTTGATGACTTTTAGTACAAATGATTGAAAATCTTCTTTGCTTGTATGGGATGTGTGGATATTTCAGAATTTGTAGTGTTTATATTCACGAGTTTAAGCACTCTGTGCCCGAGATGTTATTTTTTATTCTATACTTATAAATTTTTTTTTTTTTGGGGTGGTTCCTTATAAGTAAATAACTAATAGTTTGTGAGGTTTTCCCTAAATATAAGTTGTCAAATGTTAATGCTAAAGTACCCTTTTGAACCCTTTTGTCCCTATATGATATGCTTCCTGTTGTGAAAACTTTAATGTTCTTAGTTCTGCATAGGTTTCATAATGTTGCAATACTTTGTTCTTCAAGGGGGAGGGTTGAGTTGGTGGATGGTGTGCCCACAGGTACACTCGAGTCAGTGTTGTGTAGAAGCTCTATCTCAGAATATTGACAACTTTAATGTAGTTCTGCATGGGTTTCATAATGTCGCAATACTAATTTGAATCTTTGTTCTTCAAGGGGGAGGGTGGTGGATGGTGTGCCCACAGGTACACTCGAGTAAGTGTTGTGTAGAAGCTCAAATCTCAGAATATTAACTACCTTAAAATTCATAAGTTAAATAATGAAATATTTTGGCAAAATCCTTAAACAGTAAAAGCACTGCAAGATTTGGAGATAAATAAGTTGAATTTTAAAAGTGTACATGTATGTGGGATGCTTCTGTTCTAATTGGTGGCATATTTTGAAAGTCTTTCTGTAATGAGCTAGTGTTCATTGTCTCTTCAAGTCCATAAATATTTACAATTGAGTCTATTTACGGTATAGGTTAGCGCAGTCTTAAGTATCCCAAGGAATCTGGGGTTAGAAGTGAAAACTGAACTGCGACATGCTGCGTTCATCATCTCTACATGTTGATTATCATTGAATGTGTTATCTTGCTGCTTGCTTGTTCCAGCATACTCCTGGACTTCAAATGTTGTGTCTTCCCAAAATATATTATTCAGATTAAATCATCTTGCTTCATATTTTGCTGACAGAATTGCACGCACAAGGCTATGATCACTGCAGTTTGTAATCAATGCACGTAGGAAAATTCGTTGCCGACTGAGTTTTCAAATAATGAAATTCTGCTATTGGCCTCACGGTTAAGCTTATAATCTGAACTATCTCCAGAAGAAATTTTTTACTTCTTTTTTTATTTTTTTTTTGTTGCCCTGGACTTGGTCCACCACTTAGTATCCGAAATTTTGCTATGACTAATTTAGGCCGAGCCGTTGTCGGGTCCTCATTCGGAGGGGGCTCTCCCAACGTTGCAAGTTTTACTTCTGAATTGAAGCGAGAGTGCGGAAACTTTTTGCACTCCAATTCCTGTTTACCTGTCCATAATAACATTAGTGATTAGTCTATTAGTTGGAGCAAAGAAATGTTCTCTGTAGTAAGCTATCTTTTATGCCAATACTCATTGGCTGGTCTGTACCTCAACAGCAAAGTGTGCCCATATCTTATTCTCTTGAGTTTCCATTGATCCCTTCAGGATTGTGAAACCAAAGCCTCGACTTAAATCCAGAATCTCTAGGAAAAGATCTGAGTCTTCACAGAGCATCTGCACTGGTTGTAACACTTGAAAATGTTCATTTTGTGATAATATAGACATAAATTGGTGATCAAGCTTTATATGATAGCAGTATTCTACCTCAACAAGCATCTCACTAATTGGGATGATGTCCTCTGGCAAACCATGGTTCGCCCTTTAACTTAAAATGCCCAAGTAGCCCCATTGCATGAGTTTTCTCTCAGAACAACAGCACCTCTTTCACAGCTCTTTTGCTGCATGGCATAACCACACAAAACTCAAGCACTATGGATAAGATGCAGTCCTTGTTAGGGTACTAAGGGGTAATGCAACGATTGATTCTCTAAATTGTATGATCACTGATTGATTCTTAGTTAACAATTTATAAACACATTAAGGCATGGCATAAACATTTTTGCATCAGAACTTGGATATATGATACCTCTGACTCATCTTTTAGCTTGTTTGCATGCTTTGTTACACCTTGCAAGAAATGCATGTATTTGATGGTATTCTCGAACAAGAAGTCTATGCTGCACTGTTGCAGGAGAATTTGGGTTAACCAATCACGAAATATAAGCAGGTTTTTGGAAAGCAAACTTAAAGGATCTAATTTAACTTAATTTAGCACCTCCAGGAGCAAGTTCTCGAAGTTCTTTGACACGGTCTTGTATTAGCTGCTGATCTTTTGGCCTTGGCCTTGTGCCTTCCCCAGGTTTAGCCCTTTTCTTGCTGGCTTGCAGTAGTTTCTTTTTTCATGTTATTACTGCTGTTAGTCCAAGATGACAACTGTGGTTTTGGTCTAGGCTGATTTTTGAGTTTCTTTGGTCGGTGTCCCTTGATGCTGAAACTGTGTCAGCCTTTCCTTCATGTATCTCATTAAGATAGTTGAATCTCCTAGTTGAACTCGATTGCTGTTTGCTGAGGTTCTTCTCCTTGCAGTGACCGTACCTATAAATTGGTCAACATTGCTTACACTGTCGACTGTGATGTCAAAATTTTCCAACAGTTCTTCCCATTCTGGTTCTGAGTCAATCCTTTTTCTGCTGACAATTCATCAAACAAGTGTCCGTCTCTGAAGTGTACTGTAGACTGCGGGCACTTGTCACTTCCTAATGTTGCAGCTATTTCTTCCATACAGCTTTCCTGCTCCATGTTGCTGAAGCCAAACTCCAGATTATTGAAAATGTCATCATCATACGTTGGTGGCCTTGTTGATACATCCAAATATATATATATATATATATATATATATATATATATATATGTATTGTTTTCATTACAAGTTGCAGGAGGAGGATCCATGAAATTGGTGATGGAACTCTGCGTTGGTACTCCTTGACCGAGTGATAAGCCGTCAATTGCTTTGCCTCCAGTCATAGCAGAGGAAGCTGATGCATCAACTGCCTGAGGCAGTGTATTGTCAGATACGGTAGGCCAAACAATTCTCTGCTCTAAAGGTGAGCTCAAATACTCCAAAATATCATTCTCAAGATTGTTTTCCAAATCATTCTGCTCCACTAGTGAATTAATCCACTCTAAAATATCACTCTTAGATTTGATTCCGGAACTGTCGTTGAAGAATCTTCCTGGTGAAAGCCATGTTGATCTGTGGCTTTTGCTGGCATGTGTTTCTGAACATCTTGAAAGTCTCCTGAACTTTGAACGGGTGGAATATTGTTCCCCAGTAATCCTGTGCTAGCTGTTGTCTCAAACAACCCTATGGTTGTATATAATGTAAAATCCTGAAAGCCTCCTTCTGCAGGGAATGCATTTGGGGTTATCTGATGCTGAACAATGTTTTCATTAGCAGTAGCCATAAAGGAACCCTGATTAGTCAGGTTACTATTAGGGTTTGGCTTAATAGAGTTGTGAATGTTGTATTGTGCATTGTCCCTGATGCTCCAGCTTTCCGGGGAATTATTAATGTGAGAAAAGAATTGGGGTGAAAATAGGGCTGCCAAATTTCCATCCGAAATGGGTGATTCCATTGTTGAATCTGAAGTTGCATTCCAAGGAATAATGCGAGCATGAGTGCTTTGCAGTTGTGGAAAAACGGTCTTCACTTGATCCACAAATTCAATACTTTCTTGCATCCGTAGCAGCATGTAAGCACTATGTTCGGTTCTTGAACGTCAGCAGCGCATTTAATGCAGCAATTAGGTATTTAAGAAAGATGAAAAATGAATAACTAGGGAGTTTAGTGCACTCACCTTTTGGTGTGATCCCAACTGCAAGGCACCCTGTGATCCCAGAGAAATTAACGCAGTTGACTGCAAGAAGATATGAGTTTGGTTGTCAGACCTATGCAATCATTGACCAAGCGAATGATGATGTGCATACCTTTATTCCTGAAAAATGCTGGTGAGCAACTTGAAAAACACGTAGAAAATAGAATTATGTAGGCGTGCTCCTGTTCATTTTTACTTGTAATATAGGCGTGCTCTTCTATTCATTTTTACTTGTAATATGTACGGTAATAATAATAATTTAGACTTTAATTTTAAATTTTGAAATTGATCCTTTTGAAACATAAATATAAGAGAGATAAAAATATATAGTTAAAAAAAAAAAAATCTATAGAAATTTAAAATATCAAGAAAAATGGTTTAAATTCTTCTATCACTTAATCTTATTTAAAATCATCTATTCAAGCAAATCCATAATTACTAATTCTTATAAATAATTTGTATATAAGTTTTTAACGGTCTATTCATATGTTTTATTAAATTTCTTATATTTATATTCTTGGTCATTCTAATTGATGCGTTTTTGTATTTTCGTTGCACATGTCTAAATCACTTTAGACGATACTTTTACATTTTATCCACAATTGAGATTATTCTTAATTTAGTATGTATCTTTTCATTTATAATCCTATTTTTCTTAATTTAATCAGACATTCACATAACTATTTTTAATTCAGTTATATTCATTTTATACTCTTGTTATTGTTTAATGGTTCACCATTCGGTATTATACAATAATGTAAGTTTTACTGCGATTTTGTAAAACTTTCTCTTCAAATACAATGGCATCGCGCAATTGCAATGAACTTCAGACACCTTTCTACATTTCATCCAACCCGTTTGAATCCTATGATTCACATTTTCATTTATATTATTATTGTTTTGAACGATAGAATCAAAATTTCGAAAATGCTTATTTTTTTATACGTTTTTTCTTTCTAATTTAATTGTTCTTTCATCATTCTAATAATTGCTACTAAACGTACATTTCATATATTCAGTTTTTAATTGGTTCAATCTAAATCCTCTGTCTTTTAGTGTGGCTCTCTATTACTTCAATTTAGTATTAATACGTTTTATCATTTTATTGACCAACACTATATCATATGTAAAAAAACATATACCATGAAATTTCAGCTTAAATGTTTTTTATGATTTCATCTATCACTATTGCAAAAAAATGAAACTTAATGCCAAATCTTACTAAACTCAGTGTTAAATAGTGAGTTATTATTTAAACCCCCGTAAGTTTTTATATTGATTACAACTCTCTCATACATATTTTTAATGAAATTAATGTATTTTAAGAAAATCTCATTCCTTATCAATGCCCACCACAATAAGTCTTTAGAAATCTTATCTTATGCTTTTTTTAAATCAATGAATGCCATATGTAAGTCTCTCTTTTGTATTTTAAATATCTCCATCAAATATTTTAGCAAATGAATTGTTTTGATGGTGGATCGATTTAATATAAATTCAAATTGATTCTGAAATATATTTATTTCCAATCTCAATCTATATTCCATCACTTTCTCTCATAACTTTATAGTATGACTCATAAGTTTAATTTTCCTATAATTGGAATAATTTTGTATATTTTCTTTATTCTTATATAGTGGTATAAGTGTACTTTCATTCCATACTTGAGACATTTTCTTGATTTATCAAACTTTGTTAAAAGGAACAGTTAATATTATTATCTCAGATTCATCTAAATATTTCCACATGTCAATAGGAACATCATCTGATTCTATGACTTTATTATTTTTCATTCTCTTTAAGGCTCCCTTTACTTCATGAGAACGAATTTTATGTTTAAATCTCTATTGATCTCTTCTACATGTATCATGATATTATCGAATTTCTTATACCTTCAACGTTAAAGAGATTATTAAAATAATCCATCTATTGCTTTTTTATATCTTCATTCCTTACAAGTATGCTATTGGTTTCACTTTTAATATCATTTAGATTTTTTCCCATTCTCTCTCTTAGTTTGACAATATTGTAAATCTCTTTTTCTTCATCTTTTATTTATAGTCTCTTGTATAATTTATTATATAACTTATTTTTGGATTCGTGAATAACTTTTATCATCTCTTTTCTTGCACTATATTTTTTAAATACATCACTACTTTTATTATTTTTAAGATTCTTATAACATTGTTGTTTCATTCATATACTAGTTTGGATTTCTTTATTCTATCACCATGACTTTTTACCTATTTGAACCCAACCTCTAGATACGCCAAGAACATTTTTACCTACACTATTAATATTGTTAGATATCTCTATCCACATTATTTCAACAGTATCATTAGTGAATCAAGTAGCTACTTGAATTAATTTGCCTCTAAAAATCATCACTTTTTCTTATTTCAAATTTTACCATTTAGTTCTTAGTTTCACAAATAAATAATACTTCTTTTATTTTTTAGTCATATATATATATCTAAAACTAATAGCCTACATTAAATTGCTATATTCTCTCCCGATATAACATTGTAATACTTACAGGTCACTTTATCACCCATCCTGATAAGAAAGAAATCTATTTGGTTAGCTTTCGATCTACTTTTTATATATAACTATGAGTGACTCTTGTTTCTTAAAAAAAAGTATTTATGAGTACTAAATCAAATGCGTAAAGTTTAAAATGGTACTCCTCATCTCATTTCTACTTTCAAAGTCAATGTTTTTATATACAATTTCAAATCTCTCATTGTTCTCTTCTACATGTCTATTTAGATCACTTCCAATAAATAATTTATCTCCCTTAGGTGTTAATTGTATGAATTCATCTAAATTTTTTCAAAATTGATTTTTCCTAATTACATCTATAACTATTTAGGATGCGTACATACTGATTATATTGATTATATTTTCTCTATTCACTAGTTTGACAACTAAAATTATATCTTCCTTCTTTCTTATCTTCACTACATTCTCTTGTAAGTCCTTATATATAATTATCTCTATTTCATTTTTAGTTTTATCCTTATCTATGTACAAAAACTTATGGTCATAAAGTTCTACAACTTTAATCTTATCCTTCACTCACTCAATTTTTTTGAAACACATGATATTAATTTTTTTTATTCATTATTTTTTATATTTTTTCTAATTTAACAGTTAAAAATCCTATATTTCAAATAGTGAGACGAATTGTATTTTCATGAATTAACTTCTTTACCTACATCTGTTCACATAAAATGCAGGAATTCTTGTCTATTTAACACCACAATCGGGTGGTGGCGAATCGCTTTTGGGCAATGTGTTAGAATCATTTTTCCTATATTTGTCTTTCTTTTTTTTGATACGGAATTTTATGTTAACTGTCAATCTATCACAACCTTACTCTTTTATTTAGATTTAGAGCTGATTATGATAAAGTTTTTCAAATAATAATACGTAAAACAAAAAAAAAGTAATATCCTTCACTCCTAAAGTATAATAATAATAGTTAGAATATTTTAAATTTTAATAATTTTTAAAAAATCATAGTAACTTATTTAATAATAATAATAACAATAACAATCGTATCAACAAGTGGACTGAGGCATGAGAAATGTCGGAGATTGGCACATAAAAATTTGGACCGGCACAGATAGCAATCGACCGGAATCAGCAAGAAGAGAGAGGGAGCATCGAAAGAGAGGAGCCGGAGAAGCAGCAGAAGCAGGGGAGCATCGAAAATGGAGACGAGATTTCGTTGGGAGAAAGATTAACAAGGAGAGAGAGAGACAGAGAGAGGGAGGAAGACGGACAGATTTGTGATTTCGGGGTACAGATCCGAGTGTTTTTTTTTTTTTGACAAAATTGAGGCTTTGGGTGGACGGATCTTGGCTTTTTCGGTGAAATAGCAAGGCCCCCGGGGGGGGGGGGGAGAGGGGAACCTAATTTGTCAGTGGTTTCTGAGAACACTTGGGAAGCATAAGTTTCATGATATATGATGCCCTGAGGAAAACCTTTTCCCGCCAAAACTTGCCTCAGAATCATAGGTCATGGAACTTATGAAACAAAAGATGTCGCATCAAACTTACATGGAATTTCTGATGTCAATTCTTCAGAGAACACCGTAAGACCACCCATAGTTGCAACATAAATTCTAAAGAACGTCTTTAAGCCAACTCTTCGTCTTTGTCAGTTTTTTCGTCTGCTGTACCTGTTCAAGTGATGCTTACCTCCCATGAAGAACGCACTGAGTTCTTCTGTTGTTCTTATATGCTGTCTTCTGATTGAATAACCGAAAAAAATGCGCGGAAATTCAAGTAATAATCAAGATTTTATAACTAATATTTCAGAAAACAAAAGATATAGAAAAAGACCTTAAATCGAACTAGTGAACTTTCAGAGGAGACAGGCACTTTGTGAGGCTTACCTTGCACAGAATCATACAAAGTGATTCAGGATGAAGATCTTTGACATTGATGGCCGTTAAATAAATAAATAAATAAATAAATAAATATATATATATTTATATATTTATAGAATTTGAAAATGGACTCCACAAGACTTTATGAAATCCACCTAAATATATTTCTTAATTGTTATTTTATCCTTCTTAATGCTAAAAGGAGGAATATGAAAAAGTAACTAAGTAAATAATAATATTTAAATGTAAAATTTATATTTTATTTTTGATTTTCTAAACACCGGAATTCATTTTTGAAAGCTTTGTTTTCAGTTTTTAATATTAAGTAGTAATATATCAGAATTTAATATCAATAAGAAAATACAGCTTAATTGATATTTGATTGGATATTATTATTTTTAAAATTTTTTAAAATTTAAATTCGGTTTATATTAAATTTAATTAGATTTAATATAATTATTAAATATAAATAATTTATTTATTAAAAGAAAAAATACAATAATCAAACTTTTTTTAGTTTTACTTTCTTAATTATAAATTTTAACTTCAAATTTTGAAAAAAAAAAAAAAAAAAGAGAAATTGAGAGAGCGAAGATTTTAATGGACCCCACAAAACACTTCCACGTAATGGGCCTGTCTTTGGTTGGGCTTTTTCCATTTTGAAAGCTCTCTTCTCAATTCAATTCAACGTTTGATAGAGAGAGAGGAGGAGGAGGAGGAGGAGGAGGAGAAGAAGAAGAATCAAGAATGTATTTGAAGAAGCCCTTCTGGAGCTCAGACGCAAACAGCTCCTCCGACAACACCGAAACAGAGTCATCATCATCAGCAGCTGCAGCTGTAGTATCGGACCTCATAAGCTCACTAAACACAGAGAGGCTCTACAGAATTTACTCTAGCACTTCGTACAGGTCTTCAAGACGCTCATGCTGAATTCTCATTTCTCAGAACTCGCGGCCTCCGTAGCCTCCTCAAGTTCCTCAAATCTGTCGCCCAATCCGACACCACCATCAATCTCTTCTGCTACAGCCAATCAATCACTGAACTGCAAGGTTTTCAAATCTCTCCTCATTTTCTCCTTTTCTAGGGTTTCTGATTTTCAGTCCCTCTCATTTATTCTCATTAGTTTTGTGTTGTTAGCCAATTGAGTGGGGGTCACATTTTTGTAATTTTGTTTAATCAACCTGGTATTATTTGTAGATCCCGTACTATTTGGCGGCAGTGTTTCCTATATAGAAATTTATTAGCGTAGGTTACGGTGATTATTCGGATGGTACTAAGTAAACGGGGAAAATGACATTGTATTCTGGTTTAAATTGGGTATTCAGGAATTTCAATTTTAGTAAATTTGAAAATTGAAGTTATGAGGTTTATAGATGGCATTGGATTGTATATTACAAGTTTTACCAGCTTGATGAAAATTTGTGTTTACACACGCTTCTAGAAATACACTGTTGAGTCCAACAAGTAATTCGGATACAACATAATATGCAAAATTTTTTTAACTTTGGACGTTATGGTGTCCCATGTTGCATGCCCCGCGTCTATGTCCATGCTTCATATATGAAAACTGTGCCATGGATTGTCAGAGAATTCATGTGTTTAAGGTGAATCCCACAACAGATTAGTTCTCAAGTTGTGGATGACAGGGTTGCATATAGAAAGATTGACCCATTAATTAATAGTTTAACCTTTTGGGTCAGATGGCGATGAACTCTGTATATTTACAATCTCATGGTAAACTCCTTCAGTGGTGGAACGAAGAAATACAAACTACTATCCAAATTAAAAGAGTGTTATAGCAACCTTAAAAGCGATCGTAGTAGTGAGAATTATAAAAAATACAAAAATTCAAAAAAAGATGTAAAAAATTATCCACGAATCAAAAAATAAAATGTATAACGAATTGTATAAAAGATTGGAGACTCGAGATGGGGAAAGAGAGATTTATAGAATTGTCAGACTAAGAGAGAAGAAGGAAAAAGATTTAAATGAGATTAAAAGTATTAAAAGTGAAACCAATAATATACCTATAAGAAATAAGGGTATAAGAAAGCGGTGGAGGGAATATTTTAATAATTTGTTTAATATTGAGAGTACAATAAATGTAGAAAATATAGAGATACTTGTGAAAGAGATTAATAGATATTTCAAACGTAAAATTTGTCCCCATGAAATAAAGGAGGTCATAAAGAGAATGAAAAATAATAAAACCATAAGATCTGATGGCATCTCTATTGAGGTGTAGAAATGTTTGGGTGAATTCAGTGTAACAATGTTAACGACTCTTTTTAACAAAATTTAACAAACAAAGAAAATACACCAAACATGGAGATAGAGTACACTTGTCCCATCGTATAAAAATAAAGGGGACATATAAAATTGTTCCAACTATGGAGAAATTAAATTCATGAGCCATACAATGAAGTTATGAGAGAGAGTGATAGAGAATAGATTGAAATGAGAGATAAGTGTGTCTCAGAACCTATTTGGATTTATGCCAAAATAATCCATTACTAAAACAATTCATTTGTTAAGACAGTTGATGGAGATATTTAGAATTTAGAAGAGAGAGCTACATATGATAGTCATTGACCTTGAAAAAACATATGATAGGATCCCAAGAGACGTGTTGTGGTGGGCGCTGATGAAAAAAGAGATCTCTTTGAAATACATTAATCTTATTAGAGATATGTATGAAGGAGTTGTGACCAATGTAAGGATTTGGGGGCTGAGCGATAACTTCCTTATTAACATTGGGTTTCATCAAGATTCGACATTGAGTTTCATATTATTTGCAATAGTGATAGATGAAATCATAAAAAATATTCAATATGAAATACCATTGTGTATATTTTTTGCAGATGTTATAATTTTGGTTGATAAAATTAGAGATGGTGTCCGTACTAAATTAGAATTATAGAGGGATACGTTAAAATCTAGAAAATTTAGATTGAATAGATCTAAAATTGAGTATATGAAATGTAAATTTAGTGACAACTATCAGAATAATGAAAAAATGATTAGTTTAGAAGGAAGAGAAGTCTTAAAGAGTGAACGATTTAGATATTTTGGTTTCAGTATCCAGAATAATGACACTATAGATTGGGATGTGAATAATAGAATTTAAGCGGGTTGGATGAAATGGAGAAAGGCATTCGGAATTCTCTGTGATCGCACGATATCATTTTATTTAAAGGGAAAATTTTATAGAATCGCAATAAGATCTGCTCTATTGTATGACACTAAGTGTTGGATCATTAAACAACAACGGGAGTAAAAAATGACTGTAACTAAAATGAGAATGTTTAGGTGAATGTGTGGCAAAACTAGAAAACATAGAATTAGAAATGATGAAATACGTAATAAATTGGGAGTTATTTTAATTGTAGATAAGATGCGAGAGTATCACCTGAGATGGTTTAGACACGTGCAGTGAAATTCTAAGGCGCACCTATTAGGAAGACAGATAATTTATATATAGGAGATTTAATAAAACGTAGAGGTAAGTCGTTGAAAACTTAGATGCAATGTATTCATAAAGACATGATAGTTATGGATTTAGTTGAGAAGATTGTTTTAGATAGGAATGAGTGGCGTAGGAGAATTCGCACAAACTAAATCAACCTTCTTTTTTTTTTTTCTCTAAATATTTGTCTCACATATGACTGACCCTAAATTTTGGGATAGAAAATTTAGGTTGTTGTTGTTATTGTTGTATGTTAAACTCCTTCGGTATATCATTTCCGATTGAGTGGTCATCCAGCGGGACAAGTTTTAGAAAATTACTATCTCTATCACTTATTTGTGTATATACTTATCGCTTATTTGTGTATATATTTTGGTGCATTTTTTCTGTCAAAGAATTTTATATTTTATTGACAATACCGATTAGTCATGAGTTACCTTTCACCACATGCAGTGGTTCCTGTTTTATTTGAAAACTCGTTCAAACAATCGGAAGACCAAGTAGTAACAAATTTGGATCAGATATTTACTGTAGAGCCTGCGAAAATAACTAGTCCTTCTACCGATGCTAAAGTTGCACTTGCACTTCGAGTCTTGGAAGGCTGTTGTCTCCTTCATAAATAGAGCACTGTTTTAGCCCATGAACACAGGGCAGTTCAGTTACACAACCAGTGCTTCTTTTATTACTTATGCACCTATCTGCATGGAACATATTTTTGGTATTTCCTTTTTCATACAGTAAACTGATGGTTATTGAGAGAAATTCACTATGGGAAATGGCTTTTCTTTTAATTTATGAAAATCTTATTTTTAGGTTTTCTTTTTTTTTGGGGGGGGGGGGGGTTGATCCATAATATTGTGGACAGTTATCATTCTCTTCTTGTCACATCCAAAAGGAAAACAGAACCCATTAAAACCCGTACTGCCTTTGTCTCATGGAAAAGTTCAGATCAAGTCAGGAGGAATTTCATGGCAAAGATTGCTACAGTGATCATTGTTTATGTTGGAGCATGCTGTTGTCTGATCCTAGTAGGTCTTGATGAATATACTGTCAAATCGAGGGGTTCTTGAGCAAGGTGCTTGCTTAGATGCTCTTATAGCTGTAATGTTGGATTCATCAGCCAATCAGATGGTCTGTTACTTAATTGATATTGGCACTCCTTGCCGGTGTTACAGTCCTTTTCTGGTTTGCAGTAATTTATTGTTCTAATATTGCAACCCTACCTTCACTTCTAACTAAATTTCATTTCTATATTTTGACTTGCTGATTTTTGTTCTTTTATAGTGCATGGTGCTTTCCATCATTAAAGCTATCCTTGCAACCTGGCCTATATTTATCTTTTAAATCACCCTTTGATTCTGTTATTTATTTATTTTGGCCTCTTTTGAATAAGAGAATCTAGTTCCCATGGTTAATTCTTCAATTGCATTTAGCTTTACGTGAAGTACTTTTACTAGTAAAAAAGATCCTTCTTGTCCTCTTAATTAGCATTGCATTAGTTGGCAAGGATAAGAAGTCCTTGCATCCATACCTCATTTGGTTCTTTAGTTGGAATATATGGTGGACCAATATGTCTAGAACACACACGTATGTTAGTGAAAGTAGTGAATTCTGATGCTATTTTTCCAGAGCCAGTGTTAAAATTTATCTTGGAAAACCCATCGAATGATGTTCCAAATACTCTTACCTGTGTCAACTGTAGAAATGGTATGGGCTGGTCTACATGGGCTCTTAGTGCATTACGTGCAACCTTTTTCTCCTTTCTTTTTTATTTTTTTAATTTATTTAATGAAGAGAAGAGGTACCTTTTGGTTGAATGTAAATGCACTGATATACTTTTTAACAGGATTTTGAGGCATGTAGTGGTATCGAGGAAGTTGCTGAACTTATTAGAGACAAACAAGTGGATGATGGTCTCAGGTATTTTTCTTTCTGCATATATATTATTTTTTTCATGCATTCTCTTGGCGTCCCTTCATCCAAAAATATAACTTCTACTGGCAGGATTAGATAAGTTGTATTTCCATTATGCTTTACATGTGAAATTTTAATGCTTGGATAGGTCCTTAGATTTATCACATAAGGTTCTGCTTTAATCCTCCCAGTATGTATTTGCACAAAAGAAACTTCTTAATGGTTTATAGGATACCTTCTTCCACCCGCTTCATATACATCCCCGATGAGGCACTAATGGTAATTAACTATGAATGCATTGTTGGTTGCTCTCTGGTCAACATTTTCTTTGTTGAATTATAAATAACTCATGAGCCTTCTTGGCTTTAACTGATCTTTGTGAAGGAAACGTCTTCAAATTTGTTTTTCTTGGGCTCCATACCATTCGATAGATTTTAGATTTTACTAGTATTGTTCTGGCCTTCCTTTGGGATATAAGTGTAGGACACATCCTGGTTAGTAATATCCTGAAAATTTACTAATGAATGGGTCCCCCCACCCCAGAATGAAGTGTGGAGAGTTTTTGCTATTGCTCATTGGGCATGTAAATGGATGGGATGGGCATCCCATGACAACCATAAATGACGATGTGAGGCGGCTTCTTGGTGAGAGGGCTGCCTCTTTGATTTGGGCGGCAGGTCAGTTTGGCTCAACTCTTGACCCGGAGCAAAGACTAACTGCTCTGCAAATCCTAGCGCGGAGGGTGCTCGAGTCCCTGGACCTTTTCTGAGTTTGTACGTGATACAATTTTTCCACAAATCCTAGCACTTAAACATTTACCAGAAGATGCAAATGGGGCAAATCATCAGAGAAGATTGTTGCTTCACAGAGTGAGGAGGAAGATTTATTTACTTGCATCTCAAAGGGAATCTGTCTTCAACTTTTTGTTGTGTGGTACATGAATCCTCTTGAGTTACTCTAAGATAACAGCAATGACAGCTGTAGAGACTGTTCTTGTGAATGGTCTGATTGGTGTAGAATAGCATAGATGTCTTCTGTACTTTTACATGGTCTTTTATTACATCACAAACAAGAAAAAAAGATGTATCTCATTTTTATCCTCAATCCAACTGCATCCAAATTGTATTTCTGTTTCATCCACAATATAATTCTATATATTGTGATTGTGATTGTGATATATTTTTCAATATGTTGGATGACTAAATTATTGGGTCCTTTTATCATTGCTGTTATTGCTTTATCAGGGCGAAAGGCAGGCAATGGGGAAGATCAACAAAAGCTTACTTTCTATCTGACTTCTAGATTTTTATTCCCCCCGCCCCCCCCCCAAAAAAAAAATAGCTTCCATTTTCAAATATGGAAATCTCAACTGCTGCGCTCTTTTTTAAATCTGCACAAGTGAATTCATTAGAAGGGTACAATCACCCAACACACACACACACACACACACACACACACACACACACGATGTGCATCAAGTGAACCAAAAACACAGATTAACCCTAAACCTTTCCCCTCCATCCCTCCCCTGCTACATCAAGAGCCAAGACTCTCCTTTATATGCATTCCGTCCTTGTACTCTTAAAAGATTGTGGACCCAACCTGTCCAAGAAAATTTTGAACTAGCAGATTGGATATTACAGATACGGTGGATTGGTTAACATATAATACAGTGTTGTATTTAAGAGGAAAAAAATGTTAAAAAAAATGCATATCTTAAAAAAGTTGAATGCAAAAAACCATATATTTAAAAAATGAAGCTTGATATTAAAAAAAAATGTATGTTCAAAAACATAGAACTCTCTTTTTGAAATATTATTTTTTTTTAAAAAAAAAAACATAAAACATATATTGAAGATGGATGAGAAGTGAAATACTAACCTTACTGTCCCTTTGCATGCATCCTAAGAAACTAATATATCTTGGAACTCTTCAATTATCAACTGGAATTGTGACTATTAGGCTGTTGGGATCAAATTTATTTTATTTCAATGCATAGAGTCTTCAAATTTAGTATTTCCAAAATTACTGGTCATATTTCTAAAATTAATATGCATGTCTTATAAAAATGGAAATACTGAAGTAATATTTTCTTTAACAAATTAAATATTAATAGTAAATTTCAATAGTAATGCTTAATTCTGATTTCCCACCATACCCACCATACATACAGGTCAGACGATTGAAGGTCTACAACTAGGCCCAAACGAGCCCTTAAGATATGGTCAGCCATTTAGCAGGGAAGGGGGGGAATGATGACACTGAGTTCAACTCTTAACAAAGAATATAGAAAAGAAACTTATGTAAATACAATAAGTTTGATATAGATAAGCTTATCAGAGTCACTCTTAAGGGGGAAAAAAACACATACATTTAGTATTTTTAATGATAATTTCTTTTTATTAATTATAACATCTAAATTTTGATTTAACAGAAAAAGAGAAATTGATACAACAAAAAGTCCTGAATCCTCACTCAAACTATATATCACTTTGAATGACAGAACCAGAAAGCCAGCCCTAATGCACTAGAAGCACTAGCGTCAACAAAGAGGAGATTTTCAACGATTAATTACTCTTCAAATGAAAAAGGGTAAGGACGTGGAAATCATTAGATAGTAAAAAATAGAGACCGATTATAAATATTATCCGATAATTAAGTTCAAACATATAATACAACAAATATATGAAATATAACTTACTAATACAGAAAGACCAATATGACCATATCGACTTTTGGTCATTGGAAGTCTTTAAAACACTAACTCTGCAAAACACACTATGCAGATTAGCGGCATTTTGATTATTTAACCTTTTTTCCGGACACTTGACATGAAGTATAAACAAGAGTGGATGGAGCGAAAGCAAAAGGTTCTTTTAAGTGTAACATTTTAACTGCATTCCTTGACAATCTTGACGCACTCTATTATGAACTTGCCTTCCTTGTACCTTTGTCTAATGTCAAATGCTCTCACATATTTCCAGCCCAACTCTTCACCGCACCTGCTGCAGTGTATATCAGCAATGGTGAATAGACCAGTGATGAGCTCCCTGTCCTGCTTGTACCCTAGAACAACATTCATGGCGTGCCCAAACATACAGGCTGCACCTGACTTTGCCTTCCAACAACACAATAACATACTTGTTCAAGATAATTGGAAACATATATCACTTGTGTGATTTTATGATTTATCATTAAAAGAAAGGTTATTTAGTATAGAGAGAAGTACACAATGGTGAATCCTAGGCGAGACCGGCTGGAGAAGACAAGATATCTTTATGAGAAAAGAATCGATTCAATACATTGTACCCATAGGTATTAGATTGTATTTGAATCAGATTTTAGATAATAGAATATAATTTTTTTTTTCAAATATTTAAAATTTATAGACCAAAGATGGGAAACCCCTTGTTGAGAAGATATTGACTCCAAAATCTCAGCATATCAATTTGATCAATTGAAAAGGAAAAAAGAGAGAAAATCAATTTGGAAGATCGTACCTTAAACTGTTTGGAGATAAGATCATCACCAAGAGCAATTGGGGTTCTGCAGTTCCTGCAGGTGTATAATTTACCATCTTCATCACAAAGCTTGAATTCAGCCATTGAAGTGTAAAACTTTGAGATCCAAAGGGAGTGCTATGTATATTACACTGCTTTCTAAGTTCTCAAGTTTTGATCATATGATCCAGACTTTGACTTCAAATAGATAAGAGTTGCATGTGGGGTAGACTTGGGATTGGTTGGAAAGAAGAAAATTACTTTCCACGCAATGATATGGTTTGACTGTACAACAATAATATTGGATTTTAATTCTAAATTTTAAAATCAATCGTACAAACCTTGAAAAAAAATATATATATTGCGTAGTTTATTGAGGATCATTATTTGCCTTGGAACCGTCTAGAGCTTTCTGGTTTGACCTTTAGGTTTGGCAATTGTACAGGCCCATTTTCTTCCAAATTTTGCTTATTAATATTATTTTTATGATGATGATGAGGGGATAGTTTTCCCAAACTGTTTCTGACTGAAAAGAGCATCTTCCTTGCACTAAGAACACAAAAAAAAAAAAAGGAAAGACCCGGATGAGATATATTTTCTTCTGTAGTTCTTTTGGCTCAGCAGCCTTGATGTACCATTCTATCCACAACCGAAATGTGTACAAATCTTTTGAACCACCAGTTGGATTTCTATCCTTCGCATGATTGTCAGTCTATTAGTTATTAACCAACACATACATATGTAAATATGTGCATACATACGTACCTACATATATATATATAAATTAATATATAAATATATTAAATTTTTTAATAAAATCTGAATTGAATTAATTGAATTATGATTTTAAATACTGAATAATTATAAAAAAAAAATACCAATGGATTGGAGCCACTGATGCAAAGTTTTTCTAGGGTTAAAAGATGAACCCTTCTACTCTACTAAGATTCTCTCTAACAAGGGACTTTTGCTTTTGGGAATTAGAACGAGTACAACTAAGGCACCATGAATAAGGTATGAGCATTCTAGTGGCCTAGGAAGCGATCGAGCACCATAAGGGAAAAAAAAAAAAAATCAATTTAAACAACCCCCCTACAAATGAACTAATTAAAACCAATGGATTCGCCTAAAACCAAAAATTTTAGTTATACTTAATATTGAAAAGTGATAATTACAAAATTTTAAACCTTTTATCTATTTTTTAATTTAGTCATTTTTTTTTTAATTTTTATATGTTTAAATTTTGTTACAATTCTAGTTCCATAATTGAATTACATACAAATTGTACACTTTATAAATTAAATTCTAGAAAGTATACTTGATTAACTTTATTTTTGATATTATTTATAACTGTTGAGTTTTTAATATAATGTGATATTACTAATTTAATATAAAAATATTAATATAGTAGACATGTCAATATTGTATAAAATGTTATTTAAAAATAAAATATATAATTTGTGAGTAATTTCATTGTAGAGTAAAAATTGTAACTAAAAATAAATATTTACAACTTAATAAAAATTTTTAAAAAATAAAGTTAAATCAAAAAATGGGTGGAACTTGATATAATTAATATCCCATAATCTTACACTTTCAAATTTGAGGCAGAAAGAAATTGTATTTTAACATTAGCAATTCGTCAACTTCTTGTTATTCCAGTGACAAGTATACTTTATTTTTTAAATTAAATTCTTAAATTTGAATTTTAAAAATAAAAAAAATAAATATAAAAAATCAAATCGAGTAAGAAATTAATTACCGGATTCAACCACCCCCTGATGGATACAATGCATAAGCAACCCTTTGTTAGGCCCGATCCGAACCCAAAGGACACCGTAAGCACTCGGGTCTGCTGCAATGGAGACTTACCCTGTTCCTGTTCCTTTCATGGAGACTCACCATTTAACAGAAATCAACACTCACAGAAGCATCTCGAGTCCCTACTTCAAACCGCTCCTTTGTTTATAGTCTCTCTCTCTCTCTCTCTCTCTCTCTCTCTCTTCAATTCTTACTCAAAAGCAATGGCCGATGCGTATTGGAGGTACAGCGACGCAAGACAGCCTCTGCAGATTTCTTCCTTATCCGCTAAGCGTCCTCGTTCCGACTATGGTACTCTCTCTTTCTCTCAGGTTTTTTCTTTTTCCTGCCTTCTTGAGAATTTCTGCACCTATACGTACGTATCTCTTGAAATTAGGGTTTCAAGGCTTGTTTCTTAAAGGAAAAAAAATAAGGAGAATTTTGGTTTTTGTCGTCGGGTGTGAAATTATCTCTGTAGCAATTTTGGGTTTCCTTCGCAAGCCAATGAAGGATTAAGATTATTGTTCTATGAGTATTCTGATATGCTTAATATGATGTCTTCTGTTGAGGTGCGTTGATTAGTATTTCTAATAGGATGTTTATTTTTGTTATACCAGATAACATTGTTCAATTCGTAAGATGTATTTCAGTCTCATGTTTAAAGGCCAGGATATTCAATTCCTTTTGGTTATCGATGGGATTAGGTTAATATCCAAATTGTTTCTGTTGTTCTCGGAATTGGGGTTTGAAGTTGTTGTTGCATGCTAGCAATTAGTTTCCATTGGCATGGATAGTGATGGGTTGCTTTTGGTATGCTTCCTTCTTTGGTTTTGTTTGGATCAGATTTCAGTTGTATTTGAAATGGCCCATTATCCAATTGATTCGCTCCACATACAAAGTTTCAACCAGTTTCGGCTTTGTTCAGCAAATCTCATTCTGGTCTTAGTTGGGTTTTATGGCCTTACCGAAGAACTGATATGGATATCAGGGTTGACACAATGCTATTAGTGAATACAATGGTCAAAATAAAGTTCAAACGGGTTACCTTTAAGTATCTAATATATGAGAAGTATCTATATTTGAAAACATAATAAAAAAATGAATGCGTCCCGTGGAGCATCTGACATGTATCTCTCTGTATTTATCCAATATTGTGTCTGGCATGGATACAACTTTTTCTTTGAAGTATTCATGCTTCCTAGATCTGTATGGTGGATTTTGTCATTTGTTAGTGGATTTATTTATTTTTCCTTTCTTTTAAGAAATTGAGTTGCTTGCATTGTCATTGCCTCTTTGTTTAGGAAAATGATAAGAGGTCTATTCTATATGTCAATTGATTATGAATTAATGCTCATGTAACTATTTATTGACCATACAATCTTTACCTTGTCATGTAAAGAAGGTTTATTTGTAAGGTGCTACTGAAAAGGATCATTGCTCGGTGCCTATCTCGCTAATGTAGCACCTTGAGAGGTTTTGATTGGCCAGGTTCTCGTTCTTTGGTAGTTTTGTTAAGAGCTAATGAGATACTTATATGGTCAAAAATGCTTCCCTTTAGATTTTGAATTGTGCATGAGTAGATATAGGAGCATATCTATGCAAAAACTTTCATCATATTGTGAATTCTCATTTTATTTTTGTTAAGAAAGGAGGAAAGACTTTATGACTCAATTGACATGAGTACGATATTATGATATTTACTCAATTGGCTTGAGTACTTCATCAAGCCAATTGAGTCATAAAAATATAGTCTTTCCTCCTTCATCAACCTGATATCCGGGCCTATCATCCTCGGGCCTGTTCCTAGAGGGCTCAATCAAGTCTTCGTTTAATTTGTCGCTTGATTCCTATTCATATTCTCTGGAGGACTTCATTAATTTTCTCCTATTTCCAATAGACCCTATTTTTTCTTTATTGTCATTTCCGACAAATTTGTAAAATAATTGTAATCAGATAATAATTTAATAGTATCAATTTGGCAATGACTTCTGCGTACCAATTAAATTGGTGGTGTGAGGCAAAGCTGAAATGCACAAAAAGGAATCAGAAGTTAGATGCTCATTTTTCTAGAGGCATGGTGAGACAGCACTTGTATTTTGGCCATGATAAATGGTATATGTGGAGATTATCCTGTGAAATAAATTTTATTACTTCAGAGAACCTTCGGCTATGTATTCCCGAATCTTTGGCATAAATTCCTAAAACAGACGGAATGATTGAATAATTCCTAGAACTAAATTCCTGTCTTGTCATGCTGAAATTGTGTTAAAATCCTAATAATGGTTTGAAACTATAAATATATTGGGTTGGATGAATATCCAAAATATTTCTATAAAAATATTTTGTTGCCCGCACTTACAAAGAATTGAACTACCTGATGATTAAGCTGCAAACTATTGTATCGCTGATTCTGTTTGTTGCTTTGTTTTGTTAGCTTTTCTAAATTCTCTTATAGCCTTGTGCAGCCTCATATTAAGTTTCACTCTTTTATTTCATGTTTTCTCTGTTTTCCTCCATTTCTCTGGTTACGTACAATATTGATGTTATGTCAAATTTTCATTTTGACGTCCTTCGTTTTTCCAAGAATTCCTTTTTTAGTTGCTCAGCCCTTATTTTTAAAATTTTTTTATTTTTTCAAACCTAAATTTAGCACCTCTCTTTCTCTTATCACTTAATATTGCATTATTCTATTCAGAAGTTGCATTCTGAATATGTTCCATCGGCACTCAGGCTGAATGCTTAACTTAAGCGAAATGGGATCAGAACAATTGATCAAACAGTTGTACTATTGTCCTTAATGTACTAAAATACAAAGAGTAGGACTAGCCAATGCGCTCTTATTGCTTCTATTGTTTTATTATTTTTCTTTGCTTCTTCAATTTTTAATTTTAATGTATTTATCATTTTTGTTAATTTGAGATCTGCATCATTTTTAATATTTTCTTTCGGCGAAACTTTTTGATTGGGATGGGTGAGTTGTTGCACGGTTTCATAATTAATAATGAACATTAACAATATGGGGCTACACTTTTATTCTTCTCTTCTATAATCTGGTTATTCTATATTTGGGTTTTCACATCACATTTAATGTTGACAAATAAATTGTTCCGGGCTGAATGATCAAGAGCCAGAATGACTTTACAGTCATTAAGTTCAATTGTTATTTTCAAAATACACATCATGATCAGTTGTAATGTTTGTCAAGAAAACAAAGGTTTTAGTAGATAGTACTTTGTGACTTTTAGGTCAATAGACATATTTATGAATTATATTATAAATGATTTAAACCAATATGATTATTCTAAGAATGAAAATGTTAGTAAGCAGATTGTCAAAATCCCATATGGCATGATTTTATTAGTGCTGTAGTTTTTAAGATACTTCCTTGTGTGCTTTCAAGAATTAATTGATAGGCACTCCAAATAAATAAACTACTCCTCATTGGAACCTGTCTATTTGATTCTTGTCTTTTTTTGGCCCTAATAGAATTACTCCGATTGATATTCAACAACAACAACAACAATCTAGATTTTCTATCTCAAAATTTGGGATCGGCCATATGAGAGACAAAACAAACAAAAAAAAGAGAGATTTAATTTGTGTGGATTTTCCTACGCCACTCGTTCCAATTGATATTCATTAAAAAAAAAAAGAAATACTCTAATTGATATGTGTCTGCATAACCTTGTAACTAGCTTATGCCAAAACTAAAGAAAACTGAACCGAATTTATCTAATATGCATAACATAGCATTACATTTATTTAAATTATTTTATCTGGTGGGTGTGTATTTCGGTGTCATATTTTCCTCACCCAAAAGCCATAAAGGGGGGAACGTTACTTGAGATGGCAGTTGAAAAGCTTCAAGCACTAACTCTTTTGGTTTGTTTGGGTGAAATTGGGTTATTGGGGGGTGTCTAGTTGCTAAATGCTCCATGGAATCATAAGGTAAGGCAGGACAAAAGTATATGTGATACAAACACAAAGTAATTTCTCTTTTGCAAGGAAGATGCAGGCCTTAATGTAGAAAAGAAGTAGAATCCTACACACACAAAAAAAAAGAAAGAAAAAAAAGACAAGTGTCAAATATTGAACAACTTTTTCATTTTTAGATGTGTAAGTGGAGAATGTAGAAAGTGTTTTCTGCAACGATTTTCTTGGAAGTCACATGGAGCCTCGAGACTTGTTCATTTAGATGTGTATTCTTTTCTGTATCTAATACTGTTCTGTTTCCTGAAAAGGAAAAAAAAGGGCCTTCTATATAGAAAAGAGATAATTATGTGTATTGTTATCATTTATCTTGCTTATAATTGAAAATAATGACATAAGAAATGGAATATTTTCATCAACTTTGAGATGTTACTATGCATACTTGTGCCCTTGTTGATACTTAAAGGTGCTTTTGTGTGTGTGTGTGTGTGTTAAGATTAAGAAGGGAATACTACTGATACTTATTTTATTTACAGATATACACGGGGGCCATGATCTACCTAGTTATTATCGTGATGATGATAGAAGTGGGGCACATCGTGTAACTCGAGATACTGATTCTATTGGAGCATCATATGATCGTTACCTGCGTAGTGCGGTACTGTTTATCTAATTCTTCTTAGGTCTCAGATGTAGTTATGCTATATTTTCCTCATTAATTTGTATGTTGAGTAATATCTTTGTTCCTGTATTGCAGGCCATTTCATCTTATGGAGGTGGGAAGTCAGCTAGATCAATCAGTGGGGGATTAAGTGGTCACCGTGTTGATGATCCGCAAATTATCAGTATTGGAAGTATTGATCCAGGGGTGGCCACAAAATCCAGGACTTTAGGACTTGGAGGTGGTAGGGATGAGATTCCCCTTCCTCCAGAAGCTACCAGCACACTCTTTGTGGAAGGGTTACCTTCAAACTGCAGGCGCAGGGAAGTGGCTCATATCCTTTTGTGAGAGATCTGAAGATGTCAACAATTGACATATTTGTATTTTAATGTTTTATCTGCATACTTCTGCTTCTGTTCTTGATTTTGTAGCATATCAATTTCTGTGGAATTCCTTCACCTAGCTTGCAGATATTTTTCGCCCTTTTGTTGGATACAAAGAAGTTAGACTTGTTAGCAAGGAACCAAGACATGTTAGTATTTTTAGTTTTTATTCTTGTAATCCAGGAAAATTATTTAGAAAAATTTGCTGATCTTAATTTTGTGCAGGCTGGGGGAGATCCACTGGTATTATGTTTTGTTGACTTTGCTAGCCCAGCACATGCAGCCACCGCAATGGATGCCTTGCAAGGTGAGCTTCTTAAGCTTGTCATTTTCCTTAAAAGAGCTTTGAAACCCATAGCCCTAATCATGCCCATGTGATTGCTAATTAAAATGATATTAATATGGTCATTAGAAGTGAGTTATCTTCACAGAGATTTTCATTGCTTTAGTCTCAGTTTTATTAGTGCACTATTTTTTTGTTCTTGCTTCATTTTGTTTATGCAGACCATTCTCTGTTCTTATTTGTTTTGCTTACCCTAGACAAGATTGATACAGATTGTTGCCTGTTCTATTTGGCATCTGCAACTGGTTGATGCCACCTGACTTAGTTTGTTTCTTGTTCTTTTTATAATTTATATACATGATGTTATTGTCATTACATCATGTATTATGATGCGTGGTCGAATTTTCTAGTATAATAGGTGTGGGATGCTTGGTTAAACCATTGAGATGCATTCGAAAACTTTTATGCAGTTCTTGAGATGTCTTTGCAATATCCTCTCTTTTACTGCTTAGCATCATTTTTTAGAGTGGGTACTCACAAGGATTCTATTGATTATTTATTGTTCTATGTTTGTCAATTAAAACTACAAGAGGCAAGATTGCCCAGAAGTACCAGACTTCTACAAAGAGAGACAAAAAGGGGGGAGGGTTGGTGGTTGTATAAGATTACATATGGAAGCTATTGTGTACTTCCATTGGGAAAAATTTGGGGTTTTGTTTTTTTTTTTGGGGGGGGGGGGGGGAGGTGGTGCTAGCTGCTTCAAATTAAAACAGCCATTGTGTCTCAATTTGTTCTCTTGTCTTTCTAGGGAGATGGTCATGATTCACCCTTGGAGCTGATTTTAAAGCTGAGAGAGGGATGACGACTTGCCATCACCTTAATAAAGGATTGAAAAAGGCTGACCAGCTTCAATTGTTGACTCCTTAAAGTTTGTGGAGAATATTTTATCATCTGAATCAAATGAGGGTGGGAAAAGACTGATTAGAGAACCATTTTCTCCTACTGCCTTTGTGAGTCTTAAAGCTAATGGGAATCTGTGTAAAGAAAGGATATATATATATATATATATATATATATATATATATTTGTACATCAGAGTTCAAGAGAGGTTTTGAGTTTGTGGAAGTAATTGTAGCCTCTTAGCGGTTAACTAATACAAGATTTAGGTGACTCAAACTTTGCTTGTTATTCATCGGCTAAACTTTTGAAAACTAGCGGCTTGTTGGATTAGCTTAAAAGGATTTTACTCCATGAGGATTAGCTTAAAAGGATTTTACTTATGATAAAAGTTAAATGAAAAGGGGCAAAGGATGGTGGTACTTCTTTTTTTTTTTTTTGTTGGGGGGGGGGGGTTTGCTGCCTGAACTGAATCTGCAACCTTGATTCTTCCTCCTTCTCCTCCTATGCCGTTGCCTAAATATGTGCTTTGGAGAATTCACAAAGTTGTCCCCATGGAATTTTTAGCACAATCCTTTTAACTCTTTTGACCGATTTGAAAATTTTACAATTTATCATTATAGATGGGTAGGTTGCATATCTTGTGGTGCTAGTTGTTTCTTAAAAATAATGAGGCAGTTATTGCTTGTACTTTGTGAAAGAGTCACGTTGACTAAACTAATCTCTGAGGAACATACAATAGGAAACTGAAAATAATGGACGTTCACCTTTAAAAAAGAAAAATGATCATCTCTTTAAACTTTACCTGCCAGAGACTCTGGTTTTTTCCCCTCACCTTTAATTCTTAAGTGGGGGCTTCCCTATCATATATCCTTTAGGTGGGTTGTGTTGAACACCCTTGCCTTCACGTCCACATGAAGAAGCAAAAGGCAATCGGCAATCTCCTAGTTTGACAGGTGTATCTGAAAGTAAGGTTCAATGCAATAAATTCAAGGTGTTATTCAGGCCCATCTTGCTGGCTGTTGTACTTTCCCCTTCCCACATGTAGTCTAATATACCCGCTGATGCGACAAATCGTTGTCCTTGGTGTTGCTAGTTTCAAGCGTAAATCGTCGAACTCGATTTTGCAGGTTATAAATTTGATGAGCACAGCCACGAGTCGAATAGTTTAAGGCTGCAATTCGCTCGTTACCCTGGTGCGAGGTCAAGTGGTGGGCCTCGTGGAAAGCGTTGAATTATAGTTCACAGGTGATAATTGCTATTTCCATGCACTAGCCCTCTATAGTTCCTGACCTTGGGTACTCTAAAAGAACATATAAATTGTGGAGTGACCGAGAAACTAAATTATGTACCACGTTTCTCTGTAGGATCTGTTCGAGATATTGAGGGACATATAGCAGGTTTTGCAGTTTAATGAATTACAAATATTTGGTTGCGCGCTTTTATTTGGTTCAACTTGAATTGGGATTATTAGCTTTTGTTCACTCCTATCTTCTATACTCTTGTGCAGTTTGTAAGTACTCATTGCGTGGTAATATTGTCTGTGTAGAGTGCGAGGAAGTTGTTCTTATGTTAACTTATATTAGGTGCCTTGTCTCGACTTCTAGTAGGTGATGGAAGAATTTGACTTTTTGAGGAAGAGGACCATGTACTACATGCCTTGTCCTCAGTTTCGTGGCCATATTTGTTTTTTGGTTTCTTATCTTGGAGGTGTGTGGAAGCTGTTTGCTGTTTTGTCTTCTGATGAGCCATTTTCTATCTTGATTAGGATGGATACTTGAATAGTAGAAATTTTAGTGATTGGTTGCAGTGCATTCTGAATCACAATAGCGATTTCTTAGTGAGAGAAATTGATGGGGTTGCAGATGCATTTGTAACAATTAAGAGAACTGCTCAAGCTTCTGTTGTATAACTGAACGTAAGTGAAATCACTCATTTAGCTTCTATACCGAGGAGGGAGAGAGAGAGAGGGAGAGGGAGAGGGAGAGGGATTTATTGTGAGAGCTGGGATACGTCATTTCCCAACACAGTTAGCATCGAAGTTGCTGTTTTATTAAAGATTATGTGTGTGGATGGGAGTGGCAGATGTTTGTGAATGCATGGAACGAAGAGAAACATATAAAGCATACCGTGCTGTGGAACTGCTTACATTTGATTCTAAAGCCCCCGAATCAAAGAAAATTTATGATTCTATTCTACAGCATTCTCCAGTGATTGCATGTACTGGATTGCCTCGTATTTGCATATGATCTAGTAGATGTTTATGGCATCAACTATGTGACAATCTCAAGGATTCTCTCAAGGTATAACACAACGATACAGAAATATGCTCAATGCTGTAACCCTTATGTGAATGCTCGAGCGAAGTTGTATGGTGTATAACTAAATCACTAGGATATTTGCTGGTGGCACACTTTTCTTTTCCCCCGGGGGGGGGGGGTTTCCCAATTCCTTTTTTTCTTGTCCTGTAATACCTCATCACGTACAACAACAAAGACACCTTTTTTTTTTCGGCTGACCCAAGAGGTCCAGTGAAAGGACCACAAGAACCTGTCTTCATCTCCTTATGGTATGAAACTGGGAGGAAAGAACTCAAGGCCATTAGGACCCAGCACATTACAAGAAGGAGATGCAGCCGGTTAGGCTACAACATTAGCTCTGCAAGGAACAAGAGAGCTAGATCTTGTGTTAATGAGTTATGATTCAACTAATACCGTCTATCTTTTTCCTTGTAAAAATCTTGAGTTCAAATTTTTCTATATGTATAAAAAAAAAGAGAGACCCGTTCGTTTAAGCAAGCAGAGTCCATAAGAGGTTCAAATTTTTGTTGTCTTATTGAATTTAAAAAGCATCACGTGAATCCAGTCCAACCTATTTGTGCGTCAGCTATGCTCGTGGTTGCTGAATCTGGAACACACTCCACTTCCGTTCCGCAGAGAAATTTGTGCGCATGCAAGGTCTTGGAGGCACACACCGTGGGCGGTGGATTTACTGTACTGATGTCTAGCTTGTAGTTGGAGTTGCCGATGTTGACTATGTTGTACATATGATATTACTTGAATATGGGACCATGCTCATCTGAGTAATCAGTAGACTCAATTTTATATATTTATACGCTTGTCATTAGTCAACCTATCAATATTTATGCTCTTCTTTCTTTGCTGCTCAAAGACAAATTAATCATATTGTTAACTATTAACTAGCGTTTTTGAGAAGGGATTGAGAGACCATTTGGGATTGTTTAAAAAAATATTGTTTATAAACACTTAGTAGTACTTATAAGTAGCTTTTATTATTTTTTTAGTTTATAAGTATTTTTTGGATTTATAACTACTTTTATAAGTTTTAGTTATCAAATGATTATAATTTTAATTTTGATTTATAAGGTAATTTAATCAATTTATAAATAATTTCAAACACCCACTTAATATAATGGCATGCAGTGATTAATCAATTTTGACAATGTTGATATCTTCCTCATGGTCTGCAAATTCCACAACTAGCAAGCTGGGCTGTCCCTTTGACCTAGTAATAAATTACAAAGGCCAATGCCATTTATGCAAAGATATATATATTTTTTCTATGAACATATAGATCATAAAAACTACGCTAATAAGTTATAATTCAATTGGCACTGTTTCCTCTCCTCTTTGTAATAGTCTTGAGTTCGACCTTATGTACCAAAACAATAAATCATAAAAACTACTATTATATCCTTAATTTATGGAAAATTCAAAAAAAAAAAAAAAATTGAGAGTAAGATAACAAGATACATTACAAAAAAAAAAATTATATTTTTAGTGAGTAGATTTCTATCTTTTGATGAGGTTGTAAGTTTATAAACGAAAATTAATATGAAAGTATTGAGATGCAAAGAGCATACTCGAATTCTATTTGTGACTTTCTTTATTTAGTTATTGTGTGGAAAGAGTAATCTTATTATTTAATTTTGAATTCACAGACCTCCTATTAAACAAAAAATTAAATTAATTGTATCTGATTATTAAGATAAATAAAAAATACAAAATAGTTAACATTGAGAGTAAGATAACAAGATAAATTACAAATTTTTTTTTAGTGAGTAAATTTTTATCTTTTGATGAGATTGTAAGTTTATATACGAAAATTAATTTATTAATATGAAAGTATTGAGATGCAAAGAGCATACTCTATTTCTATTTGTAACTTTCTTTATTTAGTTATTGTACCGAAAGAGTGATCTTATTATTTAATTCCGAATTCACAGACCTCCTATTAAATAAAAAATTAAATTAATTGTATCTAATTATTAAGATAAATCAAAAATACAAAATAGTTTACATATAAAAAGTTTCTGAGCAGAAAAGTCCAAAATAATAGTGCAAAATTATAAAAGAAAATAATTTTGTTATTTTATGAGTTTGTAAGTTTATGAATAAAAATAATTTATTGATATAAAATTACTATGGAATTGCAAAGACCATACCCGGAAGAGGGGGCAACTTTTGCATTGTTTTGCTACGTAGGGAGAGGGGGGGGGGGACTTGCAAGTGCTTTTCGGCGATACTTCATATCGGAGAAAACATGCCGACTTCAAAGCTGTGGTTGGGAAGAAACAACGCAAAATGTAATAAAATTAAGAAGATATCAATGCTAATGAAAGAGCTCATATACATTTCTTTTGAGATATTTCAAATCCAAGTGTGATTAAAAGTTTTTTTTTTCTTTTAATTAATTAACCCTTTTTTCTTTTTAATCAACCCTTCTCATCAGGTATATGAGCCCATCAGGTATATGTGAGCACAAAATTGTATGATAGAAAATATAGTAATTAAAATTCAAAAAAAGTTACCAGATACACAATTATTTTATTTGTACGTAGTTACTATAATATTAATAATATATGGCTCACCATTTATTAGCAAATTTATAGTAAATATTTCGAAGGGAAGAATGATTTTCTTAATAATATCCAAAGTTGCTACATGGGTCACGAATCACTCTTTTCCCTTAATATATTAGAGTTACTGAAATTTAAATTTATTATATTATATAAAAAATTACTAAATATATAATTATGGGTCTATACTCATTTTACTTATGTTAATACAATTTTGGGATATGTAGGTAGAATAGACGCCTCGTTTTCTTTTTTTTAGGACCCACTTTCTTAAATGATAATTTGATTGATTAAGCAAATATGTTCCCTTATCACAGGAAAGATTTCAATATCCCCATTCTATGTAAGAAAGACGTTTCATTTTTGTGACCCTTAACCAACAACCAATGCATGGATGCGACATACATTACCAAATTTTCCGGCTGACCACTTTGCTCTGCCGCCCAAATTCTAACTTCCCCCGCCACCTCCACCGCCGTGTCACTATTCCCACCACTTGAAGCAAATAATTCTTTTGACCCTTTTCCTCTGTACCTATAAATAGTTCTGAGAGAGAGAGAGAGAGAGAGGGAGAGTAGATGCAAATTTGGTTAGCATTAGGATTGGTGTATCATAAGATGGGACTTTTTGCAAGACTCAATAATAAAACACCAAAACAAATCAACTGCAACCCACTACCGCTAATCCCATTTTGTCTATATCAGATTTAGCTAAACCTCTAGTAATCAATCCCTTACCAATCATGCCCATTTCATTTTTTTTTTTTCCTTTTTTCAAATACTGCTCTACAATCCGCTCATTTTGATTGATTGCATTTTGTAGATAACAGATTTTAGGGTTTAATGCGACTGCATTTATGGAGAATGCATGTGGGTTTTGATTTTAGCAAGTTATAGAAATGACATTTTACACCAAACTGTTGTTGTTTTTGATCATATAAGTATTTAATAGAATTATTAAATTTCTTAGTTAAAAATATTTTAAAAGTAAATTGATATTCTGCTGCGATAATTTAATCAACTAATTTTTTTTAACTAAAAATGATTTAAAATATTGATTATTTATAGTTTTTCCATTATAATGAATGTTAGCTAAAGGTGCTTATATATTCATGCCAAACTGATAAAAACTCTCTATAATTAGGCATATACGTTGTCCAAACAACATTAGATTTTCTTTTTTTGGTTTGAGAAATACTATTATTGAAAAAATTAATTAAAAAAAGAAAAGAAAGATCAGCAAGAATATATCGGGTCCTAATCATTCTCGGCAACTTTCTCATGATTCTCTCTGTTATTAGAATCCCACCACAGCCTGCAGACCCCAAGGATCTCCTCTCCTATATATAGGTATAGATACACATATTCAATTAGTCTATAACAAACAAAACCCAAAACTCCAATATGGCGGAGACGGCAGTTTCCGATGAGAATCCGGTGAAGCAAGTGGCGTTAACAGTACCCACGACGGATGATCCAGACCTGCCGGCTGTGACATTTAGAATGTGGGTTTTGGGTTTGACATCATGCGTGTTGCTATCGTTTGTGAACCAGTTTTTCTGGTACAGGACACAACCTTTGTCGATAAGCGCAATTTCTGCCCAGATCGCTGTGGTCCCAATTGGGCATTTGATGGCCAAAAGTATTACTAAGAGGAAGTTTTTGGAGGGTACCAAGTGGGAGTTTTCTCTCAATCCTGGACCTTTTAATGTTAAGGAACATGTTTTGATTACTATATTTGCTAATTCTGGTGCTGGGTCTGTTTATGCGGCTCATATTTTGACTGCTATTAAGCTTTTGTATAAGAGGGAGCTCGATTTTCTCCCTGCCTTAATTGTTATGATGACTACCCAGGTACCTTCTTTTTTCCTCGTTTCCCTTATCTATTTATTTTTTTATTTTTTATTTTTTTTGTTTTTTACTTTTTTGGTAATTTAGAGATATACCCATGTTTTTTTTTCCCTTTCTTTTGTGATTAATTATGCATGCTCAATTGTTTACGTTTTAAAAGAATTTAATATTCATTTATTAAAGGTTTTATTTTCTAATTATTTTTTCTGGGTTGTTTTATTCGGTGATTTGGGGATATTCCCATTTTTCTTTTTTCCTTTTGCTGATTATGTCCGGTGAATTAACTAGAGCAATAGAGAATTTAATATCGATAACAAACGAAAGGCACCTTTCTTAAATTTGGTGAATTAGAGATGGACTCCTGGTTTTTTAGGTTGACTGGCAAAGACTCATAGAGTCGATTATCCGTGAGCAGATTCTTTTTCCAGTACTTCTGATTTTTTGGGATTCTTTTTGTTTCTACAATTTTCGTGAGAGATATACCATTAAGTATTTCTAGATGATTATGCCTGCTCAACTGGCTAAGATTATTACAGAGTTTTATATCCATAAAAATGAGGGTATTTCTTTTTCAGAGGTTTTCTTTTCCTTTTTGGTAATTTAGGGATATATCCATGCATCTTTTATTATTTTTGATTTGGCTTAATTATTATAGAATTATTGTATCCATAAGTGACATTCTTTTTGGGGTATGACTTCACTTATGGTGATATAGAGATGCACTGATTTTATTTATTTATTATTGAGATGCCCACGCTCCTCTCTTTCCATACTAAGTTTGAGAATATTTTGTATATTGAGTGAACCCTTTATGCGAATTAAATATTTTGTAAATTTAATATCCATATTGACTTATTTTTCTTGCAATATGCATAGGAGAATTAATTTTGTTTAAGATGATCATAAGCTTTGGCTAAAATGAAGTTTTTCCATTTTTTTGTAGTTAGAAGTTAAATAATATAGTCGCTAAGTACAGGCCTAGAAATATATGCATGTGAAGAAACAGCTGCTTCATTTTGGTGTAAACATCATCTGTACGAGATTCTAGAAAGTAATCCTCTTTCTTGTGAGAATTGTAGGTTTTGGGATTTGGTTGGGCTGGGATATTCAGGAAATATCTGGTCGAGCCTGCTCAGATGTGGTGGCCTAGTAATCTGGTTCAAGTTTCTCTTTTTCAGTACGTAATAACTTATTTATTTATTTATTTATTATTTTTTTTTTCAAAGGAGCAAATATGCATCATATATATGTCATCTGCCGCACTTTTTACTAAGCCGATCTTATAAATCAACATTGCAGGGCTTTGCATGAAAAGGATACGAGAAGCAAAGGAGGGATATCTAGGATGCAGTTCTTTCTTATAGTCTTTATCAGCAGTTTTGCATACTATGTTTTGCCGGGCTATGTTTTCCTTATGTTATCCTCTTTTTCCTGGGTCTGTTGGCTTGCTCCCAGGTCCATTCTTGTCCAACAACTTGGGTCAGGATTAGATGGCCTTGGAATAGGCTCCATTGGATTTGATTGGTCAACCATTGCATCTTACCTTGGGAGTCCATTGGCTAGTCCTTGGTTTGCAACTGCTAATACTGCTGTCGGCTTCTTCCTAGTCATGTATGTCATGACACCCATTTGTTATTGGCTCAATGTTTACAACGCGAAGAACTTCCCCATATATTCTTCGAGTCTGTTTATGGCAAATGGTTCAAAATACGACATTTCAAGCATTGTCAACTCTGAGTTTCAGCTTGATGTGGATGCTTATACCAGGACTGGTCCTCTATATCTGAGTACGTTTTTTGCCATGACTTATGGTATCGGATTTGCTACACTCACTGCCACTGTTGTCCACGTTATACTATTTCATGGACGGTAAGGTTCCAGCTACTTCAAAGTCATCAATTACCTTTTTCTTTTTGTTGATCTGGTGTTTATCTACTCAGAATAGTTTTCTAAATTTTGTTTTCCTATTTGATCAGTACTGTTAGATATTAAAAAAGAAAAAAAAAAATTATTATCATTTTTTGAACAAAATAGGGTGCTTCTTTTTTCTGTTTAATGGTTTAAACTACTCTTTAGTGTAATCTTGCTTCATATTTGCCATTTTGAAGAAAGGTGAAAATTAAGTCTATAATGATATGTCCTTGCAGTGATATCATGGAGCTTAGTAGAGCTGCATTTAGAGAGAAAAAGATGGATATCCATACAAGACTCATGAAGAACTATAAACAAGTACCGATGTGGTGGTTTCTAGTCATTCTTGTGTTGAACATTGCTGCTATTTTGTTTGCTTGCTGGCATTATAATGAGGTTCTTCAATTACCATGGTGGGGTGTTTTGCTAGCATGTGGCATTGCGATTTTCTTCACTCTCCCCATTGGTATCATTTATGCCACCACAAACCAGGTAACCAAAAATCTTAGATGTACAAAAATGCTTCATAATTCCAGGGAAAAGAATAATATTTTGTCTTGCTAAACTTTTACAGGCACCGGGCTTGAATATCATTACCGAGTACATCATTGGATATATGTACCCAGAGCGTCCTGTTGCCAACATGTGTTTCAAGGTCTTCGGATACATCAGCATGGCTCAAGCTCTAACTTTTCTACAAGACTTTAAGTTGGGTCACTACATGAAGATTCCTCCTAGATCAATGTTCATGGCACAGGTAAGTTTCGTTGCCTTTTTCCTATTGTTCTACTTCTAGGGTATCTACCTGCTTAACTTGTCCATTACAGGTGGTGGGAACAGTTATTGCTGTGCTGGTATATCAAGGGACAGCATGGTGGTTAATGGGAGCCATCCCCAACCTTTGTGACGTCAACTTGCTTCCCCCGGATAGCCCTTGGAAATGCCCTACGGATCGAGTTTTCTATGATGCCTCTGTCATTTGGGGACTTATAGGTCCACGTAGAATTTTTGGAGATCTTGGTGTCTATGGTGCAGTCAATTGGTTCTTCTTAGGTGGAGCAGTTACCCCTGTACTTGTTTGGCTTGCAAGTTGGATATTCCCAGAAAGGAAATGGATTCGCCTCATCCATATGCCCGTTCTGCTTGGCGCCACAGCCATAATGCCTCCAGCTTCTGCGGTCAACTTCACCAGTTGGCTTATTGTTGCCTTTATTTTTGGATTTGTGGTATTCCGCTATCACGAGAAATGGTGGAAGCGATACAACTACATTCTCTCTGGTGGTTTTGATGCAGGAACTGCTTTCATGTCAATTCTTTTATTCCTTGTCTTGGGCATGCAGAGCATTGGCCTCGACTGGTGGGGAAATAACCCAGAAGGGTGTCCATTAGCTACTTGTCCGACTGCACCAGGCGTCTTTGCCGATGGTTGCCCAGTTTACCAGTAAAAAAGTGGTAGCCGTTTTAATTTTGGAATGATCAACAATTTGATTAAAGCTTCTTATCAACCTGTAAATACTGCAGGAGTTTTTATAGACAGTATGGGGTTTCTTTAGCTGATTGAATTTGATGCTGGTCCTCTTATGTGCTTAGTCGAATTTGGATTTGGATGCATTCTAGTATGGGATTATGAACAATTTCTTTGTTGACTAGTAATGGAATTTATCATACTCCTAGCTTTTCTTTTCACTGCTTTCATCATTTTCTGTGTATCAAATGGCTTCAATATGCTAAAATAGCTTCTTCAAGTCCCAATTACTAGGGGAAGCAGAAGTGCTCTATTCCATTATCTCATCCTTGGGCTTTAAGCAGCGACAGGAACTGTATCTAGTTTTATTAGTTCATGCATGGTGCTAAAAGATTCTTTGACATATTTTCAACAACTAATAAATTGTTGATGGTTGTCGGTCGGACAAAAATTAAATTTACCTACTTTACAAAATATGAGTGTAGAGCATATGGGGTTGTCTCCTCAGGTGGATTCATTTCTTTCAAGGAAATAAAAATATTGGGGTGATGGTTAACTAAACTAATAATTCAAGAAAATAAATAATTGATTAAAGAAAAATAAATAATTCAAAATTTAAAAGAATACAATTCAATAGAAAATAAATTTGTAACTAGAGGTATTATATTCACGTTGATTCGGGTTGATTGATCATTAATCTACTTAATGAACTCAACAAATCATAAATAAATCAATTATAGTTATTCAACAATCGCTGAACAATCAATTTCTCCTTATTTCGTAGATAATTAAGAGAAATTTATTAATTATTTTCCTAATCAAAAGATAACCTTAGAGAAATTCATAGGATTTAGTATTTCAATAGTATTCAAATTTAGAAAAATTTAATTTTAATCAATAAATACACAAATAGATTTATTTAAATTAGATTATTTAATTTCAAGATATAGATTAGATTGTTTGCGAGATCGTGAAATTATGTCATACATTACTATATTAAAACAAATAAATAATTATGAATTTTCTATTTTAATTGGTTGTAGATTATTTTGGAATTATTAAATACTGACAAACTATTCAATAAACCCTAAAAAAATTATAAACACTAAAGCATTGGAATTAAATAAATATATATTAAGTGTTGATACAATGACTCAATTAAATTTCACAATTGTAGATTTCAATAACCCTAGAAAAGAAAATTAGAAACAAGATATGGAGGAAGAAGAAAACAAAAATTAATAAATTTCTGCAAAAAAATAATACAAATGTACCTTGCCAGTTTATTCCCTTTTTTATATAGGAGTGAGTCTCTTATTTTTAGGGAAAATGTTCCTAAATCTTGATAGAATAATTTTATTAAATGAAAATAATTTAATTGATTTGAAAACAAGAAATTTCCTAAAAGTTAAAATATTATGAAATCTAAACTTTCTAAAAACTTATCCTAAAGGTTAAGAATAAGTCAACAATACTAGAAATCATCAATGTTTCTAAAACAAATTTTAATTCCTCATGTGATCACGCGTAGAGAAAGGAATGCTATTGACTTGGCTATTAGCAAAATCTTTTAGTGAATCTCAAAATTCATATATCCACCTACTAATTTAAGAGTACTACTATTCATAGTTTTCTCCTTTTATGTATCAATGCTCTAAATTAACTCATTTTTTTTTCGTAACTCTTCTCCATTAATCATAAAATATCAAATACAATAAAACATAAGAATTAATATAATAATTATTTAAAAATAAAATATAATCAACACAAATCATTATACCAATTTACACTCTATCAATCAATTGTGCCCCTTAAAACCCTCTAAAAGTTCACTTTAAAAAAAAAAAAAAAAAAAAAAAAAAAAAAAAAAAAAAAAAAAAAAAAAAAAAAAAAAAAAATAAATTTTTTTTAAAAATTTTTTTTTTTTTTTTAAAAAAAAAAAAAAATTTTTTTTTTTTTTTTTAAAAAAAAAAAAAAAAATTTTTTTTTTTTTAAAAAAAAAAATTTTTTTTTTTTTTAAAAAAAAAAAAATTTTTTTTTTTTTTTTTTTTTTTTTCTCTCTTGTATACTTACACAAGGTGAATTCAGTAATTTTATCATCGGAGCAATGGCATTTGCTCCGCCAAGCACCTTATTCCCACTTTTGTAGTTTGACTGCATCAATTTGTTGAGAGTTAGGAATAATTTGGTTAGGGTGAAAAGTGAAAGAAAAATGAGAGGAGAAATAAAAGTGGAAGAAAATGAAAAATTTTACTTGTTTGGTAAGGAGGTAAAAGTGGAAGGAAATAAAAATGTGGTGTAATCTCTTTTTTCTTCCTCTTAAAATATCATTTCCATCCTAAAGTGGACAGAAATAGAAAGAAATGAAATTTTAAACGATTTTGCCTTTATTTCTTTTTAATATTTACTAAATTATCTATTATTTTTTACTATTATAATTTTATTTGATATAAAGTAATAAAATTTAGACAAATTATTTTTTCTAATTTTACTTTTTTTTTTACTTTTTTATTTTGTTATATTAATATTCTAATTTTATTTAATATAAAATAACAATAAAAATAAATAAGAAAAATATATTAAATAGCTACTTTTTAGAAAAAATTATATTTTTAAAAAAATATTTTAAATTAAAAAATAAATATATATATATAGTAATAAATATTAAAATTATTATTTTACAAGCGTAAAATAGTAAATTATGTGTTATTTCCTTCCACTTTTCACTCCAACCAAATACAAAAAAATACCACAAATTTCCTTTCCTTCCATTCCTACCAAACAAAAACGAAGGAAATACATTTACTTCCATCAGGTGAAATAAATCTCCCCTTCCTCTTCCCATCCGTGAACCAAACTTACCCTTAAGGTGGTTGGTATAGTGGAAAGAACACAATAAAATTCTATAACTAAATTAGACTCACTCTCAAAGATGGAAGAGAGATAGAGGAGAAAGTAACAAGCTGAAATTTACTTTGCTCTATCGCAAAATGTTTTGAGTACAAGAGTATTTATAGAAGTGTCCCTACACACTAAGAAACACTTTACATTTAATAGGTCCACAATATACAAAGAGGCATTTTAGGAAATCTAAAAGTTTTTTCTACATATTAAGAGTTATACATAAAATACACATGCTAAAATCTAGATTATTGACCCTTCAAAACTAGTGACCCATAAATGTTCATGTTTAATCATTTTTAACACCCCCCCGGTAAACATGGCATTTGTACAACTCCAATCATCTCTCTCAGATTTTGAAATCTATCATACTTGAGGGGTTTTGTGAAGAGATCAGCTACTTGTTTAAGAGTCTTCACATACCATGCACTCTCAAATAAAATGGAATCTTGCATCAATATGCTTACTTCATTCATGAAATCTGGGTTTTTTGCTAGAGCCATGGTTGACTTGTTTTCCATCATGATCTTGATTGGGTCTTGTTCTCCAAAATGAAGTTCTCTTAACAATCTCCTTAGCCATACTCCACGAAATTGCATTTTTTCCCAAATAAAATACCAACCCAATAGTATTTTTTCTATCTTCAATATCACCGGCATAATCACTATCACAGTACCCAATTTATGATTTCTGTTATTAAATAAAGTAATCCATAATCAAGAATACATTTGAGATATCGAAAAATTCTTTTTGCTACCTTCATGTGTTCTTCACTTGGATATTCCATGAATTAGCTGACTACTCCAACTGAAAAAAAAAAATATGTCGGGTCTAGTACATGTCAAATACCTTAAACTTCCAATAAGATTTCCAACAATAATTTTATTTTTTTTTTTTTTTTTTTTTTTTTTTTATTTTTTTTTTTAAAAAAATTTTTATTTTTTTTTTTTATATATTTTTTTATTTTAATTTTTTTTTTTTTTTTTTTTTTATTATTTTTTTTAATAAAAAAAAAAATATTTTTTTTTTTTTTTTTTTTTTTTAAAAAAAAAAAAAAAAAAAAAAAAAAAAAATTTTTTTTTTTTTTTTTTTTTTTTTTTTTTTTTTATTATTTAAATTAAAAAAAAAAAAAAAAAAAAATAAAAAAAAAAAAATAAAAAATAAAAAAAAGAAAAAAAAAAAAAAAAACAAGATATCTCCATCCTCTTTCTTCACATAAAGTGCATACTCATGAATATATCTAGAAAATCCATTATCTTGAAGGTACTTATCAAGACAATTATTTCAAGATTTTGGTGTTTGTTTGAGGCCATATAAGACCTTCTTTAGCCTTAGCACCTTTTATTCATGGCCTTTTGCTATAAATTCTTTCGGTTGTTTCACGCTATGATGCACGAAAACTTCTTAGTATTAGCGTTTTCTCGTTTCTGAAATATTTCCTGTTTTCAAAACATTTCTGAAATGTTTCAACACATTAAATTAATTAATATTTGAACAAAAACCCTTATATTTTCTATGCTCACATATTTTTTCATATTTAATGAATTATTTATTTATTTAATCATAATTTATATTATTTATCTTAATATTTGATTATTTTTTATTTTTATTATAAAACATGGTCATTCTATTATTTTTATAAAATAATTAATATTCATATAAAAATCCTTATAATTTTTTATACTTACATACCTGCCCACATTTTCGTTTTCTGTATTTTTACAAAATATCGTTTCACCGTATTGTCTCATATTCGTTTCCATTTCACCATTTCCGTTTCCATGCAACATAGGTTTCACGTACACTTCTTCTTGAAGAGAACTATTCAAAAAACGGGTTGGCATCAGAATAGCCGGGTGATGATCAATCGTATTATCTCCAATCGAGCAACTGGAACAAATATTTCTTCATAATTCATACCATATTATTGTTTGTACCTGTAATACCAAAAATTCGATATTAGAAAATTTTTATTTAATTTTTTATTTTTTCTAGAAAATACCAAGAGAAACAAATTGTAAATTAACTTTAGGTTTTGGATGTGACACCGAAAAATTTCAATATTTAGATTTTTCAATTTTATTCCCCCACAAAAATTTTCAAGTGTTGGAATTATTCAATTTGTTTTGCTATATAATTTATAAGGTGTTAAGTGGTTTGATAGTGTAAGTTCTTTTTGGGAAAAACCATGAATGCATGAGTTCAAAACCTATGGGATGCAAGACGTTGGATTTTTGTGGGATTAAGGAGTTTTGGGTTGTCCTATATTATTCTTGGGTTGGCTTGTGAAAATGGAAATTGTGAGAGAGAGGGTGACTCATGGGAAAGTTGGGTTGGCTTATAGGTATAGATTGTGAACGGGGAGAGTCTCATAACATGTTGGGTTGGCTTAGGAGTGACTTACAAGATGATGGGACACCTTGTGGAAGCCATGAGATGCCTTGGGAGTATGGATTAAAATGATGGGTTGCCTTGTGAACTAGGGAGGACTACTCAAAAGGATTTCAGAACAGGGTTCAAAGACTTGGTTGAGCTGGGTCGTCCTATGTCATAGGATGGGTCGACCCATACTATGAATTGTAAAGGAATGGGTCGTCCCATCTTTGCTGGGTTGTCCTAGGAGTGTGTATTAAGGGAGTAGGATGCCTTGTAGGGAGATTGGGTCATCTTGTGCATGGGATGAGACGCCCTAAAGGTGTGCAGGCTGCACAAGTTGGTGGGTCATCTTGGGCAACCAGCAGGGGTGAAATTCTAAAACTCAACATTGTTGGGTCATCCTGTCCAAATCTTTGGATCAATTCAAGATTTAAGAAAATTTGAAGATGGATCGTCTCAGTTTATGCTTGAGTCGCCCTGAACCCTTGCACCACAAAGGAATAGGTCACCTTGCCCATGAGTAGGACAACCCGACTAACTATGGGTCGTCTTACTCATTTTGTGATTCATCCTGTCCATTCAAGTCACAATAAATTGAGATATAAAATAATCAAAAAGAACAACCAAATCCGACCCAAACCCTTGAATCAGCAAGTGTAAGATGGTAATTGACCATTTTTTTAAAATAGACTTAAATAAAGCCTTAATTCTTTTTCCTTCTCCCTCACTCATCTCTTGAACTCTTAGTTCTCTCTCTCTACATTCATTCTCCTCTCCCTCACACCTCTGTTGATTTCTTTCCTGCCAATCAACTACCCCTCTATTTAAATCACTCAATCAAACTCTAATATCCTCAACTGACTTGTGAGAAGGAGGATTTATAAGAAAATCTAGGGTTTGCTCGAAAAGCTAGGGTTTTGCTACCTTATGGTCAAAACTCAATCTGACCCTAAATTTGAGATAATTTATTACTCTTAACCTTGAGTTTAGTTTTTCTCATTAGTGGATTGACATTTATTAAAAAATTTTGGGAAATTTCATTTAAAAATCAAAATTCTAAAAATTGTGAATGATAAAATTGAAGAAAAATGAAATGAAAAATTCTATATAAATGTAAATGATGTGCAAATGGTAGAAATAGAATACATATTCATGAATTTGAGAAATTAGGATTTGTGGTATAATAGAGAAAGTTCATAAACCCTAAAAACAAGTCATAAATTAACATTGAATTTGTATTCATTGATATAGGATAATCAATTGTAGTTTGGGAAGGAATTTTCTTAGAATTGAATTATGAAATTGGGAGTAAACACTATTCCAAGAGGTAAGTGGATGACCATATTATATATGAATAGTTAAAATGATTTCAAATTTAAATTATGAAATGAATTTTGAAATGAGTTTTGAAATGAATTTGAAATATTTTGTGATTATGATGTGGCCAAATTGAATTATTGTCAAATACATGACTCTTTTATTGATTTGATGAATTATTTACTCTGTGTTACAATGAGACATTAATATGTGACTTGTGGACTGTTCTTGTTTGTATATGAGCACAAATCTTAATTGATGGATTAGATTTTTGTAACATAGTGCATAAAATGAAATAAATGACTATAATCTAAGTCTTGCCATAGACCGATGCCATTGGAACGGCGTGGTTAAGACTGCTTAAAATTTTGCTTGATGGTAGGTAGATTGGAGAGCCTCCTCAAACCGTTTCTGTGATAACGTGGTGGCATTCCACAAAACTCAGGCCAACACCAAGGAAAATGGGATTTTATGAAAAATTGTGAAAAAAATCTCTTAGCGGATCATACCAATAGCCATTGGTAGAAAAATGGTTATGGCACACCCCAAGAATGTTAAAAAGGAAATTCAATTGTTTATTGAATTGGGATTTTAAGTCATGGAAGATTTGATCTGAATTCATTTTATGAATTGATATTGTTTATTATCTTGAAATGTATATTTGATATACATGTTTGACACCATCACCATCACCCTCACCTCTTATGCATGCTTATCATGCCATTGCATTCCATTCACTGAATATTTTTAAATACTTACTTCCCTCTCTCTAATTTTTCAGAGGAAATTTAGATTAGAAACACAGACTCTAACTAGCGCCAATTGGAAGAAATTTGTTTTGAAAATTTTTGATAGTACTAGACATGTAAATATTATTTTTGGGCTCTATGTTATATGACCCATGGAAAAAAAATTATATTTTACGTTATATTTGGATTTGATAAATACTTGTTTTATTTTTTTAAACTAAGTATTGGACAAATCCATGTTTTTATGATATGATAAACTTTATTTATTTGCTTTAAGAATTTCTTTTGCAAACTTATTGCTTTCATTTGGGACATTTGAATTGTATTATAAATTTTGAGATACATCTTGGGTTGTAAACTCATGAAAATGTTTGTGAACTATTTGAATGGCCGGGATGGCCTATGAATGTCTTGAATGTATTCATGAAATGATTTGGATATTAGAATACCTTACATTTCCAGGAGACACGGAGTCAGATTCACACATGTTTCAAGATAATGCGATAGTTATTACGTGTTCGATAGGAGGGTTAGGGCGTAACAGTACCCCTTAACGACCAGCCTTGTCTTGTGCTTTACCACTTCTACATTGACATTTTTCTTTATATTGTACACCTATTTTACCCCAATTACACTATGATTACAGGGAAGTATTGCAAATTCTCGTGTGTAATTTTTTTTTTATCGAGAGAATTTCTTCTTCCATAGCCTATACCCATTTTTTCTCTTTTACAGCCTCTACAAAGGTCAACGGCTCACCATTAGAAAATAGACAAAATAAATTTTCACTGTCTATTCTTTTGGTAGCGTCATACAAGGCATGTATGTTTCTAAATCTTATAGGCCATTCACTTGCGCTTGTTGGTATATTAGGGGTTTTGTTCTCACCTTCGACTCCTTACTCCCTATTTTCTTCTTCTCCCAAATAAAGAAGAAATTCATACTTCTCTCCATTTTTAGTGCTCCAGTCCCATAAGTCACTTTCTTTAAACTTCATATCTCTGCTTACCACCAATTTTTTGCTGTTAGGGTCAAACACTTGTACCCTTTTGTGTCTTCAGCATACACAATGAACAATATCTTTTTACTTTTATCATCAAACTTTGTCCTTTCCTGCTCCGATACATGAATATATGCAACTGACCCAAACACTCTCAAGTGCCTCACGATTGGTTTCCTTCCACTTCATGCTTCTTGAGGAGTCTTTTTCTCCAAATTTCTTGTTGGTGATCTATTAGATAAATAAACTACACGTGTAACAGTTTTAACCCAGAATTCCCTAAACATGTCTTTGCTCTTTAACATTGTCATAACCATATTGAGCATTGCACTTTTTAGATTATTGGGAAGGTCAACCCAATAACTTTAAGTACTAGAAGTTTTGTTTGTCAAGGAAGATGTATTCGGTAATGAATAGAGAATGTTGAAATCAAAAGTGTTAATCTATGGAATATCCAAAAATATAGGATATAATATAAATTGTGTAATACATAATTAAAGAGATTAAAACGTAGGGTGGTGTAAAGCCTTTTTGGGACTTGTGGTGCTTGGGTTCAAATCCTCATATGCTCAAATTGCAAATGTACCAAAGAGCTAATTGGGAGAAGGTGCTGAGCAAATTCCTCAATGCCGAGCAGGTTTCTCAAATCTCAATTGAGGAGGTATTTGCAAGGCATAGATAGGAATTCACCGAGAAGAAATGGAAATGTTAAGTGTCAGTCAATGTACAGATAAAAAATATATCTAGAAATGTGGCACAAGTGTCAACAGGTATTTGGAAGTGATCCAACACCAAGAACTAATAGGCAAATGGTAATCACCGAGAGCTAAGGTTCAAATATCCATCGACAGGTAGTATATCAAACAATCTCACAACATTCAATACCGAAGAGTTCCACAGTTAGAAATAAGAAGGTATACTGACAAGGTCCCTATTTACAAAACGACAGATGTTTGTCAAGAAGTAAATATGTATCAAGAAACTTAGTGTTGAGACTTTAATAGTGAGAGGTGATTGGAAAATTTGTACCAACAAACAAGTGGAAAGAAAATATACCGAAAGGTAGCAATCACTGAGAGGAGTGTACTGAATAGTTTTACAATAAATGTACCAAGATGGTAACAACAAAGTAGTGACCCAAGGGATAGCAATCTTCAAAAGGTGATCACTATCAAGGAACTCAGAAGTAGAAGGGACAGTCCACTCAACGTCAAAATTTTACTGAGAAGACAATGATGAGAACTCAAGATCTACCGAACACCGAGTACTCTGATAACCGATTAAAAATTAAGATTCTGTCAACTGAAATCCTAAGGAATTTTTTGCGCAACCAAAAGAACAAAATTCACATTTAAATCAAAATTTATTATTTTTTCACATTTTTATAAAATATAGAAATTTTCAATAGTCACTTTAGTGTCAGTACCATAATTAGATTTTCCCGATGTTACAATGATGATTTAAAATTGCACAAGGCAAATTGTGCTATAAAATTAAAAAATAGTATAAGAAATTTGTGAGAGAACTGAGAAAAAAGATATAAAAGATAATTTTTTCTTGATGGGACATGGTTCAAAACCCAAACCAAAAGAAAGAATTCTCAAGAAGTCCACGAAGGACACTTACAGACTAAAACTTGACGATTGTTATGATAATCTACCAAAGGGGCTTAACCGCCCAGATCGATCTGTCAAACGATAGGGTCTTAGTCATCCCGTTAACCAATCGTGACTCACCGAGCAGGGGTAGTCGCCCCGATCGGGCAAGCAAATGTCAGCCCTCCAATCCGACGAGTCTCGAAGACCCCTTATCGGTCAAATGACCGAATGATACGCAATATTCCGAGCAATTCTTAAGAAAAGTCAAGATTTCTTAACTTCAGTCTCCCATTTCATAACGGCAAATCCTGAATCTTTCAAGTAAGAAAAGCACCTCTCCCGAAAATGGTAGTTTTACCAATAAATGAGAATCGTAATCAACTCATAATATTAACTTTCGAGATTCTCGGATCAGTTCGATAAGGAATGTAGGGTTAGACTCCCCCAGCGGCGCACGTCTCTTAGAGGTATAAGTTATCCCAAAAACTTTCAGAACGAGATATGCTCTCTAGGCCTAATACTCTGGGTACACTGATCACATGGAAGAACTTCTCTCAATTCTCAGTTTGTTTCTTTTAATCAAAAATTGCTCTTTACTGACTTGAGCGTCAGAATCTCCTCGTCGGAACACCCTCCGACGGTTTTGCAGGAGCATTCACCCATTGATAGCTACTGTTCGAGTCAAGAAGGAATTGGTATCTGTGGAGCCATAACCCACCTCCAACAGATTGACATCGTTTATGGGAACAGACCAACTCTCTAAAATCTTATGACGATACCTGCAACGGTCATCTCCGACACAACACCTGCCAAAAGAAGAAGGCCAATCATAGGTTTTGATGATGATGACCTTCCAACAGGGATAGATCTTCGTTGTGATGACCCTATTGTCATCACCCTCAAAATAGACTCATGCACTGTAAAAAGGGTCCTCATTGATCAGGGGGCTGATTGTGATCTCCTCACCTGGGATGCTTATTGCAGGATGGGTTTCAATCCATCTCAGCTCTTGCTATTTACCGGATCCCTTCAAGGGCTTTTAGACGATCCCACTTATCCTGAAGGCATCATTTATCTTCTTATGACCCTATGAAGATCTCCTAATCACGCAACCGCTCCTGTCCTTTTCCATATGATAAATCTCTACTCTCCCTATAACGCCATACTCAGCAGACCCAGCTTGGACGATCTAGAGGCGCTACCGAGTATGAGACACATGAAAGTGAAGTTTAGAACACCACTAGGGGTAGCTATCATAAGAAGCGACCCTGACCCCTATATCCTCTTCGCAACACAAGACGCACAAGAAACTTTCCCGGTCGACACTCTGGAACCTAGAGAGGACACTGAGTCGAGAGCCAAGCCTAAACCAGGCGAAAAAACGATCGAGATCCTTTTGACAAACGACCCCAGTCAAACAGTCAGGATAGGAGCTAACCCATCACCTCCCTCACGAGAGGCATTAGTCACCTATCTGCAACGACACTCGAAAGTCTTCGCATGGACTCTAGAAGACATGCCTGACATAGACCCGTCGGTCATAACCCATAAGCTAACCGTTAATTCTGACTTCAAACCGGTTAAGCAGAAGAAGAGGGTATTCACCCTCGAACGCCAACGCGCCATCCAAGAAGAGATTTAGAAGTTGTTGACAGCAGGATTCATCCGCGAAGTCAAGTATCCTGAATGACTGACTAATGTAGTCTTGATAAAAAAGACTAATGACAAGTGGAGGATGTGTGTAGACTTCACTGACCTCAACAAAGCGTGTCCGAATGATAGTTATCTACTCCCCAATAGTGATAAGCTTGTAGACAACTCCTTGGGACACCAACTTTTGAGTTTTATGGACGCCTACTCTGGCTATAACCAGATCAGAATGGCGCCGAAAGACGAAAAAAAGACCAGCTTTATCACCGAATTCGGTACGTACTGTTACCGGGTCATGTCTTTTGGCCTGAAGAACACCGGAGTAACTTTCCAACGGCTGGTCAATACGGTCTTCAAAGACCAATTAGGTAGGAACATCGAAACTTATATCGACGACATGCTCATAAAGAGTGTTATAGCAGATTCTCATGTCGCAAATCTTGAAAAGACCTTATAGACTTTAGAATGGTACAATATATGGCTAAATCTAGAAAAATGTACATTCGGTATCGTTTTCGAAAAGTTCCTGGGTTTCATAATCACCAATCGAGGGATAGAGGCCCACCCTGAAAAAATACAAGCAATATTAGACATGACACCCCCCAGACACTTAAAGAAGTGCAATGCCTGATTGGTTGAATAGCGGCCCTAAGCTTATTTATGTCTAGAGTTGGCGAAAAGTACAAGCTCATATTTGACGCGTTGAAGACATCCCGACTGTTCGAATGGACGTTCGAATGTCAAGCAGCCTTTGAACGACTGAAAGAATATTTGATGCAACCGCGGCTGCTCTCGCGGCCCATTCTCAGGGAGGAACTTTACATGTATTTGGCTGTCTCCGAACGAGCACTCTATTCCGTAATAGTGAGACAGGAGTCTGCCACCCAGAAGCCAATCTATTACATCAGCAGAATACTGAAAGATTCTAAAATTAATTACCGGCCGATTGAGAAGATAACATATGCTTTGATTGTCTCAGCGAGGCGCCTTCGACCGTATTTCTAGGCCCATACCATTGTGATACTCACTGATCAACCACTAAAACAAATCCTCCAGAAGAGGAATACGTCAGGACGGCTCATCAAATGAAGTGTAGAGTTAGGAGAATTTGATATCCAGTACCGACCACGACCCACAATAAAGGGCCAAACACTGGCTGATTTTATTCTTGAGTGCACATTGCCCATGGTGTCTGAAAGGCAACTTTCTAGCCATCAAGAAGAGTGGGTCACCCCCGAATGGACTATCTATATAGACGAATCATCAAATTCTTCAAGAAATGGCGCCGAACTCATATTGGTAGGACCGTACAATTTTAAGGCGGAGTACGCCATCCGTTTTGATTTCCAAGCCACCAATAACCAAGCCGAGTACGAAGCTCTGCTAATGGGCCTCCGGATCGCCACCGACATGGGAGCACGAAATGTCAGGGTATTTATGGATAGCAAGTTGGTTATGAAGCAAATCGAAGGAGTTTATGAAACCAGAGATCCGGTCATGGCGAAATATTTAAGTAAGTTGCGCGAGACGATGAATCGATTAGGCAAAGTAGACATTCAACAAATCTCTCATTCGGAAAATACGCGAGCTGATACCCTGTCGAAGCTGGTTAGTTTCGATTCAGTTGCTTCTAGCCGAACAGTATATATTGAAAGCCTGTCGTATCGCAGCATCGACGAGCCTAAGGAGATCCTCCCAGTCGATCAGTCGCCTAGTTGGAAAGACCTTATAGAAAAGTACCTAAGACACGATCACCTGCCAGAATCCCTGGGGGAAGCAATAAAACTGAAGCAAAAGGCTGCACACTATGCCACAATCGATGGGGTTCTCTACCGTAAGTTATTCACTCACCCGTATCTGCGATGCCTAACTCCCAAAGAGGAAAATTACGTTTTTCGAGAAATTCATGAAGAAATCTGTGGTAATCATCTGGATGCTCGAAATCTAGTCTATAAAGTCCTTCGATAGTGATACTACTGGCCGACCATGAAGGTTAATTCTAACAACTACGTCAAAAGGTACGACAAATATCAGCACTTTTTATTGATTCCTCAGCTACCCTACACTGAGCTTAATCCAATATCCAGCCCTTGGTCATTTGCTCAGTGGGGCATGAACCTTCTTGAACCGTTTCCCCTAACCACGGGACAACGAAAATTCTTGATTGTGGCCATCAATTACTTTATAAAATGGGTGGAAACCGAGCTTTTAGCCCAGATCACGGTTGCCAAATTCTAATCCTTCGTTTGGCTCATATTATCACCCGATTCGGTATACCACGCATCCTTATCACCGATAACGGGAAGTAATTCGACAACCAGCGCTTCCGGGAGTTTTTCGAGAAACTAGAGATTCAACATAGATTCTCATCGGTCGCTCACCTACAAACCAATGGACTGACTGAAGTAACCAACCGAACGATCTTGTAAGGACTAAAGACAACGCTGGACGATGCCAAGGGGCAATGGGTCGAAGAACTTTATGGCATTCTTTGGTCGTATCGTACTATCCCTCGAAGGGCAACGGGAGAAACGCTCTTCAGTCTGATTTACGGAAGCGAAGCAATCATATCAGTGGAAATAGACATTCACTCACTCCGAGTAGCTCACTATGATGCCGGGCAAAATGAACGCACCCTACGAGAAAAGTTGGACTTACGTTCAGAATTACGGGAATCTGCATTAACACAAATGGTGGCCTATAAGCAACAAATGAACCAGTATCATAACCGAATGGTTAGAAATCAAACATTCAAACCCGAAAAATTGGTGCTACGGAAAGTGGAGGCTACAGATCAACAGCAGCCCGGGGGTAAGCTCGCCCCTAATTAGGAAGGTCCGTATCGAGTATGTTCCATAGTTTGACCGGGAACATACCGATTCGACAACCTAGACAGGTCAGCGATACCTAGGACTTGGAACTCGGAAAACCTACACATATACTATCAATGAGCCTCAGCGTTATCCAACAGTCGGGAGGTCTTTCTTATACACAACTTAAAAATTTTCTATCGGGGGGTCTCAGTCCCCCAGACTCTATCGATCGTACGCGTCGTCAATAGGGAATATAACTCTCCGGACAGGTGGACGTAGCCCACAACTTAAAAATTTTCTATCGAATGGTCTTAATCGCCCAACCTCTACCGATCATATGCTTCATCAATAGGAAATGTAATTCAACGGACGGGTGGACGCGACCTATAACTTAAATTTTTTTTTATCGAATGGCCGCAGTTGCCCAACCTCTACCGATCGTACACGTCGTCAATAGGGAATGTAACTCTCCGGACGGGTGGACGCTGCCCACAACTTAAAAATTTTCTATCGAATGGCCTCAGTCGCCCAGCCTCTACCGATCGTACGCGTTGTCAATAGGGAATATAACTTCCCGGACGGGTGGACACGGCCCACAACTAAAAATTTTTTTCCTATCGCTTGAAAGACCTCAGTCACCTAACTTCCACCGTTCACACAGGTTATAAAAAAATCTTTTGAATGGGAAAAGACTTAAAGGAAAGATCCGCTCTGACAAAAACTGAAGAAAGACATACAACCAGACAAGGAATGGAAAAGGGGAAGAAGCCAAATTCAAGAAAGTAAAATACCATCTTTTCATATGCGTAAGACCGCGCTCGATTACAAATAATATAACAAGCCCCTAGGTCGAACTAATTACACTAAGATAAATACACAACAATGTTCTTTCACAAGCATTTCTCAGTAATTGTCATGGAATAAGGAAATGACCCAACAACCAAGGAAGAACACAATCCCCATGCCGGACAGTACGACAACGTAGCGCTAGGGAAAAAAGGAGACAAGTTCGGGTTTTGTCCCACCAAAGTGACCCAAACTCGACCTACCCATCCGAAAAACAGTACGAGAAACACTCTCATCGCGCTTGGATGGCGAAGATCAACCAGAGAAGGATATGTAAGGCGATACAAGATGCACCCCCTTGGTGGCAAGGGATCAGATTATGCTAACCAAAGTAGACAGTAACATAATGAGATCTCATTCCAGTAGTCCTCTTCTTTAATGAGATCTCATTTCAGTAGTCCTTAGCAACCATGAAGGAGGAGAATCAATTCTCTGCAAAAGAAAGTGGATGTACGTCATGGCTATTTATAACAGTGAAAATGAGAAGTCTCAATTAATTCAAGGAAGATGAAACGAGCCAACACAAACGCAAGTCATAAATGTCGAAATAAATTGTCTTCGATTCCCCATGAAGAAAGTCGTATCTGATAAGACATACCCGCGTTCCTAGCATACAAAAGAGGCGAATCAGAATGGACCGAGCGTCCATATACATTCATAACATACAAAACACGCTTCACAGACCTTTACTTATGACTTTTCTTTTTCAAGAAAGTCATAAGTTAGGGGGCAAATGATGGGATATGGTCCAAGACCCAAATCAAAAAAAAAATTCTCAAGAAGCTCACGAAGGACGCTTACAGACCAAAACTTGACGATTGTCATGATAATTTACTAAAGGGCCTTAGCCATCCAAATCGATCTGTCAAACTATAGGATCTCATTCGCCCCGTTAACCGATCGTGACTCACCGAGTAGGGGTAGTCACCCCGATCGGGTAAGCAAATGTCAGCCCTCCAACCGGACGAGTCTCGAAGATCCCTTATCGGTCAAATGACCGAATGATACGCAACACTCCGAGCGATTCTAAAGGAAAATCATGATTTACTTAACTTCAGTCTCTCATTTCATAACGAAAAATTCCAAATTTTTCAAGTAAGGAAAGCACCCCTCCCGAAAATGGTAGTTCTACCGATAAATGAGGATCGTAATCAACTCATAATATTAACCTCCGAGATTCCTAGATTAGTTCGATAAGGAAGGTAGGGTTAGAGTGTCCTAGCGGCGCACGTCTCTCAGAGATATAAGTTATCCTAAAAACTCTCAAAAAGAAGTACACTCTCTAGGTCTAATACTCTGAGCACACTGATTATAGGGAAGAGATTCCCTCAATTCTCAGTCTGTTTCTTTCACTCGAAAATCACTATTTACTGACATAAGCATTGGAGCCTCCCTGCCCAAGCACCCTCTGGCGGTTTTTGCACGTGCATCCACCCATTGACGGTTACTGCTTGGGTCAAGAATGAGCTGGTATCTGTGGAGCCATAATCCACCTCCAACACTTCTCATCCTTCTTCTATTTTTTTTTTTTTTTCTGGATTTTACCAACTTATTTACAGGGTCTCAACGAGAACCTTTGAGCATGACATAAATAAGAAAAAGTGAATTCCTTTTAGTTACCTACCACAGGTAATGGAAAATAAATTCATAACTTAGGAGCGATCTGAACATTCACTAAATCTTTAAAATTTTTAGCACTTTATAATTTATAACAATATAAAATTTTTTAAATTTTTTGATGTGCTACCATATCATTCTTATGGGTGGTTCAAAAATGCTAGCAAACTACGAATTGAACTGCAGATTTCCATGAAACTGATTTCAAAGGCAACAGGATGCGCTTCTATTTAACCAGAAGAAGAAGAAGAAGAAGAATTTAATACTTTACATTAGAGTCCAAGAGAACTGTCTATTGAAGAGGCTATGATTGTGTGTTCAAAGACCATGCCTTAAAATATATACGAGTAATACTCTCTGTTAATTATCTAATGGTATGTGCAGGATATTTTATTAGGGGACCCAACATTTCCCCACTACACTATTAGAAGTCAACTCTCAAAATATATAGACATATTTATGTGATTGGCCCTACGTTATAGAAAATGGCCCAGAAGAAGTCAGTCATTGTAGAAGGATCCGAACAGACATAGCTTTAGAATTCTAAAATGTTAACAAGCAGCAGCAGGAGGCTAACTTCACTGATGGCATGATTTGAACTTAAGATTGCATCATTTAGTACATGAACATTTCATCCGCAGAAAATTTAATCCAGACCTTTGATATAAATATATATATATACACACACACACATACATACATGCCTTTATATATTGCTCCGATTCTGGAAGAAAACTACAATTGAAGTTCGAAGCAAGTTCTATATCATCTACTGATCTGAACTAGGAACAGTATTAATATGGAATAATGTTGTTGCCGGCCAAAATGGTTTGTCTAGGACAATAAGGAAATCAGAGAAAAGAAGCATAAATTTAAGATTTAACTTTGTTTCATGATCATCTCATCTGCATTAAACATCGAGATTTGGTACACAAGATCGGTATATTAAGTAGTTCTGATAATAGTACACAAGAAGAAGAGGGAAATTAATTAGTACCGTGTAAAGGATACTGTGATCATGATCAAGCGAAAAGAAAGAGAGGAACAAAAGCATACAAGAGTGATATTGGTTCGGCTCGTCTGAAATTTTCTTTTTTCTTCAAGAAAGAAGATGAGCCGGAACAATACCACGCCATGTCTGCTTTCCCAATACATTTTCCTCTTGTAATGCTTGAGCTGAGCTTCAATGCTTATATGGGTGCTTCCCCTGACGCTATATATATATGTGTATATATATATATAGGCTGCAATTGTGAATACCGTATGAGTACAGATACTTCAACCAAGGATTTGCAGTTAAGAAAAATCTCGTCTCTTTTTAAGCTTATGGAATGGAAATTATGAGCAAAATTTATGACTTCTTCTCCGCTACACTCCGTGATTAAGGTCTAAGAATCTCATAAGACCCGCGTAAGGGACGATTCTGTGGACAATGGCATGTAATCAAATAGCATGCCACGTCATCAACATCACCAAAAAATCCATGCGTTACAGTAAACACTTGGAAAATATAATTGTACGTGGAAGAGAAAAAAATTGAAGTTTCCTTAGAAAACTACAAGGACAGTATATTAATGGGTGGGTGCAACTACTGGTTGCAGAACAACATGGATGCAAGGAGTAGAGACTTACAGATTTCAGGAGAAAAGAAATAGTTTGGAATCTTGTGGACTTGGTTGTTCTGCAGATCTAAAATATTCCTTGTTTAATTCTTTTTAGCAACTGTACAACAGCTGTTAAACTCACAAGACTGATAAAAACCTTAATTTTAGTAAACAAATCACTTATTCTAGTTATGGAAGACGCTCAATTAAACACCCCCACTCCCATTTCATGCTTTTTAGATTTGTTAAAAGACACCGGGAAGCAATATGGAAGATATGATTCTGTCACTAATGTCAGGATGTTCCATGACATATTTCCATTCAGGAAAGACAAGAAACTGGTCCATTTGTTTAAGTAATCAGTCTGTAAACAGCTTTGTTTTTCACAATGCTTACGGTGTTTGTGAAGTTAGTTTTTTGAAGATATGCCTAACATTTTTCTTTTTTTTTTTTTAAGATAAAGCCTGCAGATAGTTCTTTCCCCATTAGAAGACAAGAGAAACCTTTTCTCCCTTCTGAAAAGAGAATCTAAGTTTCTTATTATTCATGGTATTATCTCTAATCTGCAGAATTGACTTGCTTTGTTTCAGCCAAACTGAGTCATTATCTTCTGGGGATAATCTCTCTCTCTCTCTCTCTCTCATACATTAAATATCAAGCATTGCTGTTTGAAATTTTCAGTGGTGGTTGAGTGGGACCTCGCAGTGATGACCAAGTGTGATTAGTTTTCTTGATTATGTGGGTTGGATCCAATGGGTTCAACTACTTGATTGGACTACGGAAGTAGAATATTTCCATGTGATCCCCATGCCTAGCATTCTATATACATGTTGTCCTATCCACTGAGAATAAGATATATATTTCTTGTAGCAATACACAAAATCAAAGACAAAGCCAAAAAAAAGACAGATTTTCTGCTGAAATTATGGATAAAATGGTTAGATCTTGTACACTAAATGAAGTAATACGTCATTGGTGACTAGGTCTGCAATTCATAGATTCTGTACTGCAGTCTGCAACAATAGCCAAGGTTTGCCTTTTTCTGTTTAATGAATGGCCTCATAGCAAGAAAGTCTTATAAGTGGAAAAACTTCAAGCTGATAAGATTCGAATTTAAGGTCTGCAGGTCTAATGGGGTTATTGGCTGAATCACTGATGATTCAGTTGAAAAAGCCCTGATCCGAATGAAACAATTATGAGATTCTACCCCATTTCCTCAAAGAACAAAACATATTCAATATATAAAAGAAATCAAATTTCCTTTACCTAAGGGTCCACTTAGCAAATCGGGAGGTGGGGTGTGCCTTCGATGAGGGAGATGATGACAACATTGCCCTAAAGCAGAACAAGAGAAAAAAAATGTTCATGTCCTTGCCTCTCTATGCACTAATCAACACATTTGGGTGGAGTGGAGATTGATATTTCCCTGCTTGAAGGATCAAACAAACAAATAGAGAGAAGCACACAAGAGTGATATTGATTCGGCTCATCTTCAGCATCCTGATTTAGCTGAGAAGGATAAAGAAGATGAACCGGACCAATATCACACCATGTCTACTTCACCATAGCAACTTTTTGTGATATCACTGCTCGTCTTAGTCAAGCTTCAACACTGAGGTCTCTGTTGAGTTTCATGCACATAAATAGGAAAAATGCAAGTCTGTCATAGTCACATGGTCTGACAATGTGGGCGGCTACACCATTATATGTGAAAAATTAAGATAAGAAATATATGAATCTTTACTAAGATATGGGAGGCCTTTAACATAATCAAGATCAAGCTTTACGCTTACTTTACTTTTTGACTGGTCTTAGTAATGGTCGGGGTTTATGAATCGTGCTCTATGCACCTTCCATTTGTTCACGAGATCACACCAAGATGGAGGAATCTTTAATCATGTATTTTGCATCAGACTTTGGACAGAGATTATGCGCCACATCATTACATAAAGCAGAAACCTGTTGCGCCACTGGAAAGGCCTTGCTTTTGCAGTTGGTTTTGTAGATTCCTTAAGTTTTGTTCTTTATAATACGATGTTGCTAAACAGTGTTAAATTTAGCCATGAGAATGGGAGATGTGATTAGAAAAGGGAAAAAATGGTTCCCTTTTGAAATGTGCAGAAGTGGATAAAGAGGAAAAATGGGAACCTTAGCTTTGTTTTCTTGATAAAGGATTGAAAGCATTTGGGGAAGACATAAAACCATTAGTATGTTTAATGTTAAATTTCCATCAAACAGCTAATGAAAGAGTATTTGTACACCTTTTTCTTGGTTCTGCATCCTCATTCTTTTGTCTGCAACCTTCCAAACAGTCCTATATTTTACCTAATTAAAATCAGCAGAAACGGTTCATCTTTTTTCTTTTTGTTGAATATTCTTGAAGATCACAGAATCCACTTTAAAAATGACCCTTCCTCTACTTTTGTTTTTAAAAAGACTATTGACTTATCCTACGAGCCGGCCAAGAACTGCTATGAAGCAATAGCTTTCACAAAAAGATGGCATTCTTTTTTATTATCATTTCTTCCAAGAGTCGGTATGCCTTCTAACAGATGCTAGTATGAACTGTTTGTCAGCATCTAGCAAATGCGATCTATCACCAAGATTCATCTGCTTTGCGGATTGAGCAAACAAATTAGTATATGAATCAATACATGACCTGCCAAAAATACTGTTGAGCATGCATCTGCGTGCGTCCAATAGGATTGCCTGGCAATACATGTACGAAACAAAATGCTATGAATGTAAAAGTTTCATTCATTTGATTTTTGATTCCCTTGTAACATATATAAGGTTTTCTCTGTCTAAGATTTGAGATTGTCCCTTAAAATATGGATCAAGAACAAGTCTGTGTAGTTTACACGCACACTGCTTCTGCTTATGGACAGGAGAGGTGGACCTAGGCAATTGCACACCCTCAATTTTCTAAAATTCAATTAGTATTTGTAATTCATATTTATTTTACACCCATTTAACTATAATTTTACTCCACTTATCTTTTTTAAAACTCATTCATTTGATTAAATTGTACATAAATCTTTTTTTAAAAATCCATAATTTAAAAACAAAATATGATAATCAATAAAAAAAAATATTTTGTAATCTTTAGAGTAAAGAAAAAAATGGTAATTAAACAAATGGTAATTAAACATTGACAACTGCATTTTGACACTTTTCCTTGTCCCTCTCCTCCTTCGCTGAACTTTCCCTCTCGTCACCCCCTCCCCATGGGCCTCTCTTCCCATCTATTTTATTTTTTCTTCACCTTTCCCGTTCATCTCTTCCCCCCTCCTTCCCATTTCCTCCCTATCTCTCTCTTACCTCTCTTGCTTCCCCATCCCTCATTTCTCTTTATATTTCCTTCACTTATCAAATACCAAAATCTATCTTTTAATTTTCTCTAATTAACCATAGAAACTATCTTTAAATTTTAAAAAAAAAAATCCATTTTTTACTCTATGAAAATCGAACATGTTTTCAATTTCAATTTTTTATTTTCAAAGTATTAAATTATTTTTTATTGATATTTTAGATTTTTTAATATAATTTTATTTTATATTTGCTATTTAAATAAATATCTTATAAATCTTTGGGTCGTAGGTTCATCACTGTAGACAGGTTTATTTTGTTGCCAGCAGAACAATTTCTATTTTAGTGCAGAATTATTATATTCTTTTTGGAGATGATGACAACGTGCTAAGCAATGTCAACCCAGAGGGAAATTTCCTACTGAGGCCTCCTACGCTCGGCCGTCACTTTCTTGGACATATATGGGAAGGCCATTAGCTCTTAGTACGGTCATGCGGTGATTGGGAGATAATAAATTCCGACGGAAAGGGCAAGTTTATTTGATAAGGAGTTGTCATTTTTTTAACCCGTCCTGATTAATTAAAACACTACAATCATATATATTTACATGTTGGATTAGCTTTTTGTCGCCCTGGACTAAAGAAGCAATTATAAAGCGATGAGTGTCCTCCTCCAATTTTCTAATGCAGTGACCTAAATTAGCACAACCTGTCATATTTGTCACTAGCACTATTGCTTCTGGGTAGGCTGCTTTCGTTTGGCATCAATTCCTGATTTTCAGTCAAACACTTTTTCTCGGTCACCATCTCCATTGCACATTGTCACTGATATCCATTCATGTAAACCATTGGCTAGAAAAACTATGTTATTATCCAATGTCATCAAGTGGAGTCTCTGAGAAAAAAAGTAGAGAGAATTTCTCATCAACTCTATGGTAAGCTCAAGGCCTTTCCTACTTGGTTTCCAGTAGATATTGGTTGTGGAGGGGAACTGTAGTTCTAGATGACTTCTGATTAAATTCCATAAATTAAAATGGGAAAGGGCTTGAGAACCTGAACTATAAAGTATGAATGATGTGTCAAATATAACATTCTTCTAAGTCAGTTTTACATTAGTTGTCTCTGCGTTCAGATTCCATTTGGCAGTCACTAAACCGTCTTTTTCCTTGCCCCTTTGGGTTCACCTAAAGGCAATTTCCACACAGAGAGAGGCCTAGTACTAGCACAATTTTAAAATTTGATTGGGTTGTCTATACGAAGGGAAAGGATACCAGTAAGAAAATAATAGTTGAACCCAATTAAATTCAACTTAAATTGGAAAAAAAAATGAATATTGATTAGATTAATTTCTTCACCATATTTACGCAAATTAGACTTAAATTTCAATAGCCAGCTTTGCATATGGTAATAGAAATAGTCCAAGGAGGGGGAGGAAGAGTCTATTTTCCATACTATAGTATTATTTTTTTTAGTGCCTAGACTTGATTCACCGCCAGTGTTCACAGTGTCCAGAATTTTACTCCAATTAATTTAGGCCGAGTTACGGTCGAATCCTTATTCAGATAGAGCTCTCCTAACGTTGTTTTTGTCACTCTTAAAACTCGAATCCAAACACTTGGTATAGGATTCTAATACCCTTCCCACTAGACATACGAATCGTTGGACATACTATAGTATTATGGCATCAGGTATTGATTTCCTTCATAAGTGTGCTACCGGTTTATTTTCACGATGCGTAGATGACCAAAGGGGACGATCCTTTTATCACTATATGCTAGTGTAAGTGACAAAATGAAATGAGATTTTTTTATTAATATTTGATCAACTAATATTTGAAAACATGTTTTAATTAATTCGAATCGAGTTACTATCAATTTTTTTATAAAAGAGTTCTCTTGAAATAACTCTTTTAATTTTTAAGATTCAGTCTTGAGTTTTGATTAAAAGATTTAATATTTTTTTTATTAGACTAATTGTCTATGGTTATATGAAGGTACCAATCTCTTCAATGTTTCTAAGATATGCTGAGTCCTTTTACTCATATTGGAAAACTGCATAATTGATCAAGCGGTTTAAGATAATGTTGGGTTGAGACTATCGGGGTAGAGCCTACAAACTATTGGTTCAAAATAAATATCGTCACTTCCATGGATGCCGAAAGGTATAATTCGAGTGCAGACATGACAATTTGAGATTTTAGTGGATATCTTTAGGACTTTGAGTTAAAAGATATTCCATAATTTCTTTTTAAGATGGAATGCCAGTGAAAACCAGTCGTAGGATAATGTAAATTTTGAATTTGTTATTTTAGTTGTGATCAATGTAGTTAAGATATTAATGATATATTTATTATTTTTTGGGGAATTTTATTGTAATTTTTTTGCATTTACATTTACATATATATATATATATATATATATATATATATATTATATAAACTTTGCATTAGTGCGAACAGGGTTGCTCATCCCTAGCGAGGGCCAATTTATTGTCCTAAAGATTAGGATTTTAATTCCCTTCATTCATCATAAATATTTTATTCCAGTATATTGATTCATTAAAATTATTTTATTTTTTATAGGAAAAAAATATTTTAAATATTCAGAAATTAAATATAGATTTGATTTTCAAGATAAATCATAATTTTTTTAGAACTAATAAGAGCTAAGAAAATTCACTTGAATCCAACAAAGTGTCCAAGTTATTAACAAAATGAACCCTTTGGTTTGTATTCAAGAATCAGAATCAAAATCAAAATAAAATATTTAGATATAAATTTAACAAAACTCATGTTTTTACTTGATTTCGTAAATATTTTATTTTGGGGTTAATCTAAACAATTTAAATAAAGTTCAACCTGATTCTTAATTGTCATCTCTTTAATGAAACATAGTTTTCCTTAAAACCTGACTGGTCCATGTATAAGGGTGCCAATCAGGCTTTTTGAGGCACATTTTGTGAAACAGCTTGACCCGATTAAATTTTGATAGGTTCGAGCTCGAGGCCGACTCAAGAAAACTCAAAAAATTAAGATTTGAGCTCAATCCAAAAAATTAGAAGGGTCTCGTGTCTATTTCGGGCCAGACTCGACTCGAAACTTAATTTATTATTATTATTTTTTAGTAATATAATTTTAATTTTCATATTTTTAACTTATTTTATAGTATAATAAATATAAAATAAAAATATATAAATCATCAAAATAAAATACAAAACAGATACCATCATGTCAAATTAAAAATTACACTTTATTATAAAAATTAACAATAATAATATTATAAAAAATTAAAAAATTATATTAAGAATAATTATTAAAATCATTAAAATTATCTAAATGCCGTAATATATTATTTTTAATTTAAAAAATAAAAAATAAATGAGCCGGTTTATGACGAAATGAGTTTATTGGTATCCAATTTCGACTCATAATTAAAACAAGTCTTAAAAAAGACCCAAATCAGATCCAAGCCCAAAATGAGCCAAGGTGGGCCAATCCGGCCCAATATCCGGTCCCACGTATTCTTTATAAGCCCAATGATGATGTTGGGAATGCCACACTTCGACTTCGAAACTTCCCAGTCGACCGGTGTCGACCCGGTCCGGTCGATTTTCCTCTTACCCGGTCTTCAAACGGCTCGATCTCGAACCGTTTCTCTCTGTCTCTGTCTTCGTTTTTTTTTTTTTTTTGGTTCGTGTCTCTGTCTTCTCCCCTCCCCCCGGGGTCTCTCTCTCTCTCTCTCTCTCTCTGAAACTCGAGAAAGAGGTTTTTTTACGAAACTGAGGTATAGTGTTTCCGACCTCCGAAAAGCCAACTGCCAATTGCTCAAATATCGATGGAGGAATCTGTTCGAGAAGTTCTCTACGAGACACGCACTCACGCTTCTCGTCCTTACCCTTCCACATTCTCTCCTCAAAAGGTCCATTTTCTCGTTGTCTTCGTTTTTTCCTTTTTCCAATTCTTGTTTATTTCGTCAACTGTTTCATTTATTTAAGCAGTTTGAATGTTTGATTTCTGTGATCACAGCAAAATGAAGATGCTAAAGGAGGTTTTCTCTCTGTGCTTTCAGTTCGAGGTCATTCCATTGTTCAATTCCATATGGTTGGAAATGCAGTTCATACACTTGATTCTTGGTGAATTATATGTTGTTAAGAATGCTTTTAGAGATGAAGATTTCGGGACTACATATGGTGGTTCAGTTTTCGAAGTATTTAATTTGTGTACTCAGTTATTGTTTTTCACTGTTTCAAATGTGGCTATCTTCAGGGTATTCATTGTTTATTGTCTCTTCATCTTTGGGGGGGGGGTATCTTTTGACTAGATAAGAGATGGTGTGCAATTCGCCTTTATTCTTAGGTATTTGTCCCTTGTGATATGCAGAGATGATTTAAGGATGTCATAGAGTTATAAGAACGTTAAAGGAATACAAATGGGGATGGGATGGGACATCATTCTCTGGGGGAAAAAAAGAGAAGTGAAAAAACTAATCACGTTAATGATGGCTTTCCCACAGCTAGAAATATCTTGACTTGAGAAACCCTGAAAAGAACCAGCAACCATGCACAAAAAATTGCCTAGAAATAACATAATCTTATCGTACTATATTCATAGGAACAATATCTTCGTAGATACGAGTGTTTCTTTCTAACTATAAGCACCAAAGAGTTGTTATGATAGCACACTCCAGAGTTGCAATTGCAATTATGGACCTAATAGAATGGGAGATGCTAAGGTGCACAAAAAAGAGTGACTCTCATGGAGCCCTAGGTCATTGATTCTTAGGTTTATCTTTCTTTCTTTTTCTAATTCAACAAGAATTTATCAAGAAGAGAGAAAAGAATACAAGAATCACAGAGGATAAAAAAAAAAAAGAATTCTTAGGTATATCTATCTTTAATCTCTTGGAAATTCAAGGTTGAGGATGATACTGGTAATTGGTTGTGGGAGTGTACCTGGATTGTGTACACTCCTTATTTAATTTTAGTTTGCCTTCTAGAAATTTTGTGGTCTCATCCATTGACAATGGTTCCTTTCTCTATCCTTGGTTTTTTATTTATTATTTATTTCCTGTAATGATGGTAAAATCTCTTGAAATTTTCATCTTTTCACCATTCCTCTGCCTCAACAGATGGGTCTTGGGGAAATTAAAATTATGTTATTGTAAATGTTTGTTAAGGATTCATCTTTGCTTGATATGCACAGGTTCCCTCTTTGTTGTAGATGTGGAGACCACATAGGGCTTCAACTCTCAATAATCTGTCATATCCCATTAAAATAGCGAAATTTCAGAACCATCTATTCCTTCATTTCAGTGTATTTTGGGGTTGCAGATTAAATTCTTTTCTATATTTGAGAAGTTGTGTCTGCACATGGAATTGTTTCTGTCCACTTAGTTAAAGGGTTTGGTTTCAATATGGACACGAAGATGTTTTGTACTTGTGTTATGATGTTTGTAATTGGGTGTCGTTGGTTGAAATTTCTCTTTGTATTTTAGGCACCTAGATAATCATAGTCTTCAGAGCTTTTGAATGGTATGTTTGGAAGATGGCGATGCAGATAGAAGCCTTTGAGTTTCTGATATGTTTCCCTTTTCATGTTTCTATATTCTGTTTTCATGCTTTTTTAAGAGTCCTTTATCCTTTTAGTTGTAACTTTCCTTCCTTGTTCAAATAAGATTGCCCTGGTGTTATATTTGTGCAATCTAGACTTCTGGAACATCATGTTCTTTTTACTTGTTAATTTGTATGTTTTTTATTTTTGACTTTTTTCTCACTCTTGTTGGGTCTTAAAAACCTTATTTCCCCTGTTAAATATTAAAGGTGTTAGTCAAATCAAAGAAAAATGGAGTGGATACAGGCAACCTACAAAGTCAAAGAAATGGATGTCATTGTTTGTGTCCAAACGAGGTGAGCATGTGGCTATTGCTGTTGGAAATCGGATAACAATGCTGCAGAAGGATGACGACTACCAGGAGCCAAGTGGCAGCTTCACTAGTAAGATTTGCTTGATGATTTATGCTGTTCTCTATTCTATTTCAAATCTATTGGTCAAAATCTTTCAATTAATTGTTCTGATATAAAATGAAATCTTTTGTTTAATTACTAAACAAGCAATTAGATCAGAAATTTATTTAATGTCTTTCTTTCTTGAATTAAGCATGGTTTCAATTGGGAAATGAGGTTGCTTACTTTTTGTTTTTGCCTTTTTTTTTTTTTTTTTTTGATTCACTTCCATGCATGTGGCGATTTTAATAAAAAGACATGCTGTTTTACCCACTATAATTGAAGAATATGTTCATGCTGGACTTTTTACTGGACGATACTGCAAGCATTTTTGTTGTGAATTTTTCAATTATGGGTATGGCTAATATTACCTATGATACATATCTTAATTGCCCATGGGTTATTTGGTTTATGGTAGCAGTTGTTTTTATGGATAGATAATCTGTGTTTCATCATCATTGGTAAGAAGAGAAACCCTTTCTCTAAATTTTTTCCTCCTCAATCCTGACCAAATAAACTCTTTTTGTTGTTGACATGCAATTAGTGGAATGAGAATCAGAACCACCTAACAAATTTTATAGATTCAATAAGAAATTTCTCTTGGTTTCCCAAACAGAGATTTACATATCAAATTTATCTTGCCTTGTCACCTAACATTTTACCACATAACTACTTTTGATTTATGAACAATGATATATATCCTGGGTAGAAAGTTTACAACTTTTAACACAGTATTCATGGAAAGGAGTCAGTCTGTTTTTCTCGACTAAAAGATGCTTTAAGATGCTTTCCAACTATAGTAAATAAGCAAAAATGGTGAGTTTCTACCTGTGATGACGTCATATCTTTGATTTGCTTTTTGCTGAAGGAATTTTCCCAGTTCATATTGTCGAGAAATGACTGAAAATGTTTGAAATGCTAGAAAGGTTTTAATACCAAGTTGTTCGTTCTTTCTTTCTTTCTTTCTTCTTCTTCTTATATATAAATATATATAATATATCATTATTCTTTTAAATCTTTTTATTGTTTTTGTGCATTATACATGCATAACTCTAGACGAGTAACGACCAAGCTTTAGAATTTGTATTTCCATATCCAAGTGTTGGAAAGTTTGTCCTTAACAGTTTTAAGTGGTTTGCATAATGCTAGCAGTGCTACTGATATTAATTTTTGTTGATTAGTTGTATATGCAGGGTTTTAAGCATGAGATGTCTTGCAAAATTTAGAGTTTGATTTTTGATAGTTTTTGAGTTCCTCTACAGGACTTCAGTGAAAAACATATATGCTTCTGTTCTTGGGTCACACCTTATTGGTTCTCTCTCTCCCCCCTTAAAAAAGTTGTCCATCTGTTCATCATGGCAAACTTGCATATCTATTTGGAATATTTTGTAGAATATTGCTTTAACTTTAGCTAATATTTTATGCTTGTTGTTTTATTTAAGAAATGGCCACCCTCTTCCCACCCTAGGCTGGGCATAGCAGAAATTCATTTAGTGTTTCCAGCCTGAAATTTTGTTGATTCCTAGTGCAGGTCTTAGTCAGTGACAAGGAGGTTGAAACATATCCTGTTACCTAGAAAGCCATATAAAGGTGCCTGTGTCCACTTCCTCCTGAACATGGCCAAGGTACTCAGACCTGGTTGGAGCTAGCTGCTGGTGGGGTTTTTTCTTTTTTTTTTTTTTTCCTTTTTAATAATTATTTGAGTCTATGCTCGCAATTTGTCCTGTTCCTTGTCTGGTTCTGCCCTGTCAAAACTGGAACCAGACTGTTGACCTAGTTTGGTCCCAAAACTGGACCTGAATCGAAAGGACAACAGTCCGGTTACGGTTCACATATTTTGGGACTGGAAGTGAAACCGGGAATTGGAATATGATTGAAGCATGAAAAGAAAAAAAAAGGCATGCTGCCCGCCTGCCCCTTATCTTTCTCTCTCTCTTAATACCAGAATTACAGAAAATTCATCTCTCTCTCTCTCTCTCTCTCTCTCTCTATTCCTCATCTCATCTCATCTCCTTCACTTTCTCTTTCTACCCTCCCCATCTCCTACTGTTTCTCTCCTTCAAATTTATCATACACACCAAAGCACTAGCTTTGCTATAAGATGAACAAGTTTCAGTCTTTAGGCTCTTCTTCTATAGCCTTAATTTCACATTGTAACTTCAATCTCCCCATTTTTGTTCCTTTTTATTTTTTTCCCAAACCTCAAAACTCTAAAATTCAGTGACATGAAAAAGTAAGACTTTGTATGCTTAGATCTACATAATTGAGTAAACTGTTAACCTTTCGTCACCCACCTGGAGAGAGATCGAAGTTGAATATGTCTCATTTCTTAATTTCTTTATATTGGAATTGATGATTGGAAAAAGTTGAAGAGAGGTCAAGATTCTCAGAATTAAACTAAGCTTTGACGAGAAGTGGTTTTTGTTGGAAAATTTTGAGAGACCAGAAGGGAGAGATTGAAGAGAAAGAGTGAGAGGAGACCAAGAGAGTTTTACAAGAGGGAGAGACTCTCTCTCTCTGTTTGTTTATATAAATATATATATAAAATATGATATGTTATTATGTTTATTGGAAAGAGAGCTTTCCCCAATGAAACAGAGGGAGAGAGACGTCTCTCTCTCTCTCTCTCTCTCTCTCTCTCTCTCTCTCTCTCTCTCTCTCCCAAAGAACATGTTTCAAAAGAAAAGGGAACTGCCCTGGAATCGGTACTTGGGCTGGAAGCAGATAGTTCCGGTTAAGGTTCATCTTTTGCTGGGACCGGACCGGACCGGAACTGAAGGGCCAGGTGCCGGTCCAGTCCTGGGAACAGGTCTATTTGCAATATTCATATCTGGAAATATCCACTTGTTGATGCACGAATTCATGTTGTGGAGGGAAAAGTGGAGGGCTATGTAGTATTTCTGGTTCTACAAAGGGTTTAGTTTTGATGTGGAGAACCCATTTACTATTTGTAATTTTGACTGATGATAGACCATCCATCACCACTTGTGCTGGTGACCAAGAAGGGATATCATGGGACTTGGCTGCGTGGCATAACCTGGGGCTCGAAGGATATGATGAAGAAAAAAATGGATGACGCCTGTGTTCTACATATTACAAGATTATAGAATAGTGAAATGTTGGGGTACTTCATTGTTGGTTATGGGGGGGGTATTGTTGGTCTTTAGTTCCCTTAATTAAATATTCTTCAGGTTGTTGCCTTAATGTCTATCTGTCGACCAGTTGTGGCAGCCAGTAATTTCTATGGCCACAGTGTCTATTCCTATTAAGCTTTCTTACTGACAGAAGTTGTCTCTCTTATCCATGCATGTGTGATACTTGTTTCTAACTTGGGCTTAATAAAATCAGGTAGCAGCAGTGTTGTGACATTCAACCATGGAGTTTGGTCAGAATCTCATGATGTTCTTCTTGTTGCTGATGACACTGATACCCTCTATTTTATCAGACCAAATGGCGAAGAGATAAGAAGAATTATAAAGAGGCACTCAAAACTTTCAACATCAGTAGAGGGCCTCCTCCTGCTGAATGACTCTGATACTCTGAGCACATCGTTGTAAGTGTTCTTTCTTCTATTGGCCACTTTTAGAACATTTAAAAGAGCACTTAGATTTTTTTTTTCCCTAGACATTCTATTCATGGTTGAAGATTATTTCAGCAAGCAAGCATTCACCTATTAAATCTGTATGACTTCTGCAGAAGTACTAGGTGTTACTTGTTTTTACCGTGGTAAAACTACTTTTTTGTAGGTGTAGCTTTGTTGTTCTTACATCAGATGGTTACCTTAATCAAGTTGAGATCAGTCAGGAACCAAGTTCCTCTTTCCATCCCTTGAATAGTGGCTTAGCTCCAAGGAAGCAATTCCCTAGGAACATTTTCTGCTCCAGTTATTATCCAGAGTTTTCGTTGCTTCTTTTGGTTGGTAGTTCAGTTGCTGGTCCACAAACCTTCACTGCCAATGCAGGTTCTGTCTTGCACTTTCTATACCTCTCTCTCTCTCTCTCTCTCTCTCTCTCTCTCTCTCTCACACACACACACACACATAATTAATGCTTAATTCTTGGCACAATACTAAGAAGGATAATGGTCAATGGGATCATGTTAGAACCCTTGTGAGTGCTGCTAGGGGACCCAAAAAAAAAAAAAAACACACAACTAAAACAATTAAACAACAACAACACCAACAACCTGAGCTTTAATTCTAAATTTTGGAATCGGCTGTTTGAGAGACAAATATAGGAGAGAGAAAAGAAAAATAAATAAAATTAAAATTTGAAAGTAAAAATAGAGAATATAACACTAAAAAAATAAAATAATAATAATGAAAAAGGAGAAATAAAATTAAACTATCCATAGAAACTTAAAATAATAAGAAAGATGATTTAATTGTATCGGATTCCGGTAGAACTGTTGCACTAGTGAAACTATTATCAGAAATAATGGTTTCTGAGTTCTATGCATATAGTTGATTCGTCTTCCACCCATTTGTATATTGGACCTTAACTTTTGAATTCGGAATCCTATGGATTTTTTATTTGTGAATTTTGTATAGTTTAAATAAATAGGCGTGTGGATGTTTTAGTGATTATTTTGCCTCTAAATGATGAAATTATCTCCTTGAAATGCTTTAAAAGTTATCTGCTTGTTAATCATCATGTCATGATGCTAATCTTCTATAGGCTATTTCTAGTCGGAAACCAGTAGTGGGCTTACTGAACCCACTGCTTACATAATCCACAAAAGAGATTTATGCTTCTAGACAGATCCATTTTATTTTTCAGGGATATCCAGTAAATATTAAGACTGCAGTTCTTTAATGTATTTACCATGAGAATTTATTTTATATAATTATTATTTGGTTTATGTATTAAATTTTGCTTTCAGGTTCCTATGAATTTTCTCTTTGGCGTGTAACTGTAAACTTAGATCTGGAACTAGTGTTCAGTACTCAAATTAAAGGTCTATATTACCAACCAAAAAGTTATGGAAGTTTGTCAGCATGTCCGAAAGTACTTATTTCCCCACAAGGAAACTTTGTTGGCACTCTAGATTTAAGAGGTTGTCTGGACATTTTCAAGCTTGAAGGTTCATTGTTATCATGTTTTGAATTTGGAGATAGTTGCAAGTCACGAGTGACCAATTATAACTCAAAAGAAGGGACAGATCTCTTACTTAATGTTCTCGATTTTACTTGGTGGTCAGATCGTATCCTTGTTCTTGCAAAAAAGAATGGTGCAGTCACCATGTTTGATATTGCAAGTGGTGCAAAGCTATTGGAGAGTGATACTAAATACTTCATGCCTGTTTTAGAAAGAGTACCACAGATGCTAGGACATATTTTTCTTTTGGAAAGTACAATTCCTGAGGGACAAATAGAACATTTTAGTGAAAACATATTAGATCAATTCAACTTTGCCCGATTTTGCTGGAGCCTGATTTCATTTTCAGAAAAATCTGTTGATGACATGTATCACATACTGCTTAGGGATCATAAATATCAAGCAGCACTGGAATTTGCTAACTTTCATGGGTTGGACAAAGATGAAGTAACAAAGTCACGGTGGTTGCACTCCGACCAAGGAAAGCATGAGGTGAAAATGTTTTTGTCACAGATCCAGGATCAGAATTTTGTACTTTCAGAATGTCTAGAAAAGGTTGGGCAGACAGAAGAAGCTGAAGAGGCTTTGCTCCTATGTGGACTCCATCTGACAGACAAGTATAGGTTTTCTACCTCAGAAGATATAGAATCTGATGGAGTTTGGGATTTTCGTCTGGCTAGACTTCATTTGCTGCAATTTAAGGATAAGCTGGAAACTTTTCTCGGGATAAACATGGGCAGGTATTACATGGCTAGACTCTATTTTTTGTAATGAAGGATGGTACAAAAAATAGAATTAGAATGACATGGGCTTTCTGGAAGCTAAATTTGAAAATTTTTGTTTTAATGGAGAAGCAGATCTTAGACTTGAAACTGTACAAAAAAGTTGATGCATTAAAAACTCATGAAGGTGGTCATAACCTTTGAAATTAATACCATTCTAAAAATTGAAGGTTGGATACCGTAGTCAGAGATGAATGCTTATCACAGCATGCCAGATTATCTTTACTCTCTTACCTGCCCTTGGATGCAAAATGGACCATTGGACCATCAAATTTTCTGTGTGTTTGCGCTTACAGTATTTGTGATGTTTATAGCATGCTTATCACTACCTTCTTTGCCTTTTCTTTTACTGAGGTAATCCTTTATTTGTTTCCTTATTAGATGGCAGCAACAATGATATTGTTTTGCAAATTTTTTGTTATATGTTACTATCCTTTAGGCCTCTCATTGCACTTGTGCAAACATTTGCATCAAGCTTGCTGTTATCTTGACTATTACATGGATTTTATTTTTCATTATCTTGGACTTTCAATGAAGATTAAAAGGATTTTTTTTCTCTGAATTCCTCTTTGATAATCTTTGTCAAATACTGGGGATAATTTCTAGAACGCACTGGAAGCAGCAAAGTAACCTTATCTTCAGTTTCAATCCTTAACCCTCTCATAATAGCTTATGCACATTCATTTCATTGTCGATGTTTTTAATGGAATTCTATTAAATTTGTTACATTTTCTCTAAATTTGATGTAGTTTTGATTGCTTTATAAAGAAATATTTACAATGTCAATGTTATTCCTTCGAAGGCTTGAACTTGACAAACTATAGGGTTCAAAACTCAAATTAATATATGCAATGGAGGAGCACATCCGAATATTATTGCTAAAGGCAACGAATTTTGCAACTTCTGAGCCTTTCATGGGCTCTATGCCAAATTATACTAGGAAGCAGTATTAAAGTTAGTTAATGGAGTATCATAGAGACTTTATTTTGATCTCTTAGCCATGAAGATTGCTACAAATATGTTTTATATAATTGTCGTAGCTTTAAAAATGATTCTCCTATCATTAGCTTAAAGTGTTTTGCTTTAATGGTGCCTTTGTTTTATATCATTAAGATTTTTGGACAACACATTTGGCTACTATGTCTGATGCTTTATTCTATTTGATCCTTTTGCAAACATTTTGTAATGACTTATGCTCAATGACTATTTTTTCCCCGTAAAAACATAAATTTTGGGCAGGTATTCTATCCCAGACTATTGTAAATTTCGAACTCTGCCCATAAATGAAGCTGCCATTACACTTGCAGAAAGTGGAAAAATCGGTGCTTTAAACCTTCTTTTTAAGCGCCATCCCTATTCTCTTACTCCTTCCATGTTGGAGATTTTAGCTGCTATACCTGAAACTGTGCCAGTTCAAACATATGGTCAACTGCTTCCTGGAAATTCTCCTCCCATGACAGCTGCTCTCAGAGACAGTGACTGGGTTGAATGTCAGAAGATGATAAGTTTTATCCACAGATTACCTGAAAAATATGAGGGTGATGACCTGATCAAAACTGAACCCCTTTTGAAGCAATGCTTGAAATTTTTCTGGCCATCAAATGATGAACTTTCTTCATGGTACAAAAATAGAGCCAAAGAGATAGATAGCTTCAGTGGGCAACTTGATAATTGCCTGTCACTGGTTGAATTTGGTTGTCGTAAAGGTATTTCTGAGCTGCGAAAATTCTATGATGACATCTCATACATGGACCAGCTTATTTATTCAGGCAGCAGCAATGATCAGATAGATTTTACAATGGGTCTTGATGCATGGGAACGATTAAATGAGTATGAAAAATTCAAAATGATGCTTAAGGGTGTCAAAGAGGAAAATGTGGTTGAAAGATTACAAAACCAAGCAATTTCTTTTATGCAAAATAGGTCTAATGATGTGACTTCTGTCTCTCAAGATCGAAGGGCCAGAGATTCTTCTGTTGATTTGGAGAGCACCGACTCCTTTATGGTTAGATGGTTAAAGGAAACTGCTGCACAGAATGAGTTGGAAGTATGTCTGGCTGTCTTTGAAGAAGGTTGCAGGGAATTTCAAAGTGGCAGAATTTTCAAAAATGAAGTTGAAGCTATAGATTGTGCTTTGCAGTGCATATATCTGTCCACTGCAACTGAGAAGTGGAATACAATGGCTTCCATTTTATCAAAGCTTCCACGAGTACTAGGTAAGCTATGGCCAATATGGGGCCACATATTTTTACACATTGCACAAACTTGGTGCGATCGATTGATGATATAGTTAGAGGGCTAAGGATTAATCACTAAGGTTAAGTAGTTGGATTGTTTGCTTGACAATATCTTTAGATTGAGATGCAAGCCTCATAATTTTTGGATGTTATCTGTTTTTTTTTTGTATAATTTCTGGATGTTTGTTGATATACACCCTTTGTGGTCTTGAATTGATGATATGGGCCCTAGTTCAGGATCGAGTCAATGGATGCCCTGCAAGGAATTCCTCTCTTCCTTTGCTAGAGTTTTACACTCCCTTAGACCTTATTTTTTATGGCTGGAAACTTGTTCCCTGACAATTTTCTCACCACTCTTCTTATATAAAAAATTAGGCTTACTTCTTCATTGATCATAACCCCTCTAAATAGGGGAAACTACAGATTATATTAAAATAGAGTTCTTACTAAAAAAATCCCAATAATTATTCTTAATATGAAAGCTATTATTTTAAAAAGATCTTCTAACAATAAGGTAATTACTAATTTTTAAGGTAGTTACTAATTAAAAAATTTGTTATAAACTAAAATAAGAAAATTACTATTTTTTTTCTAGAATTCTTCTTTCTTATTAATTCCTAAATATTTTTTTAGAATATTTATTTCTAATAAATGCATCATGCGTATCATTATTCACCTCCTGGATAAAAAGCCTGTCCTCAAGCTTGATCTCTTGGCTCTCCCTCATCCTTCTCTTCAGACTCCACCAATTCCACTCAAAACAGTTTTTTGTATCTATGCCCCTGGGAAAATGTTTCATCACAATTAAAGCAGAGCCCTTTTTTCCTTCTTTCCTCCATCTCTGCTTTGGTGAGTTTCTTAAAGTGAGTTTCTTAAAGAAAGGGGTGGTGGTACTCCCAGTACTCTTTATTGCCTCATCAGTTCCCTACTCTGCAGCAGTCCCGCCGGGAGTTATTTTTGGGCTGTTACACACAAGTGTTGTCCTGCGGTTCCCTCCCAACCCCTCTAGGAGTCCAGCCGTGAATAGGCTAACTTGCTACATCGTGGAGAGTTTTGAAGTGCGAGTCAGTAAGGACTGAAACTCCCTTTGATACTCCCCCACTATCCCTACCTATTTTAAATTGGCCAACTTGCAAGGGGGTTGAGGATTAAGGGAGCACGTAATCTCAAGTGGCACTCTTCAGTAAATGTCTCCCATTCCATGATCCCCTCTTCTTGCTTAACCTTGAAAAACTATAGTTAAGCTTCCCCTTTAAGGTGGAATGCTGCCAGCCCTATCTTCTCCTTTGCGAGTGTTCCTTGATTTTCAAAAAACTGTTCACATCGATGGATTCAAATCATGGGATCCTTAGTCCCCATCATATAACTGGAATTTCAATTTAGAGAACCTAGGAATGGCAGTCCCTCCTCATGCCAAACGCTTCGCTGACGGCTGCTGCTTCCCCCCTTCTCGACATTGCTGACCGCCTGCAGTTTTCCTAGAAATCCTTCCATCTATGAGCTCAACGTTGTGTGCTGTTGTTGGAGTTCCTCCACCTTGGCCAATTGTTGCTCTTTTTACTACTCCATTCGCTGCTTGAATTCCCTCATGAATCTCTCCATCAGGTTAAACCATTCTGCAAAGTTTTCTATGATAGCTGGCTCTGATACCAAATTGGTATGGCTCTGATACCAAATTGATATAGGCCCTAATATAGGATCTAGTCGATGGATGCCCTATAGGGAATTCCTCTCTTCCCTTGTTAGAGTTTTTTCCTCTCTTAGACCCTATTTTTGATAGCTGTGTTCCCTAACAAGCCTCTTATCACATTTCTTTTATGAGAAATTAGGTTTGTCTCTCTATTAATCATACTCTCTTTAAATAGAAGAAACTAGAGGTTAAAATAAAATAGAAGTTTTACTAAAAACAAATCTCAATAATCATTTCTAATATGAAATCAAATATTTTAAAAAGATACAACAACCTAGACTTTCTATCCCAAAATTTGAGGTCGGCCATATGAGAGACAAAAAGCGAAGAAGAAAGGAGAAAATATATATATATAATTAAAAAAAAAAAAGAGTTGATTTAGTTTGTACGGATTTTCCTACGCCATTCATTTCTATATAAGATCATTCCCTCAATTAATTTCATAACTATCATGTCTTTACGAATATATTGCATCCAAGTTTTCGAGGGTCTACCTCTACGTTTTATTAAATCTCATATATTTAAGTTCTCGATTTTTCTAACAGATGTGTTCTTAGGTATTCGCTGCACGTGCCCAAACCATCTCAGACGATACTCACACATTTTATTTACAATTGAATTAACTCTTAACTTATTACGTATTGCATCGTTTCTAATTCTATCTTTTTGTCACACATCTAGCTAAATATTCTCATTTCAGTTATAGCAATTTTTTATTATTGTTGCTGTTTAATGGCTCAACACTCAGTACCATACAATAGTGCAAGACTTACTGTTGTTCTACAGAATTTTTCCTTTAAATGTAATTGTATCGTGTGATCGCAGAGAATTCCAAAAACTATATCATCTGCCAAAACTATATCATCTGTGAAGAGCATACACTATGGTATTTCATCTTGGATATTTTTTATGATTTTATCTATTACTATTACAAATAGTATGAGACTCAATGTCGAACCTTGATGGAGGCCAATATTAATAGGGAAGCTATCATTAGCCCCCCGTAAGTTCTTATATTGGTCACAACTCCTTCGTACATATCCTAATAAAATTAATGTATTTAAAAAAGATCCGTTTTTTCATTAGCGCCCACCACAACACGTCTCTTGAGAGCCTATCATATGCTTTTTCAAAATTAATGAATACAATATGTAGATCTCTTTTTTGCGCTCTAAATGTCTCCATCAACTGTCTTAGCAAGTGAATTGCTTCAATGGTGGATCGTCCTGACATAAATTCGAATTAGTTTTGAGACACTTATCTCCCGTCTTAATTTATGTTCTATCATTCTTTCCCATAATTTCATCGTATAGCTCATGAATTTAATTCCTCTATAGTTGGAACAATATTGTATTTCTCTTTTATTCTTATATAGTGGGATAAGTGTACTCTCTCTTCATGTTTGAGGCATTTTCTTTATTTGCCAATTTTTGTTAAAAAGAACCGTTAATATTGTTACGTCAAATTTATCCAAACATTTCCATACCTCAATAGGAATGTCATCAGATCCTATGGATTTATTATTTTTCATTCTCTTTAAGGCCTCCTTTATTTCATGGGGACGAATTTTACGTTTAAAATTCTATTAATCTCTTTTACAAGTATCTTGATATTTTCTGTATTTATTGTACTCTCAGTATTAAACAAATTATCAAAATATTCCCTCCACCGCTTTCTTATATCTTCATTTCTTACAAGTATACTATTGGTTTCACTTTTAATATATCTAATATTTTAAAAAGATCTTTCAACAATAAGGTAACTACTAATTCTTAAGGTTGTTACAGATTAAAAGGATTGTTATAAACTAAAATAAGAAAATTAGTATTTTATTTCTAGAATCCTTTCTTCTTATTAACTCCAAAATATTTTTCTAGAATATTTGTTTCCAATAAATGTATCATGCATATCAATTGAATATAGAGAGTTATCAACCTATTACGGTCTCAGCTGGACCAACAGCTAGACCAAATTATTTAAGGTACATGTTGAAGTGCTAGGTATCTAATTTAGTAGGAAAATTCATTTATATGATGCCAGTGGTTTTAGCAGTTTGACAGCAGCTACACTGAGTTTGGTGGGTTCAATTTTGACGGTTTACCAATCTGCACTGCAAGCTGTTGGTTTAGACACTGAAATTGCTAAATTTACATTGTAATATTTGTGCATTAGAGAGATGAAAATTAAACATGTAGTTCAAGGCATGTAACAGACCGGGCTCTTTCCATAATTTGTTTTTCTTCGGCTTACACTTGCAGATAATCGGGATTGAGTACATATGTTTGCATCTGTGAACTTAAGTACATATTTTTGCCAGTTTTTAGAGCCTATGAATGGATTACTTGGAACTTCAACTACTTGGTTTGAACTTATGAAAAATTTTGCCCTTACAGATGCTGAGCTGTTTGTTGAGGACCTGGAGAAAAGACTAAAACTGGCAGAAGGCCAAATTGAAGCTGGAAGGCTCTTGGCATTTTACCAGGTATGATTCTTTTCCTGCTAGAAATGCCGTAGAAAGGGTTGTTTGCCTGTTTCTGTATCAAGTTATGTGGTGAACTAGTTGGTTCTTTCGTTTTGGATTATGTCTGCACTTGAAATTGCTCTAGGTGCTAATAATTTAGTTTCCTATTCTTCCTGTCTTTATGTTTAAATTTTGGTTTAGTCAAACAGAACTGAATATTTTGAACCATAATGTAAAATCATTGGAGTTCCGTATGCATTACCAGTTGGCAACTTACATGTATAATTTCTAATGAGCTTTCTTGGATATAAAACTGGCGCTTGGTATTCTCCTATTCCTTATTAACATTTTGTAGTACTGCAATGCATCTTCCCCTATAAGCATAAAATTATTAGCTATAAACTCACTCAAATTCTTTAATCAAATGCACAAAGATGAAATTTGTTAAACTATATTGCATTTCTTTCAACCAATTCCTGCTTACTGATAAATTGATATTCATAAGAAAGGAATTCTTTTGGAGAATTACATTATTGTTTCAACTTGCATTTAAGTGGGCCATAGTAATTTATATTTAAGATATGCTTATTCAGTAAACATATGAGTGTCAAGAGCATAGTTGAGGAGATGACTTTAAATAGGAACGAGTGACGTAGAAGAATCCAAACCGGTTGAATTAATACACTTTTATTGCTGCTACTACTACTAGTACTATTATTTTTAAGTTTCTATAGATAGTTTATTTTTACTTTTTTCTTTTCATTTTTTTCCCTCTCTCCTATATTGCTTATTCCCTGCAAAGATAGAAACTTGACTAAGTCCCTCATTATGGGCATTGCATGTTGGCTGTTGTGGTTATCCATTTTAGGGTTGTTGTAGACCCACTGAGCTGTTGCTACTATTTTTTTTTTTTGTAGTTTAGAAGTGGCTAATTGTGAATCACCACTACAAAAGATATTGATTTTAATCAGTGCTTGTAAGATTTTAAAAGCACATGTCAACCAAGATTAGCTATAATGATGCGTTAATAAACTAAAAATATTGAGCATGCTCTTTGAGCCACGGCCAAAGATGTGGAGTTTGTTCCCTAGTCACAATCTGCCATTTCCTCTTTGTGAATTACCTTACTTTTTCAAACCTTAACCAATTTCTTTTGGAATATAGATTAAAAAAAGGGCATACCCAATGCCGAAACTCCCACATTGTGGGGGACAGCCTTCCCCTTGTTCTTTTTTTTTTTTTGGCAAGGAGGCCGATTCAAACCCTTGGACCTAGACCTCTTGGTCCCCTTGCTTTTGGAATATAGATTATGGGAGGTTAAGCTTTTCTTCCAACATGTGGCTTTGCAAACAGTGCTGACCATATGCAAAATAACCAATGACAATTCTTGGATGGAATAGCATTCTAATCACTATTACTAACCCCAAAAGACTTCTTAACTTGTACTTCCTGATTCTTAACTCCATCTAATGCAAACACATCCTGTCCATTTTTTGTTGCCACGAGACTTTTATTGCAACCCTCTCTTCCAACATCGATAGTACCTCTACAATCCCAAGAAATAACTAAATGTCATGAGGAGACAAATGTGGCCCCCTTTTCCCTTCCTCCTGCCAAATCAGTTTCTGAACACACTGTTTGTACAATAACCAACTGTTCCAATTTTTCTAATTCCCTCCTAATATTTTTAACTTTTCAATATTCTTATCTTTCTTGTCTTCTCAAAGATAATCATACTATGAGAGTAGAGAACCATCCTCAAGCCCTTCTCTTCTCAGTGCTAACTCTGAGTCCTGCCAACCTTCTTTTCCGCCCCAGTCTTCCCCCAGTGATTAGACTTCATGGGGGTTAAAGCTATGGAAAATGCTTGATCTTTATTTGTTTACATTTTTATGTTGCTTGTTCCATATTCAGGTACCAAAACCAATGGGCTTTCTTCTAGAGGCTCATTCTGATGCAAAAGGTGTAAAGCAGATTCTACGTCTTATACTGTCAAAGTTTATTCGTCGAAAGCCCGGACAATCAGATAATGACTGGGCAATCATGTGGCGTGATATGCAAAGCTTGCAGGAAAAAGCATTTCCATTTCTGGATCTGGAGTTTATGTTGATGGAATTCTGTGGAAGATTGCTAAAAGCTGGAAAGTTTTCATTGGCAAGGAACTACTTGAAGGGAACAAGTTCAGTTTCTTTGGCATCGGAGAAGGCAGAAAGCATTGTGATTCAAGCTGCAAGAGAGTATTTTTTTTCTGCATCAAGTCTGGCTTGCCCAGAAGTGAGCATGCATTTTATGCTTGTACTTTTTATGATTTAAATTTTAATTGTTTTATTTGTCTTTCGTGTGACTGGTAGTCTCTCATCCATTCAGTATGTTTCTTTCTATTTAGAGTCAGCATTTATACCTGATGACTCTTAACAATCTAGGCATGACTCTTTGGTTGGATGGTTTTCACAAAATTGAAGATGGTTGATGTCTTAGATAAATTTCTGTGATGCAGCTCTGAAATTGAAAGATTAGAACAGGTCTAAACCGAGATGCGTCAAAGTGATTAATAATGACTATGAATCTCTCAACCTGCAATTGAATCCCAAAAGAAATCAGAGCTACTAGAATTCGGTGAGATACATCTGGGAACAATGAGATTGTGAGATCCCATGTTAACTTGCCATTCTGTTGAGTCCTACTATTATCTCTGCATCAGTTATTTGGTGGGCTTTTCCACTCTATTTAAGCCCCTATTCTGTTGTGTATTCTGTTTGATTAGTTATTTGAAGGAGCATTCTGATCAAATAAAACACATAATTTGCGTTGCATCTTGCTATATTCTTGTATGTCTCCTTTGTACTTTTGAGTTTCTTCTCTGTTAAAAAATAACAAAAGAAAAAAGCCTAAAACTTAACGTGTTAAATAGGCCAAAATATTAAGTACATCTGGACATCTTTTTTTTTTTTCCTTTTAAAATATTGTGATGTGGGAAAGGGGGACTTTAATGGAAAGCTAGTGACATATAAACATGAAAATTAATCTTGCATAACGGTTTTAAAATTTCTATTGTAAATTATGGTACCCTTTAGGTGTTGCACATGTTTAGCTGAAACCATTGTGAAAGGATTCATAACCTTTATGGGTTTTCATAATATGGAGAATCAATGCCCTTTGAGCAGAGATACTTTTAAACTCACCGTAAACCCTAGATAAGCATGAAACTCACCCCCAAAATTTAGGTTTTTCCTATTTCTTCATTTCTGTTTGCTGCATATCTTGTATGGAACACTTTTAAGCAGTTAGCAGCATTTCAACCTCCACTGTTTTGCTTTAAACTCATTCAGAAATTCTAAAGAACATTGAGATGGATGAAGCTCAATGTGCTTTTCAGTGAGGGATTTGCTGCAGATAATATCCCTGCGGTTGTGTTTTTGTATTTTAAATGTTTCTTTGACTTGTTTCAGATCTGGAAGGCCAAGGAATGCTTGAATCTCTTTTCAAGTAGCAGAAATGTTAAAGCAGAGACCGATATAATTGATGCTCTTACTGTTAAACTTCCAAACCTTGGTGTAACTCTTCTCCCTATGCAGTTTAGGCAAATAAAAGACCCAATGGAAATTATAAAGATGGCAATTACAAGTCAAGCTGGTGCTTATCTCAATGTTGATGAACTTATTGAAATTGCAAAACTTCTTGGATTAGACTCTCAGGATGAGATATCAGCAGTTCAAGAAGCTATTGCACGAGAAGCTGCTGCCGCAGGCGATCTGCAATTGGCTTTTGATCTTTGCCTTGTCCTGTCGAAAAATGGGTATGGTGTCATTTGGGACTTGTGTGCTGCAATAGCCAGGGGTCCCCCCCTTGAGAACATGGGCATAAGCTCCAGGAAGCAATTATTAGGTTTTGCAATGAGTCATTGCGATGAGGAATCCATCTGTGAGCTGCTACATGCATGGAAAGATCTAGATTTGCAAGCTCAATATGAGACATTAGCAACTTTGTCAGGGACCAATCCTCCCAGCCATTCAGTCCAAAGCTCTACAATTTTTTCGCTTCCAGGTTTTCATGATGTGGCTGCTCTTGGAGATTGTTCTGAGCTAGTTCAAGGGGTGGGCAGTGATGATCAACAAGCTTATTTTAAGGACATAAAGAACATTATCGCTGAAGTGGCTAAAAACTTTCCTCTTGAAAGTGGGACTGATTGGGAATGTCTGCTGAGAGAAAATGGGAAAGTTTTACCTTTTACTGCTTTAGAACTTCCATGGTTGCTCGATTTAAGTAAGAATATTGAAAATGGCAAGATATTTATTCCTGGTTCATTTTCAGGGAAAAAGTACGCTAGTGTAAGAGCACTAGCTGTATTGAGTGTTTTGTCCTGGTTGACTAGGAATGGATTTGTTCCCAAGGACAATCTTATTGCCTCTTTGGCAAAATCAGTCATGGAACCACCTGTTTCCAAAGAGAAAGACATAATAGGCTGCTCTCTTCTGTTGAATCTGGCTGATGCATTTCATGGGGTAGAAGTAATAGAAGAGCAGCTAAGAATGAGGGAAGAGTACCAAGATATCTCCAACATTATGAATGTTGGAATGATGTATAGTATATTGCACAATACAGGGATTAACAGTGATGATCCTGCTCACAGGAGGGGACTGCTTCTGAAGAAATTTCAGGAGAAGCACACACAGCTTTCTTTTGGTGTGTTACTTTGTCTCTTGCTTTTCATAAAATAAATTTCTGTTTCTGCTCATCTCTCATGTAGAGGATTGCAAGTTTTGGAAAAGAATTCTACCAATTTTTCTCAAACTATATTATTGTTTTGTTTGAATCATTTTCATCTTTATGATGTAGATGAACTGGAGAAACTTGACCAAGTACACTCCTCATTTTGGAGAGAATGGAAAGTGAAATTAGAAAAGCAGAAGCATACTGCAGATCACTCTAGAATGTTGGAACAAATAATCCCTGGCGTTGAAGCTGCACGTTTTTTGGCTGGGGATTCTGATTACATTAAGAATGTCATTTTCTCCTTGGTTGAATCTGCTAAGTTGGAGAAGAAACATATACTTAAGGATGCATTGAAACTTTCCGATACCTATGGTTTAAACCGTATGCAGGTATTTATGTGTTAATAGAAGAGCCCAAGAAGAAAAAAAGTGTATTGCATGTATACTTTGTCTCAAATTCAATTTGCTTGACTTTCCTTGCAGGTTCTGCTTCAGTACCTCAGTGCTGTCCTTGTTTCTGAGGTTTGGACTGAAGCCGACATTGCAGCTGAAATTACAGAATTTCTTCCTGAAATATATGCCTGTGCTGCCGAAGCCATCAAAGCCATTTCCTTTATTGTCTACCCTGCAATTGATGGGCACAACAAACTACGGCTTTCTTACATATTCGGTCTGCTTTCTGCAATTTACTTGCATCTGGAACAAACCAAAGAGGCATTACTAGTTACAAACTCTGATCAAGTGGTTGGTCCCGCCCATGGGTTGGCCCATTTTTACAAGGTTGTGGAGCAAGAATGTAGAAGAGTCTCTTTCATTAAGGACCTGAACTTCAAAAACATTGTTGGAATAAATGGTTTAAACTATGAGTTCTTCAATGGTGAAGTCTGTCATCACATTGATGAACAAAACTTGAAAGAACTGGCAAAGATGGTAAAGACTCTCACCAGCATCCACCCTGATCCATTGCCCGAGGGTCTCATTACATGGCAGGATGTGTATAAATACTATGTTTTGAGTCTTCTGAAAAATATGGAAAGTAGATTTGATTTAAATGCAGAGAATGGGAACCCCGATAAAATTTTGGCCCTAGTGAGTGAACTTGAAGAGACCTATGGTTCATGCAGAATGCATATTAGACTTGTGGCACATTCAGATGCTCTTGACATTGTTAAGCGATTTTTTGTGGTAATTGTTCATGTCACCAGCTCTTTTGGGGATCTACCTAACCATACAACATGGCAGAACTGTCTTGTTCTCCTCCTCAGTTTTTGGATCAAGGTGACAGAGGACATGCAAGAACTGGCAAATGATTTTACTTCTGCCAAGAAGGTGGAGTTTAATCCAGAATTCTTGATGACATGTCTGAAGGTTTTAATAAATTTGGTAATGGAGAATATTGTTTCACCTTCCCAGGGTAGGAGTACTGTCGTTGGCTATGTTAATTACGGTCTCCGGGGCAATAACACGTTTGAGATATTTATATTTTGTAGAGCCATGATTTTTTCTGGTTGTAGATTTGGGGCTGTTGCAGAATTCTTTAATGATGTTGTATCACACTTTCCTAGATTGAGTCTGGGCTCTGAAGCAAACTGTCATGGTGTTAACTATCTTCAACGTCTTTATCTAGATATATTGGAGCCTATTTTGCAGGATTTGGTGAATGGGTCTCATGAACATCAATATTTACATTATTTGTTGTCATCACTGAGTCCTGCAGAAGGTAATGTGGAGGATCTTAAGATGATGAGACATGCAATTTGGGAAAGGATGGTAAACTTCTCTGATGATTTAAAGCTACCAAGTAGTGTCCGAGTTTATGCACTAGAGCTTATGCAGTATTTATCAGGCCAAAATGTTAAGGGGATGTCTGCTGATCTACAATCCAGTGTTCTTCCTTGGGATGGATGGGAGGTGTTTCACCAAGTAAATACAAACACCGAGGCAACTGAAAGTCAGGGAGTGCCAAATCAACCAGATGCATCTAGCAGGCTATCTAGTACATTGGTTGCACTTAAGTCTTCTCAGCTTGCGACAGCTATCTCCGCAGATATTGCAATAAATCGTGATGATCTTTTGACAGTGGAGTCAACAACTTCTTGTTTCTTAAGATTATTAAATGCTGTCACTGCTGAGGCTCATGTCAATGCTTTAATAGCAATTTTGACGGAATGGGAAGACCATTTCAGTATAAAGGAAGAAAAGGAGGATCAGGTTTTAGCTTCTGACACTGGAAACAGCTGGAGCAATGACGACTGGGATGAAGGCTGGGAAAGCTTCCAGGAAGAGCCGGTTGAGAAAGAAGTGAAGAAAGAGGGCTTGCCTATAACTAATCCTTTACATGCATGTTGGCTGGAATTTTTTAGAAAATTAATTGTGCTGTCACGATTCAGAGATGTGATTGAGTTGATGGACCAACGTATAGCAAAATCCAATGGGGTTGTCCTTGATGAAGATGGTGCAAGGAATTTGAGCCAGAGTCTACTTGGCATCGATTGCCTTTTGGCACTAAAGATGGCATTGTTACTGCCCTATGAATCAATACAGCTGCAATGTCTGGACACAGTGGAAAGTAAGTTGAAAGAAGGGAACATCTCTGAATCGGCTGAAAGGGGCCATGAGCTCTTGCTTCTTCTATTGTCCTCTGGACTTATTTCTAGTATCATCACCAAAGCTTCCTATCACACCATTTTCTCTTATCTCTGCCTTTTGGTCGGGAACTTGTCTCGCCTTTATCAGGAATCTGAGCTGCTGAGGCTCAATTCCAAAGTAAAGAAAAGTGATGACCACAGAAAAGACTCCTTCCATCTTTTCAAAATCATTCTCTTCCCATGTTTTATTTCGGAGATTGTGAAGGCTGACCAGCATGTTCTAGCAGGATTTATGGTGACAAAATTAATGCACACAAATGCTTCCCTGAGTCTTCTGAATGTTGCCCAGGCAAGTCTTGCTTGGTATCTGAGTAGCCACCTTCAGTTAGTAGAGGAAAATCAGCTTGAAATGCATTCATTTAAATCTTTAGAACATACAATATATGGTCTGAAAGGGAAGATGGGACCTCTGATCAAATCTGCTTTGTCATCTTTGCCTGCAAATCCAAGGTGAGAGAACACAACCGGTGTCAAATTTTTTTTTTTTTCTTTTTTCATGACAATCCAGTTACATTCCGGATAGTTGTACATATGCCTTGCAAATTAGCCCAAGTTTTGAAGAGTACAAAGTTTGTACACTTACAGCATTATACCCAAATTCCTTTTTCACCCTTGCTTTGAGATTAGGGCTCTAAGGAGCTACTTTTGTCCTGCAAGTATCATGTCCCCGTTGTCTCAATTTATTGGAAAGAATTCTATCATTTTGCCTTTATAAGTTGCATGATTCTTGATCGTGTAAATCGGGGGGCTGATGACTGGTTCGGTCCTCTTTTACTGTGACAAGCTGAGTGAAAATAGTCTTAATATCCTTGGGATGGGCAAATATCTTCCTCTGGTTTACTCTATCAAATAACCTACGGCAGTACAAAGTTTTGCAATCTGTCTGTATTTCGATCCGATGGTGATTTCAACCCAATTCGCCTACCATAGACATGATTATATATGTTCTGTTTTATGTTTCTTATTTTGTAGATTGTAATTATATATAATTATAAATATATATTATTTGTTTTATTATATATTTTTTGTTTTGTAGTTGTTTTTTTCTTTGATGTAATTTCAAATAAGTATTAAAATTTTTTGTTACAATATGAATTTAAAGTTTGTCATTATTAGATATACGTGCTTTGTAGACTTCATTTCAAACATCATAATTTTATTTTCTTCTTTTTATTTTTATTATATAGTGTTTTGATGATAATTTAAATTTTATATTTGTTACAATTTGATAATAAAATAATAAGTGCAATTCAGAAATTTGTTTACCCGTTCAAATTAGGTTAAGTTAATTTCCCATATGGAACTGCCCAAATCTAAGTCGCTCACTTCTATCCTTTTCTTCTTCTTCAGATGGGATTTCTCTTCATAAGTAGTTTTGGCTGAGCCAAGCATGCTTATAAGCAGCCTAAACTTGGTCTCTTAAACCCACTGTTCTGTTTATTAATTGTGGTTTCAAAAGCCATTTGCTCGAGGAATGAGTTTTTCACTTCTTTAATATTTTAAGCTCAACTGACTCAAAACTAATTTACAATTTTGAATATTTTTATTTAAACTAAATTTGTTTACTTAATTTTGTGATAAATTAATCAATAAATTTCTGTTCTGCCTCGTTTAATTAATTGAGTATATTTGGTCCCTGAACATTGATAACTTACTAAAATTTTGATTTTGAATTTTGCACGCTAAAAAAATTATTTGAAAAATTTTTTATTTTAAAAATTAAATTTAATTTGAATCATATTTAATTAGATTCAATATTAGTTTATAATCACATAGGAGAGAGAGAGGTCCTTGAAATAGATGGACAATTAATTTAGTAGATAAACATATTAGATTTTTAATTAAATTTTATATTCGAAACTTGATAATAAAAAAATTATATTAATAATATGGTTTTGAATATTAATTGATTATTAAAAAAGAAATTCTTCTTGGTATCAAAAATAAAATGAAATAAATAAAATATTTTTTTTGGGAGGAATAGGGGGGGAGGGTTTGGATCGCGCCATGAGGCTCAAGAGTGGCGTGTCCATCCAGAGGTCATCTCGACCCAATTTTACTTTTCAGAAAAATGGTTCAACTTTTGCGGTAAAAATCGGACAGGACAAAAAGACGAAAAACACGTGGCAGAATCTAACGTAGTTCCTTGCGTGCTATCTATCCGCACCGAAGCACTTCAATCAAAATACTGGCTCGCAACCAAACCCCGCGTGTCACACAATCTTCAGGTCGACTTTAGAGGCCATCATTGGAGGCTACAGAACTTATAACATGCTCGAGAGACATTGATTCAAAATTTTGTAGGATCCGCTATCTTTTCAATTTGGCAAAGGACTTAGATTTTCATCATCTGAGAAACAACAAGGGAAGGGTTGGGAAGTAAAAATCTGATCCAAGCCATACGAGGATGGAGAGCTTACCAGTGGATCTCTGGATTAAGATTTTCCGTTTGTTAGATTTCCAAAATCTTGCAACTGCTCAACAAGGTTAGTCCACCCAAACCCATTTTTCATATCATGGGTCTCTAAAGTTTGCATTTTGATTTAATTGAGAGTTATAATTCCATCCTTGTGTCATGGATTTGATGCAATTGAGAAATTGGTGTTGTGAATTTTGATGGGGTTGCAATAAATTTGGCTAATTTTTGAATTTCTATGAATTTCATCCGATTGGTAACAGTTTTTTTAAGTGTTGAAATATATTCTTCTGATAATTCACTGAATTCCTTCCAAATCCATGGGCTTCTTAATAAGATCATTGTAATTGGATTTCTGTTCATTGCATAGCATACACATCTTAAGATTTCCAAATGCTAAGGTGGAAATGAACACAGAGCCCGGGTTCTTAGTTTGGACAACCTTGTTACGGCATTTAATTTGACCTATTCTAGGAAATATAGTGTCTGGTAGTTGAGAGATGTCACACGTATGTATCAGACAAGGCATTTTTTGGATGATTTTGAAGTATCAGATTTAGACATCAATGAGCTGTCGCTATTTATAGATGAAAAGAGCCCCAAAATGGCCGATAACATGAAGATCGTTGTGATCTTCAGCAGCGCAAACAGTGAGTTTCGTCTGAAAAGTACACTTGGTTGATCCTTCTAATTCCTTCTGTTTGATAACAGACTCATGTCCTGAGTTGGCAAAATTTGGTATTGTCGGTGGATTAGTAAAACTAGTTTTTGGCTTCCTAAAGTTTGCAGGAAGTGGAAGTCATTGGGTTCAGATGACAACTTGTGGTTCAATCTATTCAAGGACAGGTGGGGGGAAGATCAGGCTGCATTTTACGCTCCTGTAGACTCGAAATCATGGAAGGATGTGTTTGAAGTGCAAGACCGCTGTGATCGTGTTGGGCTGTAAGTTAACAATTACCAATTGCATGATATATTAAAGTTTCTTATATCAACTCAAACACTCTACACATGCCACATGTGCTCACACACAAAGTTCACATGGAGGGCCATTACATCCACAGGTAGATTTGAATTCCTACATTTTTAATTTGGTTGACTAGGTGTTTCATTTGCAATTGTATACAAATTAATTTTAATTATTATATTTCTAAAGACAACATTTTCAATATACGTTTGCTGTATGCAGAACTATTTACGGTCACTGGTTTGGTAAATTCACTGGGACAGATAACTATGTTGAGCTTGGTAAATAGGATGGATTCCTTAGGCTCAACTCCTTGTCCGATCATGTAGTATATTTGTTTTGAATGCATGTTTGTCCAGAGCTTGAAAAAAATGACCAGGATTAGATATTCACCTTTTCTGTGTGCATTGATGTAGGCCTAGGCTTGTTTCTGACCAAGCTCCTCTGATCATAGCTCTAATGTAAGCATTATCTCGAGTTATAGTCCTCGATCTTGACTGAAGAGTCATTTCTAATGTTTGCCAGAGGTCTGAAGATAATCAGGGAAGGCGGAGACTACTATCTTATTCACCAGGGTGAAATACAACGCCATCTGGGTTCACGTGTTAAACGGAAACAAGCCAATAGTTCCTCAACTGATCTACCATGTGACTTCATTGGAGATGATTTTGTTGAAGGAGAAAAGTGCTTTAGCATTCTGGACAAGATCTTGTTCTTCATAGGAGATTTGGAAGTTGCTTCAAGAGATTCAAAACGTACGCATCCTATGTAAATGGTGGTGGAATATTTGATCAATCAAAAATCAATTGCAACCTTCTTAACTGTATCCATATTGCATTGCTTTATCTTGTAAATGGCTTCACTGAATTCATGCAGCATGTTAAGCTATTGAAAAATGGCACATTTGCTTCATTTGTGGACCTTAGCTACTATATAATGCGAGACCTAAGAATGGGAGGATTTTCGATTGTTATATTTAGATCCAAGAGGCATTCCCAAGCCTGTGTATGGTCGTGTCCAACTGCGAATTTACATTTCATGCGAAATTAGTGGCTAACAAAGGATTCAATCAAGCATTCTCAGCTCCAATGAACCAATGCCAGAGGCTGAATCTCAAGTCTGCAGAATGTCTAAACTTGCTTTGCTTTCCTCTAAAACCGAGCACAAATCTGAAGGCTCCTTGACAGTCAAATGCAAACCAAGTATGTCGCATGGTGTAGTTCTAGTAATCAGGGAGAACAATGAGATATTATATGTTATTACAAATCACTAATACTGCATAACCAATCAAAAGCCAATAAAATGTAACTTTGGCAAGAAAACTACAATCTTGAATGACATTCGGAGACATTAGAAAGAAAAATATCCTAACTGGAACAATAGGCTCTTGGTTTATGACAGCTAAAAGACCCAACTTGTCCTTCAGTCATAAACCTAACAGAGCCTGAAAACAATTCAGGGATCAGGCAGCCTAGCCCTTATCTTTCACTTGCATACCCTTCCCCACACTGACCAGGCAGACCACCCTTTTTGTTGAATGATGTGATAAGTATGAATGAACTATGTACTATGTCCGTTTGTACTAGGCAAAAACAGCAAAATTTAACGCATGAATCATTAGGTTGTCCTCAACTCCACAACTTTATGGCAGTCTGTCTTATTTATGCCAAAATCAAGCAGTCAATGGGTCTCCTTCAGGGTCCTGTTCCCTTACTCCTGAAAAAATACAAACCGTTTTGTTTCAGTCACAATAATTCATATCAAGACCGAATAAATGCAGCTTCCCACATTCCAAGTATAGTGCCAATCAATAAAGCTAAACAACAACAACAACAACAATAATAATAATAATACATTATTCTTCTTACTTGTCTTGTCAGCAATAGCCATGAGTCGCCTTTGCAAGAAAGATGCCATGAAAAGGAAAATTGAGCACATGCCAAACATCACGGTGATAGGGAAGGCATTAACCTACAAAAGACATACGAACATGTTAGAGAAACAGACGGAAAGAGTCATGCAATTCCAGTATCAAGGATTAGCCCAGGCAAACATTTCATAATGCCACCTATATGCACGATTGCCCTCAAAGAAAAAGACCATTGTCTAGAAGGAAATGCAGCACCAACAGTCAAGATGACCAAATTTAGGTGCTGTTTTTCTGGTTTCCCATGTTCATTCAGTTGGATATTATGACATATAAACATAAATGGGCAATTAGGTCAGCTGGCTATTCAGGATTATTAGTAATGCAAAGAACCAAAGTCAAAAAAGGTCCAACAAAAACATAAGTATTTTGGTGAGATTAGTCAGATAACGTACGTTGTACAGCACAACACACACAAAAATGTTCAGAGGTATGCGGAAGAAGTTCATGATGGTGCTCCTGGCCTCCTCAGGAATGTATTGAGATCTCATCTTCATGATGGATGGCCAAAATATTCCCACACATGCCTCAAATGTACAGAAGCCCAAAAGCTGCAGACAACCTGCAAAGGAGATGCTTCCACCTTTCACTGTTGAAGGAGCTACTACGAACTGTTTCAAATAACCAAATTTGAACATGACCAGAAGAATATACGTTAAACCAAATCAGAATAGGTAAAATGAGTTATGGAAGAAGAAGGAACTGGAGAAGGGGCACAAAGGAGATGAAAACTGTACAGTTGTTGCAATTGGAAGTAGAAGAGAAGCAGAGGAGATGACAAACACAATCTGCATGTAGCTCTCAACTCTGGGTGATCCACGAGCCAACAGTCGAGATGCAATGGAGCTTCCCAACATTGAGGCCAACATGAAGGTTGCAAAAATAAAACCATGGGGAATCTCCTCATCGTTTGGGCTTAATGCAGGGGTCCAGAGAAACACAAAAGTATACATTGAACCCTCAAACAGGGACTGAATTGCACCCAGCAATGCAATTTTCTCATCTGTACCACAAGAAAGACAACTGTCAAGGTCCAAAGGGGTGAATGAATACCAAGTACAATCTCAAGAAAGAGAAGCATATAAATGGAAAATAAAATCATGGAGATGAACAATATATATATATATATATATAATAAAACACACACACATAGAGCCACACAGATGATGGAAAGGAACAACCGAGATAATGAGCCTAGTATGACACTTCTAAAAACCAAAATAAACTAAGCCTCATGTCTCAAACTAACTGGTGTCGGCATTAAACATAGTTGGCAACTATAATCAGGTAGAAAATACATAGGAATCAGAGGTATTGTCATGACATGAAGAAGTGTCAGATGGGTACCAGAAGCAATAGCAACAGCAGCAGCCCTAAACTGGGTAAGCAAATCTTTGCTGTCTGAAGGATCTCCATAGTTCTCTGTCCAGGATGATAAAATAATGGCCATGCCAATTGCAAGAAAGCATGCAGCAGCATCAAAGGGAGCAACAGGACCAAGACTTAGGAAATCAACAAGAAGATTCCCAACCAATCCAGAAGCAATAGCAACAAGACCATTTCCAAGGAATATGGCCTGTGAAAATGTTACCGACAGCCATTGCTGATCAAAGCCTCTCTGCACATTTAATAAAGACATGCTTAAAATGACAACGTGGAAAAACAGGAAGCAATTTTGAACAAGCAACGTCACATTTTTAAGAGCATGACCATGTCTACTGTAATCATGAGAACATTGTTGAACAACATGATAATTCACGGGAATGACATTTTAAGCTATTAAGGAGATAATGAAATAAGAAGATCAAGACCAGGAAGGAAACATGAAGAGAGACAGCAGCAGACAACAGGGTTACTACAGTGACATTCATCAGAAGTCATTTACAACTAGGATCATGATCATGATTTAGGAAAATTGGCATCACAGCAGGAACTTTGAGTTTGCAAGAAGCCTAAATGCCACCAGAAAATATATCAGAACATAATTGTTTTCTCAACAGGGAAAAGCTGAGTTGTTTTGAAATGAAGGGTTTATAAACCCTGAAAGTAGACAGCTTGACATAATATGCCTTTACACAACTTTTGCCATTTACAAGTAATGCGCAGAGGGAAATCCATTGCCGCATTTTTTTTTTGATAGTATTGCGATATTATTAAGCTAAGATTTTTATTCTCATTGAATAATTCATATCCTTCATAATATCGTTGCTGAAAATATTCCATTCTAAGGGTCTCTTGTCAAAAACTCATAGAGCCTAATCCATGGATAGAAATTATGAGCACTTGGGTTCCAAAAAGAAGATATACATGGATGGAAATATTTCTGTCAGACGATCATCCCTCCAAATCTTTTGGTAGAATGATTCAGATCTGGAGAAACGTTTCACATGGATGATTTACAAATCAGTTTTAAACATAGATTTTACTGCTGGAAGAACAGTTCCGTCATCTCATGAGGAATAATCTATAGGACAAATAACTTCACTTTGATATTTGTAACATCAGGTGGATTTACTCCTGTTAACTAAGCAGAAGATTAGTTAGGTAATACCAGAAATCATAAATTCCACTTCCTACTCAACTCAACAAAATAGAAGCAAAATAGAGAAACCAAACCTTGTTGTGTTCTGCAACAAGCCAAGACTCAAATGCTGAAAAAAGGAGAGAGGTGGCAATGCCTCCCAAAACACGGCCAAGCATCAAAACTTTGTACTGAGGAGAATGCTTGGTGATACAACTCAATGTGTAAGTAATGCAGTAAGTAACACATGCCCTCTTCCGACCCCTGGATTTCACTTACGAAGCATTAGCCATCAAAATCAACTTTATCATTTAACCAAGCAATAGAAAAAATGCAGAAGAAGCCTCACTGTTTGTCAGCTAAAGATCCCACAATAGTTCCAAACAACATTGAGGAGCCAAAACCCGCAATAAAGAGCTGCCCAATTTCTCCTTTCCCAAAACCATATGTGCTGTACAGGTAGTACACATATGGACCTTGCAACCAATCCCCAGCTATCATTACAAAAACACACGGTCAGAACAGTACTCAGAGAAACTCCAATTTAAGCAAAGAACTCACAACTGACAAGCAGTCAAAATCAAAATCTACGTCCCTTAACGATTCATTGAATTGTAAGTCACTGACAGCAGGAATACCTCTACAAGTCAAAATATGGTGGAATGGTTGAAATATGAAGCATTAATTGCTAGCATTACACAAGCCGAAGCATCCCCTGCCCAGCTTGACACACGAAGTATTTTTACCGAAATCAACTTGCAGTGACATATTTCAGAATTGTATCAAAACCACTTTCCATTTGTATCTGTATTCTAGCGGGTGTGATGTTACACAAACAGAATAAGTCAATTGCAGAATTAACAAAATTCCAAGTTTAGTTGACTTTTTCCTTTATACATATAAGATAAATCTCACCCATCCCACTAAATAATCACCTGTAATTGTGACGTTTTCTATTGTAATATTGTCAAAAAGCCTTATGTGTGAAAAGGTAATTTAGATAAGCTTAATCCATTGAAACATAGATCTAGGGGTTTACATATCTGACATTCTCCGGAATTAAAATGGATCAATTTGCAATCAAACACATCCAATCAAGAATTCTCCGAGTCTATACAAAGAACCCAACAATTCTAGTCATTATACCCACACTACATTATCAATTAAACATCAGAATTATGCGACATTCGGATCGCACATTACAATGACATTTGCAGAAAACCTTATACCTAAATTCTAGGTCGTAGAAAAAGACAATCGAGCAGATTCAAAAGATGAGCAATTAGATCAGATCAAATGCGAGAGCTGAGGGACAAGCAAACTTTGTAAGTTGAAAAGGTAAGAAAGGGTGCAGATCTGAGAAAATGAAGAGAGCCTACCCATCATGAGAGAATAAACGAAGAGGTAATTGTTCTTGAAAGAAGAAAAAGCAGGAGAGGTGCTGACACGATCTTTCTTCGTTTTGCTCATCTCTATTGCCACCACTACGGCTACTAGAGCCCCAAACACCAGCACGTAGAACATCTCCATTGTCACCCTCCTGAGATTAGAGAGAAAGAAGAGAGTGTCTTTTCAGAGCAAGCTTCTTACGTACTGATATAAGGGGAAATATAAGAGAGAGAGAGAGAGAGAGAGAGACGCGGTTTGGTGATGGGTGGGTCGTTGTTATGCCACGTGGCGAAATGAGAACGGCCTGATTAAGAATGTGGGTGTACTTAGCGTCGGTGGTATGGACTGTGGAGTCTCCTTCTCTAGATCTTGGATCTTGAGCTGCAGTGCAACCTGACCAGAAATGCCGCGGCAATTCCACATGTCTAAGTCATCAGATCTGATACGGTGCAGTCGTCTACACCCGATTAACGCCCCCCAACTAAATTAATCATATAATATCATAGTGGACTATGCCAAACAAACATTTTTATATAATTGCACAATATTTTTTTATTCATGTATTTTTTGACTTGGTTTTTTCTCCACTGACTGCAATCTTAATCTACATCTTGCCTCTTTGTCTTTTTTCAAATTTTTTCGTTTTTAAATAGAAAAGATAATCCAACTTTTAATATGTTATTCCTAAAATGGTATTAAAATATTAAAATTAAATTTCCATTCATTCCCCATTTGGGAAAAAAAAAATTACTGGGTTTGTAACTCAAGTTTTGGCTTGCCCATAGTTTAATTTGCTAAATTTGATTTGGTTTTGGCCTATTAGAGGAGACATATTCTCATATATTTAATATTTGACTAGGCTTGGTGGGTTTAACCTCATTTCATATGGTGTTCTTTTATTTCCCAGATCAAATCATCTTCTAAAAAAGGAGGAAGTTTTGGGGTCAATTTGATCATTAGCTCAAACAAATTCCTAATAAGTAATATCAATAAACTTATATTGATGGTATATCAAATCAAAAAGAAAAATAAAATGTGTTTTCTCAAAATAAGAAATCAAAATATAATCATAGAAAAGCAAAAAGTTAAACATATACAAAAAATTACCCACATGTTGCTTCACTGAGTTCAAGCACATAAATCTCATGGACATAGGCTTGTGTCTCAAATATTAGCACTCCAAACCTCAAAATCCATAAATAGAGTATTAAAACATCTACTATAATTTCATATATTATTTTTTGAGAATCAAACATTACTAGCATATGGTAAAAATCTAATATTCTCATAAACACATAATCACTAACAACCTGACGAAGTATGTCATCTGAAAATATTTTAAAAATAAAATAAAATAAAATCAGTATGAACACTACAATAATACTAGTTGCCTTTCGATAAATTTTTCTACAGAACCAACTCAATTAATTCTCTCTCTACAAGCCTTCAACATTTGCTTTGTTGCTTAAAATATCAGGGCAAGGAAGAATTGGGCAACACGTAGGAAGAGTAGACAGCAAAAGATTAATTATGGAAGCCACGCATCACCTCCAAGGCTGCAATTAATTAAGCATGCGATTAATGAATAGTCAGTCGAATGGGATATGACGTTAAATTTTTTAATTAGTATTTTGAGTTTGAATTTTGAAAAAAAAAATTATACTAGAAGAATAGCTCTCAAAATGCACTATTATAAATTTCGAATCGAATTAATCAAAATATGATTCTGATTCCAATGGTATAAAAAAAAAAAAAATTAATTATGCATGCGGTGGCAAACATTTAATTTTAAAAAAAAAAGATATAAAAGGGGGAAAACAAAAAAATAAATTTTGGTATTAGGATTAAATTAAATCTAATGCATTATGGTTTTCCCACCGCCCTGGCCTGCACTAATGGTCTGCTCCAAATTGGCATAAAAAAATGATAGATGGCCCGCCCCCGGCCTCGGTATCGGAAAAATTATGCAGGAGCCGACATAGCTTCAACACTCAGACCACTCCAAGTTGGGCAAAAACTGCTCTATCTATGGAATTAGTAGTATTTAATGCCAGCACTAGGGTCCATGCCCCGCCGAGTAACGTGTGAAGAAATTCCATTACAATGTTTTGTTAATATTAGTTAATGCCCCGCATAAATACGCGGGGTGTAAATATTTATTAAATTTATAATTATTATTTAAATCAGTAAAAATATGATATATATCAATAATGGTGAAAAAAAAGAGTTTAGTCATTGGAGTATCAAAAAAGACTAAGAAATAAAGTAAAAATAATAATAATAAATGGAGTAAAAAGATAATAGAAATATAGGGATAATCATCGGTAAGGTTAAAAAAAATAAAAGGAGAAAACTTATGCTTAAAAAAATAAAACCGAAGGACTCAAGAGGGAAGAAAGGGGAAAAAAATAAAAATAGTAAATATCTGAATAGAAAAAAATTAAAAATAGTGATTTGAAAATAAAATGATGACCATTCGTGGAGATAAAGAAAAAAGAAAAAGAGGAAAATAGATGTTCAGAAAACAAAAAGAACTAAAATGGAAAAAATTGGGTAAAAAATAACTAGGAGTTGAATGGAGAAGTAGGGCTAAAAAAAGAGAGAAAACTAATGTCTAAAAAAAATGAATAACTTAAGTAGAAAAAATTTTGAGTCAAAATAAAAAAAAATAACAAATCAAATAAAAATTTATAAAAATTTCATTATGACAGTAAATAAAAAAGCAGTAAAAACTTAATAAATTAATAAATTAAATAAAAATTATAAAATCAATAAAAAACAAAATGTTTTTATAAAATAATTAAATTAAAATAAAGTGTATCATAAACAATAAATTTTAAGTTATATCTATTTCATAAAAAAATATATATAAAAAATGAGATAAAAATATTAAAAAGAATATAAAATTTAAGAAAAAAATTTAGAAGTCATTAAAAAAATATTAAAAAAGCATATAAAATCAAAAGATTTTTATTTCATTTTATATAATAAAAAAATTTAATTTTTAAAATCAAAAGTTTTTTAATATTTTTGAAAAATTATATCCTTTAATTCAAATATTAAAATTATATTATTTTAATATTAAAAATAATATTTTTATTCAGGTCATTTCATATTTTTTTACCCATGACTTTTTTTTTTTTACGTCCCTCTTTGGTCATCCTCTGTTTTTCTAACCCTATTATATTTTTTTTTCAATCACCCTTTCTCTCTCTCTCTCTCTCTCTCCTCTCTCTCTCAAAAAAAAAGGATTTTTTTACCATAGTTTTGATATCATTTTATATAATCAAAGGATTATATTAAATTTAATATTTTTTTAATATTTTTTCAATAGTAATTTATATTTCTTTTATAAAAACTTTCTAATCTATATTTTAATATTAAAACAAAATAATTTTTATATTTATATCCATATAACATTAAGATAATATTATATTATATTTACTTAATTATTCCAATTTTTAATATTTTTTAATCACTTTTAATTTTTTTAAATTTTTTAATATTTTTATCTCATTTTTTATAATTTTTTATTATGAAAAAAGATGTAACTTAAAACTTAATATTAACCATTCGTCAATTTTTTTAAAGATATTGAAAAAAAAAATTGATTTTAAAAATATAATTTTCTATTATATAAAATGAGATCAAAATCTTTTGATTTTATGTTCCATTTTCAATATTTTTTTATCACTTCAGAATTTTTTTAAAGTTTTAGATTCTTTTTAATATTTTTTTATTACATTTTTATATAATTTTTTTATTATGAAAAAAGATAAAACCTAAAACTTATCATTTAGTTATTCGTCATTTTTAGATATGAAATTTTATTTTCTTATCTCACTTTTTCATTTAGATTCTTACTATTTCTTTGACCCATTTTTTTTTACTTTAATCCTCCACTTTTGTTGAATATTAAAATAATCATCCTTTTATTTTTAAAAACCTTTACAAGTCATTCAAAAATATTAAAAAAAATATAAAATCAAAAGAATTTGATTTAATTTTATATAACTAAAAGATTTTATTAAATTTTATATTATTTTAATATTTTATAAAATAATAATTTATATTCTTTCCGTATAGATTTTCTAATTTATATTTTAATATTAAAATAATATCATTATTCATGTTTTATATTAATATAACATTAAAATAATATAATATTATATTTATGTAATATAATATAATATTTTATTACTAAAATTATTTTTATATTAAAATAATATCAAAAAATTTTTGATTTTAAAAAAATTATTTTTTTTATCATATAAAATGGGATCAAAATCTTTTGATTTTATATTCCTTTTTAAATATTTTAATGACTTTTATTTTTTAAAAAAATATATTTTTTAATTTTTTTATCTCATTTTTATATTTATTTTTATTATAAAAAATATATATAATTTAAAATTTATTGTTTAAAGTCATTCGGCATTTTTATACATTATTTTTTCTATTTTTTCCAATTCCTCTATTTAGCTTCTTATCATTTTTTTACCCAGTTTTTCAATTTAATTCTTTGTCTTTTTTTAGCATAGGTTTTTCCCTTTTTATTTTTTATTTGGCCTAAAAAAGGTCCACAATAGTTTTTTACCATAGTTTTGATCTTATTTTATACAATCAAAATATTTTACTAAACTTAATATTATTTTAATATTTTATAAAATAATAATTCATATCCTTTTTTATAAAAACTTTCTCATTTATATTTTAATATTAAAATAAAATAAATTTTATATTTATATCAATATAATATTAAGATAATAAAATATTATATTTATTTAGTATAATATAATATTTTAATAAAAATATTATTTTTAATATTAAAATAAAATATTTTGTATATTTATAATAAAATAATAATTTTTTCCAAAAATATTAAAAAAATGATTTTAAAAATAATTTTTTTTCCTTATATAAAATTAGATCAAATTCTTTTAATTTTATATTCTTTTTTTAAAATTTTGTGATAACAATTAAATTTTTTTAAATTCTGCATTTTTTATTTTTTATTGTTTATAATATAATTTATTTTAATTTACTAATTTTATAAAGCATTTTAATTTTCTATCGATTCTATAAATTTTTATTTAATTTGTTACATTTTTAAAGTTTGATCCTTTTTTTGATATTAATTAAATAAAAATATTAAAAATTGTCATTAAAAAACATCTTTAATATTAAAATATGTATAATATAAAAGTAATAAAAATGTTTTCTTAAATATAAAATTATCAATAATATAAAATTTTAAAAAATTTTAAAATTCGTTATAAATATTAAAAAAAGAATATAAAATCAAAAGATTTTGATTACATTTTAATATTTTTATTATTAAAAAAAGAATACTTTTATTTCCTTTTAAGATTTTGATTTTATTTTTTAATATTCCCTATATTATTCAAAAATTTATATAAAATCAATAGAATTACAATTTATAAAATAAATAAAGTGTTTGAAATATAAAAGTGCATTTATAATTTAATTTTCATTTAATAAATTAACAAACTAAAAGGAATGTAAGTTATTATTTTGTAAGATATTAAAAAATATTAAATTTGCTAAATGTTTTGATTATAAAAATTGAGATCAAATTTTTTTGATTTTATATTATTTTTTAATATTTTTTAGTGTCTTCTTAAAGTTCTTTAAAAATTTTTAATTTTTTTAATATTCTTTGATATCATTCTTTGTGTGTATTATTTTTATTTTAAAAAAGGATCTAACTTTAAAATTTATTATTTATAATGTAATTTATTTTAATTTATTGATTTTATAAAAATATTTTAATTTTATATGATTTTATAAATTTTTATTTAGTTTGTTAATTTATTAAATGAAAATTAAATTACAAATATACTTTTTATATTTCAAATATATTATTTCTTCTATATACATTATTTAGTTTTACACTAGTTACGATAATATAAAAAATTGCAATACTATTGATTTTATATGAATTTTGAAATAATATAAAAAACATATTCAAAAATATTAAAAAAGAAGATCAAAATCTTAAAAGGATTTAAAAAATATTCTTTTTTCAATATTAAAAATATTAAAATGAGATCAAAATTTTTTGATTTTATGTTCTTTTTTTAATATTTTTAAAGAATTTTAAAGTTTTATATCATAGTTTTTTTTTATATATTTTATAAAGCATTTTTTAATATTTTTTTATTATGGATGTTTTAATATTATAAATGTTTTTTAATGACAATTTTTAATATTTTATTTGATTAATATAAAAAAGTATCAAAATCAAAAAAATCAAAATGTTTTTATTAAATCAATAAATTAAAATAAATTACATTATAAATAATAAATTTTATGCTATATCTTTCTTATGAAAAAATTAAAAGATGAGATAAAAATATTAAAAATATAGAATTTCAAAAAAAAACTTTTAAAATTCACTAAAAAATATAAAAATATATAAAATTAAAAGATTTTGCTCTAATTCTATATAATGAAAAAAATTATATTTTTAAAATCAAAAGTTTTTTTAACATTTCTGGAAAAAAATTAATTTTATTCTAATATAAATATAAAAAGTTATATTATTTTAATATTAAAAATAATATTTGCATTAAAATATTATATTAAATAAATATAACATAATATAATATAATTTTAATGTTACATTGATATAAATATAAAAAAAATATTTTGTTTTATTATTAAAATATAAATTAGAAAGTTTTTATAAGAAGAATATAAATTATTATTTTATAAAATAGTAAAATAATATTAAATCTAATATAATCCTTTGATTATATAAAATGATATTAAAACTATGGTCAAAACTACCGTGAACCCTTTTTTTTGCAAGGGGGAGAGAGAGAGGATGATAGAAAAAAATATAACAGTGTTAGAAAAATAGAGGATGACCAAAGAAGGACATGGAAGAAAAAAGTGCTGTCATGGGTAAAAAAAATGGAAAGTCTTAAATGTAAGAAAAAAGTGTAGTCCCAAAAAGACGAAGCACGCAAGCAGGAAAAAAAAAGGGTCTAAAAAAGGTGGAAGGACATGAATTGAAAAAAAATTATTAGTGTAAAAAAGATGAAGCAGCCATGTGAGAAAAAAAAAAGGAAAAGAAAAGAGGCCAAAAAAAAGGGCATTAAAAAAAAAAAAGATGTAAGGACGTGATCGAAAAAAAAAAATAAAGTGAGGTCAGAAAAGTAAAGGATGACCAAAGAGGGATGGCCATAAAAAATGGTGCCACAAGAAGTGCCTTCGGCGTTTTATATATAGATAGATAGATTTAAGTGAAAAAAAAATTCTGGGTCAAAGAAAAATGATTTGAATGAAAAAAAATCAGGATTTCAAAAATATGGGATGACCATTGAGGGACGTCTGAAAAGTGGTGAATAATGTGATGAATAGCGCTAGACTTAAGCAAAAAAAAAGGAAAAAAAAATTGGGGAAAAAATTTTAAAAGAGTGAAATGAAAAAAAAGGGGGAGAAATGCGGAAGGATTGAAATTGGGGGAAAAAAAGCTAGTGGACTGAAATGAAAAAAAAAAATTGGGCAAGAAAAATGTGGATGGACTAAAACAGGAAAAAAAAAAAAAAAGAGAAAGCGGGTTAAAAATTGTGTAAGGACTAAAACGAAAAAAAAAACTGGGGAAAAATATGGAAGGACTGAAATTAAAAAAAAAAATGCTAACGGACTAAAGCGAAGAAAAAAATTGGATTAGAAAAATGTGCAAGGATTGAAATAAACAAAAAAAGAATGCGGTGTAAGAAAAATAGCGGATGACTATTGAGGGACGTCTGAAAAGTGGTGGATAGTGCGGTAAGTAGCGCAGACTGAAATGAAAAAAAAGAAAAAAAAAACTTGGGCAAGAAAAATGTAAAAGTGAAAAAAAAAACAGATTAAAAAATGTGTAAGGATTGAAATAAAAAAAAAAAAAAAGAAACCGGGAAAAAAATGTCAAAAGATTGAAATGAAAACGTCCAAGGACTAACATGAAAAAAAAGAAGAATGCGGGGCCTAAAAATAGTGGACGACCAACAATGGATGTCCGAAAAGAAAGCTGCAGTGCTTCTGTGTGAGAATATGCGTCATATATATATTTTTTGTTATAATAGAAATTAAATTTCAAATCAGGGATAAGAAAGAAAGGTATTTGCCCCTAAATTTCGGCTTGGGAAAAAAAAAAAACAAAAAAAAAATGGGGGGGGGGGGGGGGGGGGGGGGGCCCCAGTTTATTTCATAGTTTGTTAGAATCCAATTTTTATCCAATTTTTTCATCTCGAGGAAGTCCGAAGTGCACCAAAGGTTCTTCATTTCGAAGTTTGATGGTTTCTCTTTTGTAAGCTAAAGGTTGGGATATGATTACAGCCGGCAATCCAGCCTTTTGAGCTGAGCTTTTATAAAATTGGGATTCAACTCATTTAAAATTTTTTGAGTGTGAGCCCGTTTCAAGAAAACTCAAAGAATCAAAAGTCAAATTGTGCTCAAAAGCACATTAATCATTCAAAATAAAAGGCAAAATAAATACTATCATACCAAATTAAGAATTACACATTATTATAAAAATTAATAATAATAATATCATGAAATATTAAAAAAATTTTTAAAGAGTAATATATTAAATTTATCAAAATCACCATAAAAGTGATAACACTTTTAAAAGTAAAAAAAATATTTGATTTTCAAAGAACCAAACCTATAATGAACGGAGCGTACCGGTGTCCAAGCAAACAACAAACTAACAAACAAACAAATCCTGGGCTTTAATTCTAAATTTTTTAGGTCGGTCGTGAAAGACAAATATCAAAAAGATTAAAAATAAAATAATAAAATAAAATAATATTGATTTAATTGGTACTAATTCTCCTACGCTACTCATTTTATCGAAAGTCATCTCTTCAACTAAATCTTAACTATCATGTCTTTATAGATAATTTACATCTAAATTTTTAATGGTCTACCCCTACGTTTTAATAATCTCTTATATTTAAATTCTCGATACTTTTGATTAGTATCCAAACTCGATCAATAATTAAAATAGATCTAAATAATAGACCAAACTTTGAATGATTCACATAATTCCAAAATTCATTCTAAAGCATGAGCTAGAGTTTGAAATAGTATAACGGACGGAATGGACATATATGAGACCAAAAAAAAAATCGCATTTGATTTGTGAATATAAAGAAAATAAAAAATGATTCCTTATCTCTGGGATAAAATTCGGGAATAAAATTTTTTTAACTAAAAATTTAATTAATTGTTTTCAACTTTGCCCTCATATATTTTTAAAATTTTCATGTTACCCTTTTTATCGGTCCGGACCATACTGGCTTATTTTTCTATTTTAGCCCGCAAATCAAATGCTACCTAAGGGAACGTCTAAGTTTGGGTTTAAGATTTTGCGACAAAATTCTTATATCCTATCTTTTCTTATTCAAAAAAAAAAATTGTATTTTGTTAACTAATGAAGAAAATTGTATATGGACGTTTAGACTTTCGTAATAAAGTAAAATTTTTCTTTCAAAAAAATTATGATTACCAAATCAATAACTATTTTAATAAAAAAAATCAAAATTTATGTTCTCTGAAGAATTTATTTCAATAACCATGCAACTTTGGAACTAGTTGTTATGGTCCCATTTGGGAACTTGACCTGGCCAAGGTTCGAGCTATATATCCGCACACGCAACCAAGAAGAATTTATTTCAATAGAGAAGTTTATTAACCTTTCGTCCAATTTAGTCGGACCAAATCAAGCCCAAGTCCAAACACAAGCCCAAGACAAGCAAGTTAACACAATTGTTTAATTCATGATCTGGTCCTTCAATTGCCGAACCATAGTGGTACAAGCTCAACCTTGCACCACTCTCATATAATTTTTTTTTTTAATATAAGCAATATTCGGAATCATTATCTAATTGATTCAGTTATAATGGGATTTTCTTCAAAAAACTCAATATATAGTACGAAATACTTTCAATAGTCGACATAAGACTCATGATTCAATATATTCAATATGTTTAAACATAAATTGGTCTATATCGTCCTACTCTACCGATGGGATCTATCTCTCCTGACGGATCTCAGTCATCCTGATCCTTCGAAGGAGTCTAACTCTATGGTATTCTACTCATTGTTCGGCTGGTTCTTAATGAGGTTTATACGATTCAATTTACAAATGTATTCAGTAAAATCGAACAGTTATCTCTCTCTCTCATTCAAATACCTAAGGAATTGAACACCTCAACCTCTGAAAAGTAACACTCAACCGAATCCCACCATTGACTGAACTTCCTATTTTAGTATGAAACGTTTCCCCTAAGTAAAGAAGGAAATCATCGAGGATCTAATTGACAAGGGAAAAAATCTCTCAATATAATCAAATTTTCTAAATGATAACGATTTCGAATATTTGACGTTTGGGATATGACATTCTCGGATCGTCTCATAAGAAAACTATGGTTGTAACGCTCTGAGATCATACGACTCTAGCGAAACATGATATAAAAATCTTCGATAGATCGCAGTCATGTAAGTTATCTGGACTCAACACGGAATATACAAAAAGTCACAAGAAAATCCGTCCTCCATTCCTCTCTATCTATTTATTTTTTCGAAAACCGCTATTTCTAACTCGAACGTCAGATTCTTTTTCGTTGAATTACCCTACGACAGTTTTTTATAGGTTTCAAATCTCTTCATTAAGCATTTGTTTGAATCACAAAGAGTCGGATCTGTGGAGTTAAGACCTACCACCAACAAGTTGAAATATTATCATACCTAATTTAGAATAAACTCTACCAATATAATTTTTTTGATACCCATGTTCAACATATGCATTTGTCACGCATGATATTATTCACTTGCATTATACCAAGATATTCCGAAGTATATTTCATCGAAACCTTACTGAATGACGGAATAATAATTTGTCTCCATCTTAGCAATTGAGTGCAGCAATCAGATTCGGCACCCTTTTGCATGGAATTTGTTTCAGGCTAATCCACAACATCTAAATATCAAAAATATTATTCTTGAAGGTTTGATGGTAGTAGTGTTGTTCTTTTCATCCGAACAAAAAACTTATAAAAAAAATAATTAAAATTATTACCTCTTCTTAATTTTATGCATGATTTGATTTTGCATTTAATCCAAACATAAATGTATTATGGTACAGCAAAAATCTAAAATTTCTTCTTCATTTCCTCGGCAACTCTTTTCCAACATCGGTGTTAGGCTAAACATTACCACAAAAAGATATTTTGTATGAGAAAGAATTTCATACTACAATCTAAATTATAAATACATTACTTGAGAATCATCATAAATTAAAAATAAAAAATATGAACCAAAAATATTTATAAAGGCCCTTGAATTTATAAGGGCCACCCGAAAACACCCACCCAAACCCTAATTTTCTTTCTCAGTTGACCCTAAATCCATGGACCCTTCTTGTCTTCTACTCCTCCTCAACAACCCATACAACTTTCTGAACTCCCTCACCGTATGAACACTCTCCCTGCAAATCACACCTCCTGGTTCACCCACTTCCTCGCCCCGACCCGACGAGCTATGGGTCAACCCAAGACTGGCCCCGTTTTGCTTGTTGCTCTGCAAGGCCGTTATGACCGTTCTCAAGGCCCGGCTCGGACTGGACCGGTTTGAAATCATGATCTCGCCAATCTCGGCAGGGCTCAGACTCGCGCCGGTCTGGAAAATCTCTTCCACCTGCGGAAACAGCTTATGGACTTTCAACCCTAGGTGACTGTTAGCCAGGGTTTTGAATCTGGGAAAATCGCAGAGAGGAAAATGGAGATGGAAATCGATTCTTCCCGGTCGGAGAATTTGAGGATCGATTTGTTCTTTCGTGTTCATCGTGAAGATCATGATCCGTTCCTCGCCGACGCCGGAGAAGATTCCGTCCATGAAGTTGAGGATTCCGGAGAGAGAGATCGTCGGCGCCGACGTCGATTTACCGACAAGGAATCTGTCGAGGTCTTCGATTACGATCAAAGCTTTGGGTTTGGTTTGGAGGAGGAGAAGCTTGGGATCTGAATCATCGGCGACTCTGTTTAGATCGATGTTGTAGACGTCGTAGGAGAGGAATTTCGCCATCGCCGAGACAAAACTTGATTTTCCGGTGCCGGAAGGTCCGTAAAGTAAGTAGCTTCGCTTCCAAACACGGCCTAATTTGTGATAGTACTGTTTGGATTTGAGGAAATTCTCGAGATCTGTCTTGACTTTGCTTTTCAGATCCGAATCCATCACAATCGTGTCGAAGCTCGCTGGATGAGTGAACGGCATTGAAATCCACCGATTTGCGAGTCCGATTTCCGCTTCGGAATTCACGTAAAGTCTCAATTCCTTCCTCCGCTGCTCAATTTCATCGGAAATCGTGTGAATGTGTTGAAGATAAGGCCGGAGAATCCTTCGCTTGTCTTTTCTCCTCACCTTCAATACAAAAACCCTAGATTGATTTTTCTCGCTCTTCTCGTTCTTCCAGTAGACCCTGGCGGAGAGGAAGGTGTCCAAAACGGCGTCGTTTTGGTCGAAGTGGACCTGAATCTCGTTGGATTTGTTACCCGAAAACAGGTTGGCGTAATCGGAATCTTCAACAGAAGTCAAAGACGACAGGTAAGTTTGCACTTTCCGATAGAGCTGATTTTCTTGGTATAAGTCGTTGTGTTCTGGGATTTTAAAGGACTGGTACACGTGACACCGATCCTCAAATACCCTCCACCATTTTTTCACAACGTAGAGCAAAGACGTTTTCGATAGGATTCTTTTGAAAAGAACAATGAAAGTTATCAACAATATTAAAACAATCACGTTTATCACGAACATGATTGGTTGTAGAAACTCAGAATTTTGTGTGCATTTAGAAAGAGAAACTGGAGAGAAAGAGAGAGGTTATGGTGGTGTTTGAGTGGAGGAGGGATTTTAATGGAGGTGGGTTTTCAAGGGTATGACAAATACTGGTCAAAGCGAGGAAAGAGAGAGGGGGGAGAGGAGGAGCTGTGAGTGTATGACTAATGAATGGAGACTACATGTGGAAGAAGAAAACAGGGGTTATCCCAACTAGTTTTATCTTCGTGTACTTTTCTGGACTGATTCTAATTCATTTAAGGGGGGAAGCTGTTTTGTTGAGAAATCAAAATTCCGTGATTTATTGGTGTTTTTGTTTTCCACGGACGGATTTGATTGGCCACATTTATGGGATTATTTGATCCTTTTTACTAATTATCCTCGTACCAAAAACTATCAAAAACCTGATAAATTCTGCATTCTATATTTTCCTATTTTATGCGAAGAAAGTTGACAAATAAACAGTTTTGTTAATCTCTTTTATGCAACAAAGGGTAGGTTTTATTGATGATAAAGGTCAAAAAAATTATTAATACTTAAATCATTTTCTTTTCTTAAAAAAAAGTACTATAGTTTAAAAAAATAATATACTTGTTAATTGTTGAAACTAGTTATGCAAAAACTATAAATTTTCTTTCATTTCTCAAAACAAATAGATTCTTAAAAATGTCTTTGCAAAGTAACTATACTAACAAATGTAATAAAATTAGTAGGCAAACAAAGAAGAAGAAGATGAAAGCTTACCAATAACATTTAGTGTTGATATTTCATAATATAATTTTTTGGAGATAGTGTAAAGCAAAAGGTATTGTTAGCATTGCCCACCAAAAAGGGATTCATCATAAAGTTTTTCCAAAGGGGAGAAAAATTCTCATTACCTTTTTCATTTCCTTTTCCTTTTTGTACGTATGGTTCAAGTTGACAATATGGCTCAGGATTTGGAAAAAGCCAATCAACTCTCTCTCAATAGGTATTTACTGTATTTCGGGCAAAAATCTCGGCTCTCTAGTGCACCCCCCAATGCCCAAAAAGAAAGCATATTTCCTTTCATAAATTATTATTATTATTTTTTTTTTTTAAAAAAAAAGGTCTTTGCTGGATTATTAAGCTACGGCTGAATTTGTCTGACATTTTTGGAGTGTGAGAAGCACCAAGTTCGACTCATGTCGTTATATTGGCAGTAGCATTCACAAATATTTTAAAAAAAAACATGTATATATTGATAAATGTGTAAAATTAAGTCAGCAACATTTTTTTTAACCTAAAAATATAATTATAAGAAAACGAATAAAAAAAAAATAATAAAAATATAAAAATTATATCGCTTGAGTTGTTTCGAAACGACTTAACTAGATAACTCTTGCATGAGAAATGTCTGAGTTAGTAGTGTTTATTATTCAGGTCAAACCATTTACCCGTCTAAATTATTAGAAAAGTGGATTATTCAGTTCAGATTAATAAAAATCGAATCAGCTGAATGATTTTACCTGATTAAAAATTTGGGTTAATGATTCTATTTGGAAAATAAAAATTTTTATTCGGGTTTTGTTTGAAACCTAATTAACAAAACTGTATAATTGATTTGAGCAAATTGGTTCACATAATTTGGTATGAATATTTTAAATTTAAACATATTTTTTAATCATTTTCATGTTCTATGGAATTGGTTCGAGTAAATGAAATCTAAATCATTTAATTTGAAATTTAATTCGGTAAATTGTCTTGGATTTCATGTAATTTTGTTTGATTTTTGATTAAATTTTTTAAAATTAAAAATTCAAATAATTCAAACCTAATAATCTAAAAAACTGAACACCTGTCAGATTGAATACCCCTGGTTTGAGTTGCTAATACTATTTAACGAAGGTGGGAAATTGTCAAGAGTTAAATCGGTTGAAAAGGAGCAGACCCACAATTTTCTCCATAAGCAGAAATCTCATTTATGGTACAAGCCGAGCAAACATGGTCTGTTAGCAAATACACCGTAAATTCCTTGGAACGGGTTTGAATATCGGTAGTGACTCATATTTTATTTAATAGTTGTATGATTGGGTTCTTCCATTCTAAACATATGAGACCTACCCAAAAAAAAAAAAAAAAAAAAAAAAAAAAAAAATCCTTTATAAATTTCAAAATATGTGCAATTAACCTATTAAATAGCTCCCATCAAAAAGTGATATGTGGTCTAGACTAGAGGATGCAAAATGTTAGAAGACAGAAATTTGATGCTGCCTAAAAAATCATCCTACCATTATTTTATTTTTCTCTTTTTAATGTAAAAGAGTATTTTTAACAATTTATGCTGCATTTTTACGACTTTAAATGACAAAATATATAAAATATTATTTGATTCTAAATTAAACAAAGTTAAATAATTTAGTATCCCTGTGGATCCAAAGCGTATCGTGGTATAAAAACTAAAGAATGAAAAGCGTAAAAGACCCTAATTTACAATATATATATATATGTAATAATTTATAAATTATGTAGATAAATATATTAAACAAACTTTGTGTAGACACATTCAGACTTTCTAGCATAAATGAGATAAGAAACTTTTCTCCATTAATTTGGAATTCTAATACAATAGTTGAAGGTGTGTTACTTGTGAGTTACTCTGATAATAATTTAACTTTTCATCCACAGCCGCATCATATGTTCTTGAATTCTAATTTTATTATCATAAGATAATTAGCAATTTTGAAAGTCTTAGATTAATGGGGCCCATTTGGAATTAGAAAGTAAAACCATGATTATAGTATTGAATTGGCGGTGTCTTTCAAGACATCTCTCCCTTGACTTGATTATAATTCCAATATAGGGGGAGTTTTATGTAATTACACCCTTTGTCCTGGATATGGTGAAGTCATTTTCTCAATAAAAGCCCACTAAAGATCCCATTCAATTCAATGGCTTCAATTTCAAAGGATGGCATTTGTCAAAGTTGGAGCTCTGAAAGTATAACACTTTGAACAAGTAAACTACTGTTCAAACAGATCCAACTTTGCCCCATAATTTATTGCGCATACTTTTTGAATAAATACTAATCCAAATATGGATGCTTCACTTGGTCAAGGGCTTCCCCATAAAAACCTACCCTTCACAATCAATATGAATTGCCTTCCATTTGAATTTGAATGCCAAGTCCAAGCGTCCTCCTGTCACAATCTCTTTATAATTTTAAATTCAAATCTAACTAAAGAAAAAAAGAATTCCAGATCTAAGCAAAAGTAAATAAATTTTAAGGGTTTATTTGGGAGACTTGGTTTTGCTGCTGTCATCAAAGGCTGTTTCTTACATGGAGGATATAACTTGACTAGAATGTTTTATAAACGAAACTCTTGCAATAATGTGGGGGTTGAGGCGAGCTGTATCAAGCCTTCATCCTATGGTAAGGAATAAAAGAGAAAAAGGAAAGAAAACGAATCTTGTACTTAACTTTGATGGTTCCAGTTAGATTGGTGTCCACAGAGAAATATAGTCCTGAAAAATGAATAATGGACGTATGGCTTAACCAGGACGAAAGTGCTTTTGACCATCTTTGGCTGCAATGATTTGCAAGGACAGGCCATATCGTACCAATTTATGGCCCCTCCAGGCTTCATTGTATGTGACTCTGTGTATGCGTGTGTGTGTGTGGGGGGGGGGGGTGAGAGAGAGAGAGAGATTGTTTTAGCATTAGCAGTAAACTATATAACATCACTTCATGATGTCCACTCATGGTAGAGTAGTTGATCATGCCCAGAGTTCATAAAAGCTGCCATATCTTCCATTGATATTTCTTCTCCAGGAAAAAAGGGTTGTCTTTGTCTTGATCTAACCAGGAAATTAATATATGAAAAGGAAGTGACACTAACATCTTAGAAATAATTATCTGAAAATGATGTGACATACAATAATTTTGGCGACAATATGCGACTCCCCACGAGGTTCATAATCAAAATGTCAATCACTGGTCATCGGACAACTGGATTCTGTTTATAGAATGATTTCTTCTGCAAATTTTTTTAATTTTTATGTGAAATTTTAAAGGTCATGGGGTGGGGCTGAATTCAAAAAATGGGACATTACAAATTATCAAAATGATCCTGAGGGCACAACTTCACCAAATGCTAGCCCAATTGCTAAATGTCTAAGAACCATCGCCTCTGTGTCATTCTTACAGCTTTGTTTCTATTCTTGTGGATGGGGTTGGCGTCCTATCATCATAAACTAGCATTAGCTTAACAGCTTCAACAAGTGTCTTGGGTCTGATAAAACTATGTTTTGGGTTTTTAACATTTCACTTCCATAGAAGGGTTACCGTGCATAATTTCATCTATACCTTTTCCCCTCCAAAGTTCTCACTGGTTATCGACAAACCTCAAAAGCCTTTCTGAAGGGAGGAGGATAGTTAGATGAATATTCAAAAAAGTTAATTATCAAATTTAAGTTTGATGAGGAATAAAATTGGTCACTCAAAAAAGCACATATAACACAATATAATATTTTTAGCGAATAAAATCATATCGAATTGAATTCTACCAAACTTTCAATTAATATATATATGTGTGTGTGTGTGTGAATAGAGTAGAATCCTCTGTGAGAGTACCGGAAAACAGTGATCACAATGTTAAAGCCTGAAAAGTATTTACCTTTTTTTTTTCTCCCTCCCATTTACAAATGAGACAGAGAGAGAAACTTGTATTTGCCACCACTCTCATAAGTCAAAAGGCTTACTGCTTTGTTTTATAAATAACGAACGTATTCAGTGTCGAAACTCACATTATGAGGTTTAGAAAAGGGAATAACTAGACAGTATTTCTCTTATTTTTTTGTAAGGAGACTGATTCAAATCCTGAACCTCCAGGATATAATAAAGAGACTCTATCATTACATCAGATCTATCCTTTACCGCTTTGTTATATAAATAAATAAATATATATATATACGTACTAAATGCAGAGGTAGATAACGTATAACGTGGAATAAAAGGTTCGGATGGTGTGGAATGACTTTCACCCCAACACAGAACCAGCTCTAGCTAGAAGAGCGTTTAGTCATCAACAGCTGTTGTTGGTCTGCGAGTTGAAAAATGCTTTTTAATGAATTAATTTTGAAAACACTTTTACAAAGGAAACGAAGCTGGACCACCCTCCTCAACAGCACAGGATGTTTTGATTATGAGTAGCCACCTTCTCTAATACAGAGAAGAGAAGGTCACCCACCAAACAACATAACTCATTGGTGGGTGCGGAGACTATCATTACATAGGTTAATCCTCCTATCCTATTTTAAGAAAGAAAATTAGTCACAATATTGCAAACATCAAACAATATTACAAAGCTTTTATCGACGCCTCAGGTTCAACTTCCAACAATGTTATTGTTGAGCAACTACCTATTTTATGACCTAGAAGTACTAAACTAGCAATTAATTCTGATAAATGTAATAATGGTTAGAGTTCAGGCTAACCAACAACCATCTTCTTCTTTTTTTTTTTTTTTTTTTTTATTCGATAACTATAAAATTTATTAAAAATTTGATTTTTTTTAAATTTTATTTCTTCATTTCTACAACTCGAACCTATGATCTATAATTAAAATAAATATAATATTCTTCTATCGCGATACCCATAAAAATTTGATACAACAAACCAACTATTAAGATCTGAGAAGGAGAGAGAGAGAGGGAGTCATGTTCTAAGATATAACAAAAGCCGGGATCTCTTAGGGATGTGACCGAACAACCTTAACTAAAGCCACCAATAAAGAAGGCATCTAATAATTGCACTCGAAACATACACCTACTTTACCAACAAAAAAAAATTCACCTTGTTCTTCCTCGACTGATAAAAAACTCTCCCCCACCCGAGTGAAAAATGTTTTTCCCAAAATCTTACGTCGTAAACACGTATATTTTTATAATTTTTACAATCTTATGTAACCAAAAAAGGGAAAAAATAAAATTCACCAACTTTGTCAAATATTACTATGAAAGATAAGCTAATCTTAATCTAACATTTTTCAAGCAGCTACCAGCTTCAGGGTTAAGTCAAATAACCAAACAGACCATCCAGAAGTTTCTTAAAGACATGCCTCACGAGGCTTACGTGAAGCAATATAGCATTTAGATAGCATTAGGATGCCAAAACTTGAAAAAACTCTTAATAGCCGAACAATGGGGTGAGAACGACGCATAAAATACATGGGTTGTTGAAACAAGCAACCAAATTACCACACTCGAACTCAGGAATGTTGACCAAAAAAAAAAAAAAGTGTCAGGTGAGCAAGTCAGCTCCCTTGTAACAAGGTCAATTTTTGTACAGTGAATTATCCCTGTTAATTTTAACATGGACACCTGATCTTTTGCAAATAACTATTGACTATAGTGAAGTGAAGGTAGTGGTCTCACTCAGGATCCTGAGGACGACCTGATTGGAGATTCATAATCTGAGAAACCACAACCTTGGAGAGTTCGTTAATGGCGGCTTGCATCTGATAGTCATCCGGTTCCCTACTCCTTGACCATGTAGGCGAGGGTGAGCTCAATCTTGAGTATTCATTTGCAGCAACCAATGTCTTTCCTGATGTTTTTAGGACTTTCTCCAGGTCTTCCTGCGACAATGGCCTTTGTACCTGAAATATGCAGAAACGTTTATGAGACAAAAGATTATATGAATTGTGTTAATGCAAGCTGAATAGATTACCAACAGACTGACCAATACCGCTGCTAAAGAAACACCAGAAAACACCATTGTACAACAAGAGAGCAGAGTTAGCACTTGCAACTACAAAAATATGGGCATACAACTTATTAAGATGCAGAATCACTACATATGCCACATCCTCTGAACTAAACTCATTTAGGAAGATGAAAGATAATGAGAATTAAGAGGAGCAAAATAGAGGGAAACACAATTCTCAATGATAGATACAAGTGATGAAGCTCTTTCATAACTGGTGCAGCAAAAAGATAGGTACAAAGCTGTTGGTTACATTTTTATGATTATCCACTTCCGATGCTTGTCTATCATCTCAGTTATGGAGATATCCATGGTTGATGTGGATCAGGGAGATCCCAGGACATGCCCGTGGCCATCATGTAGGTAGCAAAGAGGTTACCTTTTGATTGTGTGTGCTTGTTTGAGGATGATGATGAGAAGGGAGGGGAATAACTAAAATGATAAGAGCAATAAAAATAAGTAGGAGAAAAAGATCCAAAGGAAAACTTACCGAGCCTCCTCTTCCACTCTTCTCGGCATCTAATAATTCCCTGATAGGAAAATAAGCAGCTTTCTTGCAGAGCTCAAGAAGATCAGAGCCAGTGTAACCCTCACATAATCTGGAAATGTAATCATAGTCAATATCATCTTCTACTCTCTCACCCTTCAGAATAACCTTAAGAATCTCCACCCGCTCTTTCTGGTCAGGTATCCCAATCTCAAATGTCTGTGGAAGACGCCGAAGGATTGCCTCATCAAGCTCTGATGGACGATTTGTCGCAGCAAGTACTGTAACCCGAGCACTCTCTAAAGAAAACATCATACTATCAATGCAAAATAACCAAAGCAAACAATGCACCATGCAAGGAACAAGACAAACATCTTACAAAAGGCTTCCATGAAATTTTAACTATGCATTGGAACCATTCTTGTAACAACCATCCACATTCGGAATGCAAAACAGCTCTTTAAGTATAAGAAACTCACGATCTGTGGTGAAACCATCCCACAAAGACATGAACTCAGTCTTCATGTTTGTCATCGCTTCATGGTCTGAGCTACATCGCTGACCCAAAAAGCTATCAACCTCATCAATGAATATGATTGCGGGCTGGAGTTTGTAAGCCAAGCTAAAAACAGCAGCCACTGTGAAATCAGAGAAATGATATGCCATTTTGTGAATAACTTTGTACATTTAATCCAACAACTTATGTTGAGCCCAGACAGGATATAGGAAAGGAACAAGACTTGTATATTCATAAGTTACATAGGCCTATCAGATAACTACATTAAATCCTCCATCTTTTCTCTCTCCCACTCTGGTTCTTCCATTTTCCAATTTTGGATTCAAAGGAAAGAGTGTAAACATCGTTGAGAGGATAAAAAGGGATTGGCAGGTAATATATAGCAGTAGTACTGAATAAAGGTTGAATTATGCTGTCAATCAGATCCTGTCCTAAGGCATATAATCTAACTTGGATGGGAAAAAAGAAAATAGTAAAACCAATGGAGTATTAAAAAAGGCATATACACTAACCAAGTTTTTGTGCATCACCAAACCATTTGCTCATCAGATTAGATATCCTTACATTGATGAATACAGCTCCAGATTCCTTTGCAATAGCCTTTGCAAGCATGGTCTTTCCAGTGCCAGGTGGTCCATATAACAAAACACCCTTCTGGGGACCAAGAAGTTTTCCATGTGAAAACAATTCCGGTCTACGTAGAGGAAGAATCACAAGTTCATAGAGTGCTTGCTTAATAGTTTTCAGCCCTCCAATAGAGTTAAATTCAACATCTATATGGTCGGGATTTATGACATCGCATGCTATAACATCCTGTTAATAATAAAATTGAAACATGTCAGTATAATTAGAGAAGCATAAAGAAAACTTTACATCGAGTAAAATGAAATTCAAAACAGTTATTTTGCAAAAGTAATATAAACAACCATTTAGCACAGTGAGAAAGATTATCAATACAATGGATTGAACTGTTTTTAAAACCCATCTAAATGCTGGATGAGGCAATTCAAGTTTAAGTTCAAGGATTCCCCCCTACCCCGGCAGCTCTTTACCGTTCTGTTCTTTACAAGAGGCATCATGTAAGCTCCACATTCAAATCAGTAAAAACTTGGAGCAGCAGACGTCCACTAATAAGGACAAACTACCAGGAAAAAAGAACCAGGTTATGAAGCCAATTAGATTTCATCCTTCAAACCTATTGATCCAATTCTTATTGGACTTCCCACTGTATACCCTCATATCTCTTACTCTTCTCCATAAGATTTACATGAGGCCAAATTCTTTATATGGGCAATTCAAATAATTATGTCCAATTAGAGGGTGAGCCTTGGCAACAGTGGAGTTGTTCCTTCGGTGACCATCACATTATGGGTTTAAGGCGTGGAAATAACCTTTTTGCAAAATGCAAGGAGAAGACTGCATACATATACGTCCACTCTCCCCCAACCCACGTAATAACCGGGGAGTACTTTGTGCACCAGGTGAGCTCTTTTTATTCTCCCACACAGAAAAGAAAAGAACTCAAGATCAGAGACATGATAGACCCAGAATAGAGAAAAGAACCAGGGAAGGAGAAAAGCTGTCAGAGGGTAAAGGGTGAGAGAGAAAAGGAGAAAAATGGCAAAGAGAAGACTCAGGATAAAAAGAGAGACAGGGCAGATAGAGGCACAGAGAAGTGAGAACCAGGAAAGAAATCAAATATTCGTAATCGATTTTATTGATCAGGCATGGTCTAAGAATAAACATAATGCCCAAATGTGTAGGCAAAATCCTAAAAAAAGGAAACTAAATTGAAACACAGTCCCCAAGAATAATGGATAAACAAGTACAGTGACGTTGAAAAACAATAAACCCTACATAACTAAGACTGAAACTTGTGACCTGCATCACTAACATTTGATCAGAAGTCGGATTCATGGCTCAGTAAAAACAAAAAATAGCCTTTCAGGCCTTACAGGAACAATATGGTGGTCGGCACTTCATGTTTTCCATGCTCCATATGCAACTTCAAACGCCATTTGAATGGGCATAATGTTTTAGATCATACTCGATCACAAGGAATAATTTAATGAAAAGATGAAATCAATTTTCATCAAGGCAATGCACAATAGACCCCACCTAAACAAATGGGTTTTTAATCACCTTTGTTGGGCAGGTTTGAGCAAACAGTCATGTCCTCCCATTGACACGTATATTGATGCATACAAAAGACATCAACAAATTTGGTGGATTTGCTGATGCAAAAAAAAAAAAAAAAAAAGAAGAGCCCAATAGATGAGAAAAAATCATGCAGGAAATGGGTTCTACAATAAAAGTATACTGCAATCAAGTTTGAAAGAGCAACTAGGCTGTTAACAATTATCCTTCATTGCTTTCTAGATGCTTAAGGTCCAGCCACACATTTAATAGGACTGCAGGTTTTAGAGACACCGGGAGGACAATCTCCTAACTTATGGACATAGCCATTCCAGAAAGGGGTTTCTTTTAAAATAAATAAATAAAAAAGGAGGAGCTATTAAGATTTCCACAAGTAATTTTCATGCACTTAAATTGAGCAAATGTTAATTAAAAAAAAAAGATAAAATAAAATAAAATCACCTCTTCAATAAATAACAGCCAAACAAATGCATCGAACATGGATAGCATGCTCAACACAATTAGTTACCTTAGAAGGAAGTAAGGAGGGCTGGCAGTAGGCAGGCCAGGAAATTCACACCTATCAGTTTTTGAGGTACAAAGGGCGGACAAGTTGAACAAAATAAAATGCAACTAAGAGTTAAATGCTCTGGCCATGTTGAAATCGTCACATATGAATCCAAAGAGTCTACATAAGGAAATTACACGGCACCAACCTTTTCCTTAACATGAAAATTCCACAAAAAGGTAGATATAGACTAATAAATGAATGCTTCCTGGTCCCCCTTCAACTCCTCTAAGCTATAACTTTTACAAACACCTGAGGCATGGGCCAAAAAAGAGCAAGACAGACTAGTAGAGGATTGCTCTGCAATCCCCTCTCAACTCCTCTGTGTTATAACTTTATAAACACCTGAGGCATGAGCCCATGGGTAAGCATAAAAGACAACATAGTTCCAATGAGAGAAGGACCAATACATCAATTTCTAACATTTCTAGCATTCCACTCCCTCCAGATACATCAAGAAATAGCCACAAAAGCATAAAAGGATAATGTATGATATATAAGATAATGCTACATGAGAGGAAGACAATGATATGTAACATAACGATACACGGAAGACAAGAACTGGCGAACAAAACTGGGTTATGTGAAAAGTCAGCTTTAGGCCCCATACATGCCTTTATCTGTAGTGATCACCAAAAGTCAAATGCGTCGTAACCTAGTGTCATGTCCTTGCATTGAGCTCATCCAAACCCAGCCTCCATCATTAAACCAAAAGGTGGGGAAAAGAGCTTTAGGTTCTTCCAGGACTGCATCATTTATGAGGTTAACTTATTGGAATATCCAAAAGCAAATACACATAAAACTATTAACTGATGGCTCACTCCACTAATGTTAAGACACCTGAGGATTTCAATATCCAAGATCAAGCAATAGATCCTAATTGAAACAATGCCCAGTGATAATGTCCAAAAAAAATAAATAAATAATGAACTACAATATATATACATAGATATTCCTCAAGATTTCAAACTCTAGGACATTTGTAGCACAGAAACTTGATATGAAACAAGTAGTACAACAGTTAAGATTGATGGCATCAGATAACACAAAGGCACTATATTGTTCATTTCAGGAAGCATAAAGAAGCTTAAGGTACTTACTGTGCACACAGAAATCAGCTAAAAAGAAAATTAAAGTGGAATAAAGCTTCAGAAAAATCACATCATCACATTTTAATATCTAATGGACAAATAATTCAATCTATCAATGATGTATTCAATCCTCAGATATAGAAATGATCACCTAAATAATCAGTCCAACATTATTAAGATGGTCATAACCATTTCTATCAACAGAAGAAAGGACTAAACAAAAAGAAAAACAGAAAAACTCAAGTTAGAGGCAGTGGCAGCTTTTGGTTGAGAAAAAGATTAGGGAGATGCAGGGAGGAAGCATAATTCAATGTGCGGCAAGAACAAAAAGAGTGGAGGATGTAAGAGCAGAAGAGGTTGAGGCAACATACTTATGACTTGTTAATCAAAACAAGCGGTAAATTCATCCAATCTACATAGAAACTTTTACACATTTAACTTGACAATAGGCTTGCAACAACAGACTTGTACAATCAACCTCCAAAGATACTAGACAAATTACAAAGATTGTTTTATTCAAAATAAGTCCAACATCATCCTCTATGTTTCTTTGCCATCCATCCTTGAAAGAGAAAGAAGTGTTTAAGCCACGAACAAGGACCTTAAAAGGGTAAATAGATGTGGAGACATATAATAAACAGGGACATTCTTCCATGAGACACGAACATTTAATGGTTGCACAAGTATTAAAGGGGTTAATATGCCATCAAAATGTTCAAACTCTTCCACTGCTTTATTTAGGCCAACACATAGAAAAGACTCAGATAACATTAGTTAAGCATAACTTCGGTATCACAGCTAGGCATGTAAGAACTAGTTGAAATCTATTTTGAAAATGCATCCATCTTTATTAACTATGTTGTTTTTTTCCCCCCTCTCAATTTCAACCATAAGAATGTAACAGCCAGGCAGAGTTTTCAGTTTGTTTCAGATTAGATTGAAATTGACCATGATTATTGTAAGCCTAGGCCATGCATAATGTGGAAACACTTAAAGAAATCACAAGGCCAGGTTAAGCCAAAAATTACCTGCTAAATCAAATCACAATTGGACTTGCCCATGGAAAACTTAAGCCGAAGCTATAACCATAGAAAATACATTCTGAAAGTTAATATGAAATAAAGTAATTACTGATCTAGTTGCTGAACACTCTCAAGTCACTTTTAGAGATCAAGATTCATGTCAGTCATGCTGTACGGATTGTTATAAACTTGTGACAGTCAACATTCAATGTGTCCCATTACTGAGATAGCTTCCATCACAAGACATTCTATATTTACAGAAAACTTATAGTTATTAAAATAATTAAAAAAAAATTGCTATAACCTACCAACCCAGGTTAGGTCCATTACAACAGAATTCGGCACAGGCTCATTAATAATTGTTGGATATTATTGTGACTCACATGCACAATGGAAGCATACACAATAATTTTCGAAAAAATAAAATATTGATCAGGATAAAATACCTCAGTCTCCCAAAAATTGATTAAACCGCATGTCCCTCGATTGGATCTCGCGGGTGGGATAGTGATTACGATATTAATCGAATCACCACCGCAATATCACAACGCCGTAACCCTCAGTCCGGCGATCGTTACGACGGAAAAAATTTTCCTACGTGAAAATTTCTTGATCCCTCATTTTATTCACTCTAGTGAATATTGATTACTCTCAATTTTGTGCAATCCTCTAATGGCTTCTCAACCACACAAAGCCTCAAAAAGAGAGGTTAGTCTTCTTGTTCTTGTGATCCTTAAATCGTGGAGAGAGTTAGTGAGAATAGGGTTATGGTAGTTATGGATTAGTGGGATCTACTAATCCTTCACAATTACAAAAATGCCCCTCTAGGGCACATCAAACCAATATCTCCCACTTGCACATGAGGACATTTTGCGTCTGCCAAAAGATCACAACTCATGTGATCTTCCTCACATCACCCTGCTGGACTTTCATACAGGATTGGACGTCATGCGATCGGCGAGTACACCTGCAAGCAAAGACCTCTCGATGCACCTGTTAAGATGATCGAGAAGCCATCATTAATATTAAGAGAACTCGCTGCACCCTAAATCCAAGACTAATTATATCCATTGAGCTACTTTTCTCATCGAAAGTAATCCTCAATAAACGCTCAACTATGTATCAACTATTATACTTACATCCCAACATGGATAGGCATAATAGGCATGCCCGTGAATACAACACAATGATATAATGTCAAATGGTCTTCATTTTCCCAAACTCAAATCTATTAACCTAAATTCAGTTGTTTTCCCAGACCTATTCCTCAGACCTCAATTTATCATTTGGACCATCGGTAAACAGACTAAAGTAGTAAATATTGAATCGAGACCTCTAGAAACAGCCGAAAGTGATAAAGGTACAAGAGATCCCACCCAATGGATCTCGGGTCTCACACAATGGGAACGGGGATCTAAATTATGTCAATGTCTCAAATAATGTTCCCACTATCCCTAGTCGACATATCACACGCGATATGAAACGCGTGTCACAGTGTTATTCCCCCATCTCTCAAAGTGCATATGTCAGATTTCTTTAACACTGTGCAGGTATGGGACTCAGTCTACACATAAGATTTTACCCAGAGATCTCAGAAAGAGTGCCTCAGAGACAATATCACTAGTCGTAGGTGATATCTGAGATTTCAAATCTGGCTATTTACAGGCAACATGGATGTGAGTACGTCCATACAGGTCATATCGCATATGATCTCATCCTGAACACGTATTAGGGCGACTTCTGTTCTAGCAGGGCCACTCTCAGAGCCTCTTACAACTAGAAACCGTCTCATCTCCGCTCACTCAGAGCTAGAGGTAGTCACTCGTGTGAGAGAATCAATCACGTCTGCCTGACATATCATTTATCACAACAAATCACAAAATATATCACAATTAAAGTAGTGCAATAAATAAAGTCGTGACTCAAGCATGCACACATGTCATATATATATACAACACAATAAACATCAGTACAAGATGAAAAATGTCAATATACACGCAAACCCAATGATTCTACATGAATCTATAACAATTGGTTTATTGAAGGGATCAGCCAACACACTGTATAGTAGTGTACTTAATTTATCACTTCACCATTCTCGGTGATGTCTCTCATAACGTGATACTAGGTATTAATGTGTTTGGTCTTATTGTGATACTTAGGGTATCAGGTTTGGTCAATGGTAGCCTGATTTTCTCAATAAATCATCACTGGCTTGCCACAACCCCTAAGTGATCCGGAAATCTCCGGAGCCAAACACTCTCCTAAACTGTCAGTGCGCATCTCACAAGCTCAGTCACTATCGTAGATAGAGATATACAAGTTTATTTCTTGCTACTCCAAGACAGCAAAACCTGATATCGATTTGCATACATTCAGATCGCCAACCCAGTCGGTATCTGAATATCCAACAAAACGCAAATCACCTCTTCTGTAACACAAAGAGAGGTTGCAGTTCTCTCGAGATATCTCATAATCCTTTCACTGCTCTCCAGTGATCCCTTCTAGGATTCGATCGATACCTAATTATCATACTGACTGCAAAACAAATGTCTGAACGTGTACGTAACACTACGTACATCAGACTATTCAGTGCACTGGTATAAGAAATTCTATTCATTTCCCTTGTCCTTTCATGAGTTTTAAGGCATATGTTAAGAATTAAGTTTTAACCTTTTAGCGATAAGAGTATCTATAGGGTTGCAATCATTCTTCTCGAAGCGCTCGAGAACTCCCTTGATGTTGGACTTTTGTGAAAGAGTCAACACCTATCTCGAGCGATCCTTCTGGATCTTAACTTCAAAGAAGAACTAAGTCTCACCCATGTCTTTCGTATCAAGACTCGACAATGTCCACGTTATCGTAGCCATCAGATACTCTTTGTTGTTTCTAGTCAACAGAATGTCATTCAAACACAAGGACATGATCATAAAAAGTCATGAGAACGTATAAGATATACGCGATGATCCTCATCGATCATCACGAAACCGTGAGACATCACCTCCTCGTGAAATCTCAAGCGCAACTGCCTGGATTGATGATTAAGGTCACATGTCGACTTCCGAAGTCAACAGACCTTATCATCCTGATCTACATGAATAAAGCCAGATGATTGTTCCTTGTAAATCTCCTTATCCAAAATCTCATTCAGGAAGGCAATCACAACGTCCATCTGGTCACACTCCAAATCTATGTCCGCGATAATCGCTAAAAATAAACGGATCGAGATAATCTCACCCTTAGTTTGAGTCTAACCCCTGGTTATTAGACGGGCCTTATACCTCTCCGCCAATCCGTCAGTCTTTCTTTTGATGTTAAGAACCTACTTATTCCCAATAGCCTTACTACTCTCAAGCAAATCAACTAAATCCCAAATCACGTTGATTTTTATCAACTCCTTCTCTCATTCATGGTGGTCTTTTAACCAATGGTCTCTCACAGAACCCTCAAGAGTCTTTAGGACCGTTTAAGGTTTCTCGTAATCCTCAAGAGTCACACTGAGAACCTCTCTCTCAATCGGGAAGCGACGGTTAGGTACGCGTCCTCGACTACTTTTACGAGGGGAAACTTTTTCACCTCTAGATGAATTGCTCCCACTAGGACTGAGATCCGTAATGGATTCTTAGATCCCGCTGCTGGGATCAGCCAAACCACTAAACTCATCCATCTCATAGAAGATAAAGTCCCAATCGATTTCACCTCTCATAGGGAAATCATTTTTAAAAAACTTGGTATCATGAGACTCAATCTCAAAAAGAGTGCCTCCGTATGCTCACCTAGAACAAATTCGGCTCTCAATCGGGAAGCGACGGTTAGGTATGCGCTCTCGACTACCCTTATGAGGAGGGGAAACCTTTTCACCTCTAGATAAATTGCTCCCACTAGGACTAAGATCCGTAATGGATTCTTGGATCCCGCTGCTGGGATCAGCAAAACCACTAAACTCATCCATCTCATAAAAGATAAAGTCTCAATCGATTTCACCTGTCATAGTGAAATCATTTTTAAGAAACTGGGTATCATGAGACTCAATCTCAAAAAGAGTGCCGTCCGTATGCTCACCTAGAACAAATTCCCCTTGGAATGTTCTATGTATCTCATAGAGATACGCCTCTTTTTCTCGCAGGCCTAACTCGCCGTGTAGATGCGAGAAGCAATGAATATATGCGGCACAACCCATAATCTCAAATGGCTAATGTCAGACCGTCTCCCAGTCCAAAACGCATATGGGGTACTGACTACGGACTTCAATAGAACACGATTGAGGATGTAAGCTACAGCCAATAACATATCTCCCTAATGGAAAACGAGCAAATTGGCTCATGCCATCATCGACCTCACCGTCTCAAACAAAATCCTATTCCTCCTCACGGTTACTCTAATCCACTAAGTAGCAAGGAATAATTAGTTGTCTCGTAATACCCTTTTTGAAATACAGCTTTTCAGACAAATACTCACGCCCTCATTCGGTTATGAGAATCTCTACTTTCAAGTCTAACTGACTCTCAACCTCGTTAATAAACCTCCTGAAACATCACAATGCCTCAGACTTGCACGAGATCAAATAGATGAAACCGAAATGCGTGTAATTGTCTATGAACGTAATAGAGTACCCAACTCCATCTCGGGTTCTCATGTTCATAAAGACCACAGATGTCGGAGCGAACCGACTACAATGGAATCCCAACTCTCATTCCAATGTTGAATGGTTTTCTTGTAAGTTTGCCGTCTAGGCAAGACCGGTTAGCTGGTCCTACAAACTACTCACTGCTAACCAATTTATCCTCTCTCACGTTAGGAGGATATCAAGAAATACCATTAAAAGTAATCACTTCCGGTGCATATAGTCCTTCATGGACCAAAACAGAACCAATCAAAGAATTGTCGTAATAAATGAAAACTATAAAATTTTCAAATTAACAGAGCACATCCTAGACTGAAATCAAGTTCTGTCGAACATTCGGAGAGTAAAGAGCATACAGATTCTAACAACTTTACAACTCCAACTTGTAAGTGTTACTCTCTCTGATGTTGACAAACACTCCGTTTCTCCATGTAAATCCTCCTACTCGAGGACTGATTCGGCGGAACTATATATGCGCGCTCCTGTCTCGAACTACGTTGTCGGTTGCTCCTGTGTTTACAATCCACGAAGGAGAGAAACAATGAGCATCTAAATCCATGTAAAGAAGAAAGAGATAATTTCTGCTCGTTACACTTACGAGCAAAATGACCAAATCTACTACGGATATAACACTGCACCTTGGTCTTATCCAACTCCTTTCTGCACATTATTACATTGTTATTGGTTTTCTCGGATGATTTCTTCTTACCTGAATCTCGAATCTATTACTCATGCTTATGTCATTTGAATTTGATGCCACAGGAGTCCTTGCTCAACTCCTCTGTGAAAGCATGACCCGAGTATGGCCTATTCGCTTCCATATGCTCCTCCTCGAGCTCATTGTGCCTATTCACATTAGTGAAAGTACGAATACTTTCATCGTATATGAGATAGACTTTCATGGTTTCCCATGAATTAGGTAAAGAACTAGATCGCACCCAGCGCTAGAAAACATATCCGAAATAGGCTCGTTCACATTCCCCAACTTGGCGATCATACTCGACATTTTCATCAAATGTTGCATCATCGTATGATCATCCCTTTATTTATAAGTTATTAAACCTATAAATAAGTATCCTCACTTTAGGATTTGTAAGAGCACCACAATGCTCTTTATAGGGCGAGCTAAACCGATAAAATCATAGGATATTGCTCATAGACTGGGATCACATCATCTATTCAGGAGGATTGCCCTAACTCGGCCATCATTCCTCTTCCATGCATGTAATGTCTCATAATCCCGTCTCTCTGAGGTGTGGAACCCTCCTCGGAGTCCACCATCTCATGCCTCAAAATTTCAGTTAGATTTTACTCCTCGACGATAAACTGAATCTACCGGTTAAAAATATCATAATTATCACCATTCAGTTTTATTCCCTTACAAAGTTCTAATACGACAATTTTTCAAACAATCTTTGAGATTTTAGTAACTTATCGATTCTTATTCTCAAATTTTGAGCACCCTACGAATTAACAAAACCCAAATGATTCGAATACAGACCCCAATACGAGCATATAAATCAACAAACACCATACACCCCAATCCGGGATTGCATCTCACAATTCGGATTAAAATTTGGCACACAAAAACCCACAAAAAGTCACTTTTATAGATATGGGAGCTCAAAAATTGAAAAAATTCCAATTCCGGACAACCTAACACGCTGCCGGAGGTCCCACACGCTGCCACGTGCCGGCAGCGCATCCCCACGCGCCGACACGCTCGGGGGAGGGCCTGGGGCGCGTGCCAGACGCGCAGCGCGTCCGGCACACACGCGACCCGCGTGCATGGGTAGGTCCGGATCCGGGAGCGATCGGTGTGACACGTGTCTGGGTCGAAACCGACCCGGACAACACAGACCGGTTCACGCGCGCGCATGAATCTCATGCACCCCATTCCCTTGCTTCACGCTCCGCCCTCGCGCGTGCAGTGCACGCACCTGCGGGTTGGAGCCTTTCTTCTCTGCCCAACTCCTCTGCAACCGGGTCTTTCGACTCGGTTGTCAGAAACCTTCATTTCCTGCCATTTTTTCGACGGATTTCGATCGTGAAATTTAATTTAAACCTCCTTCAATCATCCTAACTCAATTTTATGAAGGATTAATGCTTGAATCGGTCAAATCAAGAATCCAAAGTCGTGACCCGTTGCGGCCATTGTTGGAAACTCAATATTCCAGCAACGACAATGCACAAAACATATATCAAAATATAGATCGGCACACATAGAACACATATCAACCATTTATTTAGATCAACATGTCCTTAAGCTCGATAAATCTAAAATCTAAAAATTCAGTCAATATTTAGACCGAAAACTTTAACCTAGGTTTTCATGGCCCTATTGTGCTCAAAAAATTCAAAAAAAATTATTTTCATGATCTACTTGTTATGAGTAATCTCATGGTGCAATCGGATTCACGAAACTCATCCGTGATCCGAACCCTAAATTTAATACTCTATATTTTTTATACTCGAAAATAATTTTGAAAATTATTTTTAATTAATCCAACCTGGCTCTGATACCAATGTTGGATATTATAGTGACTCACATGCACAGCGAAAGCATACACAATAATTTTCGAAAAAATAAAATATGGATTGGGTATATGATAAAATATCTCGACATGTAGAGTCTCCTAAAAATTGATCGAACAATATATCTCTCGATCGGATCTCGCGGTAGGGATGGTGATCACGATGTTAATCGAATCACCACCGTAATATCACAACGCCTTAACCCTCAATCTGGCGATCGTTACGACGGGAGAAATTTTCCTACGCGAAAATTTCTCGATCCCTCATTTTATTCTCACTCTAGATGATATTGATTACTCTCAATTTTGTGCAAGCCTCTCTAATGGCTTCTCAACCACACAAAGCCTCAAAAAGAGAGGTTAGTCTCCTTGTTCTTGTGATCCTTAAATCGTGGAGAGAGTTAGGGAGAATAGGGTTGTGGTAGTTATGGGTTAGTGGGACCCACTAACCCCTCATAATTACCAAAATGCCCCTCTAGGGCATATCAAACCAATAATAATGATAAACAACCTATTTCATCGCAAGCTTGGGGCAGGCAAAACACTATGACCCCCTCTATAAAATTGCTAGAAAAATAATATTACAAGAAGGGAAATTGTTGCATAGACTCTTTGGCATCAAATACATTTCTTCCAAAGTTATTATCCACTCCACATGTTACCCCTATATTTTAAGGGTGACAGGAAAATTATATTAATTCGTTGGTCATCTAGGAATGACATAAATTTCAGGACAACACCAAAACTGGGATGGATGGAGTACCATGCAACAGCCCAGCTGAAATCTATCCTAACCTCAGTGAGCACCAAAAGAAACATTGACAATATTAAATCCATTGTCTATGATTTCTTAAGCTTCCAACCCCCTCCCCACCCCCACCAAAAAAATGAAGCTGTTAATTGGAGCAACTTTTCAGAAATAAACTCAGCCCGCTCATTTATGCCCTCCATCCAGATTGGAAAAGTCCACTTATATCTATGATGATATGATTTTTCCTTTTCCAAGCATGGCATATCCTTCCTCTTTGAGACAATCATGAAAGCAAGAAAAGATGAACATAGTCAGGGGGACCTCAGATTTAACAAAAGCCCAGCAAAAGTGCCATCCTATATTCCATATGAGCTTTATGAATCCATCAGGCACAAGAAAATTACTGATGTCCATACGCTTAAATAAAGATATCCACCAAGAAATTTACCATACCAGATGCCTGAAATTAAAACAATAACTGAACATTATATGCCCAAACTTGTAACCTGTCATGAAAGCCTAATATAGTCACAAAATCACCGTTATCAAGTCACTGAATTTGTTAGTCATACAAATGTCAAACAAAGGTCTAAGTTGCTACGCCCGTGAATCCTCCGCGAATTGATGTGACCCGATCACTTCCAAGCCACACTCTATATCGTTAATATATCTTACTGTCGGAAACCACCCATACACGTCTTCAACGACACCAAATTCTCAGCCAGCTAGCGCCTTGTGCCATAAGATACACACGATATTTCACAAATGAACTACCAAGGGATTCGTCTATAACCCATAAAAAAAGCTCATCAAGACCTAAACGAACAGTGGGAATTCATGCAAACTAACTATCACTCGTTTGTGACAAGTAAATGTAGCACAAATATGCCTTATAGCCTACTGCTTACGATTATACTGAAGCCACAAAATGAAATCGACTGAACCCCTGTGCCACTATCATTATCCACATACACCCACATACAGACACATCCATAGTACACAAATAAGTAGAGATGAAAATGTTACAAACTACAAAATGCCCTTAGTCATATCCCAACATCTGAAGGAAAAAATAAAAATAAAATATTAAAATATTAAAAAAAGCCCAATAATCCGCCTTCTTTTAATTACTCAATAAGTTAAACAAATTAAACCCGTTATTATTATTTTTTTTATGCCAGGCAAAAATGTATCCCATTAAATGACAAATATAGAACACCAAAAGTAAAAAACATAAACGCTGCAAGAATAGTAATCAAATTCTCGCAGAAAATGAAACTGACAACTCTATCCTAATTCAATACTTAAATACCAAAAATAGTAACCAAGTAGTTAAGCCTTTTAATTAGAACAAAAAAAGTAGAGTTTTAGCATACAGCACCAGGAATTCATAAAATCAAATATAAAAAGATTTAATTAATCATAGAGGGAAGAGATAGAGAGAGAGAGAGAGAGAGAGACCTCGTAAGGGTTAGTTTGAACGAGAGGACGACCCAAGCGTTTGGCGATTTCCTTCTTGTGTTCGAGAGCTTTCTTGGCGGCTTCGCGATTAGGATCGAGATAACGTAGCCCAACGAATAACACCAAGCAACTAAACGCAGCACTAGCGGCGTATAGCAGTAGCTCTTGTATGAATCTCGTGTTTGTATCTGACCTTCCCATTCCTCTTCTTCGTCTTCTTCCTTCTCTCTCTATCTCTCTCAAGAATACAGGTTTATGCTTGTGCAGGAGATAATTTTATATAGCAAACTTCATATTCTTAGGACGGAGTGAGCTGACGAAAGGTTTTTCCAAGTTACATGAGAGAGACAGTGCGAGAGATAAAAGGGTTCTGCTTGATGACGAAGAAACAAGGGGCGGTGAGGCTGTCGTTATTTACAGAAATACCCTTTGATTGTGTTATGTTTCACTATGCACGGGGAGAGATTTCTTTATTTACAGAAACACCTTTTGGCTTTCTCTTGCATCCGTTGACCATCCACTTGTTGAGTTTTCCTCCTCTCTTTTTTTTTTTTTTTTCCTTTTTTTTTTTCGTCTGAAATGAAAACTTTAATGTGGGAAACACTCGAGGTAAGCATGGCTCAGTCATTTCTGCTGGTTTAGTGATCTAATCAGGACCCGTAATTGAGTTGCATTTTTGTACTCAAACTCAAAATCCTCTTTAAATAAAAAATACTAATATCAATTAAATTATAATTTATTAATAATTATATTATATTTAAAAATAATTTAATTACTTTAAATTTAAAAACTTATTTGATTTAAAATTATTTTAAATCACTATTTTTTAAACGGAATTAAAAATTTAATTAAAATATATATTTATTAATTCAATCGACAACTAATGAAACTCCAACTCATACTCAAAAGCTATCAAAAAGTTATCGGCTATTTTTTGACTTTCCAAAACTATTTTTACATATTTTTTACTATTTTATTTATTTTATATTAATAACAACAAACAAATTTAAATAGTTAAAATTTTTTATCTATCTTACATTTTTCAATTTAAATAGTTAAAAATTTTAGTTGATTATCTTTTTTTATAATTTTAATAATATATATTTGAATTAACTATTTAAAAATTTAATGAATATAAATTATATATTTCAATAAGTAGCAATAATATAAAAAGAAGTACCTTGAAAAATAAAACAAATTTAATTGATATAGGACGGTGATTTTGTCATTTTATACATAAATAACACAAAATATTAATATCAATTAATAACAATTATCAAACGAACAACCGTCTTCAATTATTTATTATTAGCTAAGTTCTTTAAGGATAGTTCAAGTAATAAACTCTTTTTATTTTTATTATCTATTTTCTGATTCAATTTCATTTCATTATATTTTTTTGTTAAAAAAAAAAAAAAAACGTATTATTAGCTACCAGTTATATTTTATGAAGCACCCAAGTAAGAAAAAGAAGAATGCATTGGACTTTTTGTTTAGTCTGGTCAGGAGGTCAAGACTTTTACTTTGCCCTTGCCTTGACAAAGGCCAGCTGAGTTTGCCAAGCACAGTGCAGACGGGAATCATTTTGGGAATTTCTTTGACAACCATTTTAGCAAAATTATTTAGATTAAAAAGCCTAACAAGTGTGTGAAAGTTTATTAATTTCACAATATGAAGAGGATGAAAACCCCATGTCCATCTAAGGAAATATTCAAATTGAGTCAATTCTAAATATCACTCAATTCGAATTCAAACTGGAATTTGAACTCAACGAGTAATAAATAATACGACTCGAACTCGAAGTCAAATTTTTAATGATACTTAAATTCGACGAGTAATAAGTAAAATAACTCAAATTCAGCGAGTTTGTATAATAAAACCATTTAAACTTGAACTCGACGATCAATTTGTATATATATAATATATATTCTATTTAATTTAATTTTTTATATTATAATAATTTATAAATCTATATAATATATATTAATATATGTTATCGAGTTATCTGACAAGTTTTCGAATTTAAAATTATACTATTTGAACTCGACTTGATTATATAATGAATTCGACTCGATTCATATAGCAGTCTTAGATAATCGGTTTAATGGGATGAGATGTTAGATTTTTTAATTAAATTTCAGATTTGAAACTTGAAAATAAAAAAGTATTTTTATGAATTTTTAATAATAATTTAAAATTTTTAACAGTATTTTTATGAATATGATTCAAAATTTTGATATTATTTCTTTTTTTTCCTCAAAAATTTAAACCTGACTTTGCCGTGCTAGCAACCCTACTCCCGGCAAAGCCCTCATGGAACATGCTTGCAACCCCTATTTAGAGCATGTCAAAAGTTAAAGAGGTCCATTGTTTTTGTACCGAAGAACAGAAAATTTTTTTGTACAAAAAATGAAAATTAAGTTCAGAGAACAAGTCATTTTATAATTCAAAATATATATAAAAAACAATTTCAAATTATTTTTGACATCTCAATTATAAATAAAAAAAAAATCACCCTTATTTTGAAGAAAAATGTATTTAAACGCAATTTTTAATATTTACAAATTTTTTAAAAACAAACATTGAAAACAAAGCTGTTCTGTTCTGGGCAACCCCTTCCCTTAACATGCTCACCCCATTCCACTCCACTCCACTCCTTTACCCCCTTTTCTTTTTCCTTTTTCTTATTCTTTATTGCCTGACAACCGCAGCAGCTGCAGCAGCAGCAGAGGCTACCTTTTTCTCTGGCATTATCTTTCTTTTCTTTGGGAATTATGATGGTTTCAAAGGGTAGCTCTAGCTGGGAAAAGAAAAGGGGTAACGCCGGCGTAGCGCCAACACCCAAATTATCCTCCCACCAAGCCTGTGTTCGATAATTGAGTTTCAGAGCGACAGGGTCCAGAGGCAATTTTTTTTTTTTTTTTTTAAATTGTTACGTGAAACTTTCCCCTCTAAAAATTATAATGCATCTCCAAAATTTTATGATTTACCGTTGATATTTATTAAAAAAAAATTGCCCTTTACTTTAATAAAAAAATTTAAAATATTATTTATCCTTATTTTTCATTTATAAAGCAATTGAAAGCATTAAACACCCCCATGACCATTTCTTTAAGACCCAATAGACAAGTTCTTCGTTTCTGTTTTCCATGATTTCTTTCTCGCTCTCTCTCTCTCCCCCACCCACTTTCCCCACTCATCTAAACACTTCCTATTCTCTAACATAGATATGTACTTTCACCCTCTCTCTTTTTTATGTTTTTGATTAATTTGTCAATTTTTTTTTCCATCTTTCTTCTTTTACTATAAAATTTAATTTCAATTTTTCATCTTTTACCATATATTCTTTAATTAATAGATTCACCCACAAATTAAGGTCTGATTTATTTTTTTTAGTTTAATGAATTAAAGCGGAAACTAATATTTAGTTTTTAAATTTCGGACACCTATACCTGATTGTTTTAGCATATATTTTTGCTATATATAGATTGGAAGTAAATTTCTTAAAATTCACTTATACGATGAGAGGATAAGTATTTTCGTTACCCTAATACATTTCTTATTCACATAATGCTTTTCTTGAAATAAAAAATATATCGTTCTGTAAAAACCTATTAATCATTTCTTTTAAGATTTTTTAACTTTGACTTTATTTTAATATTTTCGGACTCTGCTTTGCAAGCAAAGAGATTTAATCCGTCAAATCCCACCTCCTTAAAAAAGAAAAGAAAAATCAACGCTTTGTACCATATAAGTTCACATATTTTTCACAATTGTATAATAATAATACCTAAAATGCATTAATATGTTGCAGTAATAGGTGAAATGGCAATTTCCATGCACAAGCTCATGTCACTACGTATTGTACCAAAGATGCAATAGGTAACAGAGTGAAGTGCTCGTAAAAGGGAAGCGGGAGTCTTATAAACATAACATGATTCATGATGACGACATAAATATGATTTAGGATATCAATAGTATACATCAAAAGCAAAAAAAAAAAAAAGACATGAGCATTTGCTTTTAATGTGCTTAATAATAAGAGCCAACCACCTTATTGACAAACCCTTTTTCTTTTTCTCAAATGCTATTTGACCAAACAAATACAGGGTGTTGTTTCAAGCCCTCATCACATTTTTCCTTTTTTTCTTTGGAAAACTGAGTTTGTGTGGAAAGAGACCCATGGGCGGGGCCAAAGGTTGAAGGGTGAAAAATGCGGCAGCAGCCCCCTATTTGTTTTTAAATGATTATATATATAATTTTTTAAAATTGTAACATTAAATGTTGTTATTTTAATAAAAAATTATAGGGTTAATTACAATTTTTTTCTTCGTGGTTTGGTTAAAATTCACATATCTTCCCTATGATAAAAAAATACACGGTTATTTACCTATGGTTTTAAAAAAAAAGGGTAAATCATGGAAATAGTCAAAATTAATAGAAAATTAAGATCCATACACGGAAAGTCGGAGTTGATTCACGAGATTAATTTTATTTCTAAAATTATCCTCAATTTAAAAAAAATACATTCTTTCACTTCTCTCTCCTCCTCTCTTCTCTCCTCAGACTTCGGCTGCCGTGGAGGCAGATCTGTTGAAGGCAATCTTCGATTCTTCATCGAAGACGAAGGCAGATTTGTTAAAGATGATTGTCTTCTTCATCGTTCGATCCTTCGAACGATGAACCTGGAAGGAGATCGAACGATGAAGAGGAGCGTTCAAACGATGAAAGATGGGTAAGGGATAAGGATGGACGATGAATCTGGAACGGTAAATCTATTGAAAATGATTGTTTTTTTCATCGTTTGATCCTTCAAACGATAAATCTGGAAGGAGTTCAAACGATGAAGAATGAGAGTTTGAATGATGATCTTAAAGTTCGATACTTCATCGAAGACGATCGAACGATGGGTAAAGGGTAAGGACGATTTCTTCAAACAATGGGTTCAATCTGGATAGAGATTGGACAAGGAGAGAGAAAATGAATGAGTTTTATTTTTTTATTTTTTTGCTGTGGTTCGATTTGAACGAATGAATTTTATTTTTTTATCTTTTTGGAATTTTTTTTGGTCCTCTTAAGATAAGAGGAAGAGAGGTGATAGTTTTGAAACATGAATATGAATGTAAGAAGAATAGATTTTTTGAATTTCTTTGAGTGTTACGGAGGTTAAAGATAAATCTGGAAGGAGAGAAAAAATGAACGAGGGTTATAACAAATATTTTGTAAAATTTTATCAAATTACGTCAAATTTTGTTGAATTCCATTAAATTCCGGTGACTCAATTTTTTTTTACCACATTCAAGGGCGCAGCTGGGAAATTATTTTGGGAGGAACATAAATTAATAATTAATAACCTTAACCTGAGGGGGTGTAGACTCCTTTACTATAGAGTTACAGTCAGTGAGGGTTTTCTTCTCTTACCGATGTAAAGCTTTTCCGGCTGTCCTTGAGATTGATTCTGCCGTGTTTGTCTCAAGTCTCTCCGTGGCTTCCTCTCATCCCGATTTCAATATTATTTGAGAACTGCCTTTCAATATTCTTCTCCGATGTGGCTCCCTCTGATACTAATTTTCTTTCTTCTCTTTCTTTCTTTCTTTTTTTTTTTCATCTCCTACCAATTAAATAAATTGATATAGACACTTTATGATCGTAACAATAATTTTTGTAATATTAATGCTCTCCCACTGTGGGCTTATTAGATATAGAGTTTTAGCTTTGATTTTTTGGTTTTAAATTATTTCACCCCTTTCAAGATGTGTTTTTTCTAATGGAATATTATGAGTACTTCATAGTTTTTAATTCCTTTATTTGATACCATTAAAACAGGCAAAGGGAGAACTTTGCTGTCTTCAGAGCCTAACTTGGCTCAAACAAAATTTAATCAGATTTAAAATAATTATTGAGTACTGATAGTTTATATATAAAAAAAATAATTTATTAGGAGTAATCATCAAACAAAATTTTATTATAACTATTCAATATTAAAAAAAATGATGAAATCATCTTAAATAAGTAATTACGATTTAAATTAAGTAAAAAATTTATAATAATGTTCAAGTGGAAATGCCAACCTACTCCCACCAAAATTATAAAAATTAGAAAGAAGAGAGGGATATCCATTGATACTTAGAGGTCGTAGAAGATTTTTTTTCCCCTTGTTTAGATCATTTTAATCCATCGATATATATTGGAAATTCTTTTCTTCCCTCCTTGCTTACTATTTTCCTTTACCAACATGTCCAGCAATGCCCGTCCTTTCTACACTTACTGAAGTCCTTCAATTCCCCTCATGAACACAAAATTTGATGGCTTTCACATTTTTTTCTTTCATTTATCAAATTTTAAACTTCTTTTTCTAAATAAAAAATATTAGAAAAAGAAAAGTTTTTGAATTTCACGCCCTGGAAAACAAAAAACAATGTTTTAAAACATAACCAATTTCTTACTCTTTTGATTTCCCATACTTTTTTTTTTTTTGTTAATAGAAGAGCTGCATTTGCGGCAGAAATTATAAGATTTCAAAAGTCTTGGGGGGACCATGGTCCCCCAAGACATAACGTAGCTCCGCTCTGATCACAGGAGTAAGAATGTGTATTTTTTTTTATCAAAGGGTAGTTTGTGGATTTTGGTCAAAACACAGGAGGTAAAGTGTAATTAACCCAAAATTATAATATTGATTTTTAAAATTATAATTAAAAATATATATTGTATTTGAGAAAAATTTTTGATTTGGTTCTATCCTAAGCAAAGATTTTTCTCACCCACAATGGTATATGATTCAATTCTATCTCTTTTTGACAAAAATGAAATAAAATAAAATAAATGTGTTACCACCTTTATCATTTGATTTTACATATAAAATGTGTCTTATTTTCATTAAAAGGTAAAATTTTGATTTTAAAATTATATAATAATAATATTAACGATGATGATGATAACTGCCATAAACTACCCATTTCCTCCTTAAAAAACTACTCGCGCATTGACGTAACATCCAGCCCAGCATCAAAAAAATTATGAAAACATATATGCGTGTCAGATGATATCTTTATACCTTAAATGCATCAAACATACCAATGATTTTACAGTTCACAGGTAAAAGATTGACAAGAGCCCACAGGGCTCACAATTATTCCTTAAAAAGCAAAGGATAATCTGCTCATAAAAACGATGGCAAAGTGAAAGAAACATGGAAACAAGTTTTCAAATCTCTAGAAAATAAAAAGATGAAAAGAAGCCATTGCAAGATGTGAACATAGAAACCGATCATAGATTTCGTGTTCAAATTCTCAATTGCACGCACTACCAGCATACGAGGATTTGCTTAGAAAAGGAAAAAGAGATAACATACATTTTGTCAACCAACGTATATATCAATTGATATTATCCATCTTTTTCTATAAAAATCTCGATACTAAAAAAAGAGCCTATCATTTCTCAAAAAATATAGTAAAAAATAATTTATAAAATCTCTATTAATATTATGAGATTTTTAAAAATCTTTGAAATTAAATGTATTTGATAAATAAATCAATTCTAATAAATAAAAAGGTGCATCATTAATACATAATCGATCTCTATGTTTTAGAAATTGGGTACACCAATATGCTTATTGCAGAAATAAGTGGAGAGAGAATGAAAAATAGAAAATTCTCTGTATTGAATATATTGAACAAAAAAAGGACATTCATATAATTTAAACTGTGTATTTTTTTAAAGGGATATTAAAATAAAATTAATCAAATATTCTTTTAAATATATAATATGATTGTGATATATATGTTGACATATTATGACCTATATGGTAGTATAATTTGAGATATGTGAAGATATGTTGATAATGGTAATAAATGATGACAAAATAAAGTCATATATAATATATATCACAGAATAACTTCATATATATTTTTTTGTTACACTGAATAACTTCATATGGCACCATACATCTTAACACTTATATTTATGTGCCTAAGCTATTAGGTCTATGGCTTTTGCAGGTTAAGAAGGGCTGATCAAAGGCTACGTTGATGAATTGGTGGGTGTTTGAAGGAAGACGCAGCGTGAAGATAATTAAGGTAATATTCAAGGTAATTCTTTTTGTTCAGAAATGAAACTAGTTGTTCCTTCTCAACACGCCCATGTAGTGCAGACCACTTGCAAGTTGCATTATTGAAATGGCTGAAAGTTCAATTCAATTTAAATGGTTAAAATAAATTAAAAATCAAGAATTGAAATAAAAAACATATGATTTGTTTGAAAATTGAGTTTAAAAATAAAAGTTTTAAATTATTGAGTTTGGGAAACCTAAATGAATATATAAATTTCTAAAATTCATTTTCTAGATGAAATTTATTTTCTAGATATTTGATTTTAGCCGTAACTTCTGCGAACCAAGCGAACTTCCACTTTCTCGCCATCTCCACTCGCTTAGATCTTTCACGTGGTCCATCTCTTTTGGCTGCCATCTCTCTCTCTCTCTCTCTCTCTCTCTCTCTCGTACCAATGCACCATATCCAAATCACACGACAGCTAAGGTTGGGAGTTCAAGGCAAAGGCAGTTGATTGATTTTGTTTGTCCAATCCTAATCTATAAAACACCTTTTTCACTCCCACCCAAATTCTCACAAGTGAAATTTTTCCGTTGAGAGTCAACTAGAAGAGGTTAGGAATTTTTTTTAGGCCGAACACCTGTTTCATCTTAACTTATGTCACTCAAAAACGGAATAAATTTTAAGTACCAGTCAAAAACATTATTGGTGTACTATCAAGCTTTTGGGTTCTAAATTTGTACTGCTAGTACTACCGCCAAATCTTCCAATGTTTGTTTACCACACCTGTTTTGGCTGGTGGGACTTTGAAGCTTTAAAAGGTTCTAATTTCTGCTGCTGTGTTATACCTGTGTGAGATTTTGAAGAATTGAGAGAGACCCATTTTTGTGGTTTTTGTGATTCCGGTGTGAAATTCAAAAAACCCGGTTTGGGTTTTGCTGAACTTTGTCCGAAGATATTAGGGTTTTCAATGTATGTCCTCAACTACTGTTGAGATTATCTGTAGTAAAAAGACAACATAAAGGAATTGTCTTTGAAGATAAACTTATCCAAGAAAGAGCCAAACAATTCATTTGTACCTTTCTGGTTTTTGTGTAGACCTGTCGCTGAGAAGTAGACTATTGGGCATTGAACCATAAAATTTTTTCAATCTGGTACAAAGGGTTTGGTTCTAAATTTCTGATTTTCAGCTGCCTGACAAGAATTGCAGACAAAATTAATCAGGTGAGTTCAATTTTGGTTTCAACCCAATTCAAATTTTTATGTTCCAATCATGCTTGTACATTATTGTATCGGTATATTATTATTGCTAATTGAAAATATGAAAATAGGTCTTTTTTCTGAAGAAGGGCTTACAACAGGGTTAAATCCTTCAAATTGAGAGTTATGAGCATGGAGGAGGACTCAAGACAGATTGAGAAAGATGAATTAGACACGGAAGAAATGAGAGAAGAGATAGATGTGAAGAGAATCCAACCATGGACTAGGCAGATAACATTCCGAGGAATTATCGCTAGTTTAGCCATTGGGATTATTTACAGTGTGATTGTGATGAAGCTCAGTCTCACAACAGGTCTGGTGCCTAATCTCAATGTCTCAGCTGCTCTCCTTGCATTCGTGGTCATTCGGACATGGACCGCAGTACTTCAAAAGGCTGGAATTGTCACCACACCCTTCACTCGGCAAGAGAATACCGTTATTCAAACATGTACAGTTGCTTGTTATAGCATTGCCTTTGGAGGTTAGAGACTCAAATTGTCTCAATTTTGTTTTCTTTTTCTTCTTCGAAGTTTGCTTGCTTATGGACTGTGTTGATCTTGTTGTTTGTAGGAGGTTTTGGATCTTACTTGTTGGGATTGAACAAGAGGACATATGAGCAAGCAGGCGTTGATACAGAAGGGAATAGTCCTGGTAGCTACAAGGAACCTGGAGTGGGTTGGATGACCGGTTTTCTCTTTCTCACTAGTTTTGTGGGAATTCTTGCCTTGGTTCCTCTACGAAAGGTAAATCTTTGTGATTTGCAACTTGCATAAGTTCAGTTTGAACTTTTTTATGTATATAGGTACTTTGAGTCTTTTGAACCACAATTTCTGAATCTTCTATGTTAGGCTGGTTTTCGTGGATACTTGATAACAATTTAGTTATGAATTTTTTTTGTTGGTTTTGCAGATCATGATAATTGACTACAAATTATCTTATCCCAGTGGAACTGCTACTGCAGTTCTCATCAACGGGTTTCATTCTTCTCGAGGAAACAAGATGGCTAGGTAATGCATTCACATGCTAAAATTCACTACTTGTTGAAAAGTAATTCTAGGGAAAATTTTAGTATGATATGAAATGACTCAAAAACATTTCATCATTATTTTCAGGAAGCAGGTTGGTGGTTTTGTAAAGTTTTTCTCTCTCAGTTTCCTGTGGGCTTGCTTTCAGTGGTTTTACTCTGGTGGAGCAGCATGTGGATTTTCTCAGTTTCCTACGTTTGGATTAAAAGCTTGGAAGCAAACGTGCCTGCTAAAGCCATCCTCATCTTTATATTTTATTTAGTCTGTAATTTTCATCAACATTGACTGAACTAATTGAATTTTGCAGATTTTACTTTGATTTCAGCCTGACTTATGTTGGTGCTGGAATGATCTGTTCTCATCTTGTCAACTTGTCTTTGATTTTTGGTGCGGTGCTTTCATGGGGTGTAATGTGGCCATTGATAAGTGACCTCAAAGGAAATTGGTTTCCTGCAACTTTACCGGAGAGCAGTATGAAGAGTCTAAACGGATACAAGGTCTATGAATAAGAAAACTTTCTATTGTTAAAAAGAAATTTGTCAAAGAATATTAATGCCAACCTTATCTCATGCCTGTTGCAGGTTTTTATTTCAATTGCTCTAATACTAGGAGATGGGCTCTACAATTTTCTCAAGATAATTTTCTTCACTGCCAGGAGCATGTGTGTCAGATTTGGCAATAAAGACCATAAAACGAGTAATTGTTGACTTGTTTCCCATGTGGCTACTTTGGAGCTTAGGGCATCAGAGTTGTCACTTCTTTTAATGTTTCATTTTCTGCCCCTTCAAGTACTGAAGTAGTTATTTTTTCTTGCTGCAGTCGTACAGACCCAAGATCAAGGTCTTTATGAACGACGACTGAATGAAGTTTTCGCCAGAGAAAGCATTCCTATATGGGTAGCATGTGCTGGCTTCACATGTTTCTCCATTATCGCCATCATTGTGATCCCACTTATGTTCCCTGAGCTCAAGTGGTATTACATTGTTGTTGCATACATTATTGCACCCTCTCTTAGTTTCTGCAATGCTTATGGTGCTGGTCTAACCGACATGAACATGGCCTATAATTATGGGAAAGTAGCTCTCTTTGTTCTAGCTGCCTTGGCAGGCAAAGATTCGGGTGTTGTTGCTGGACTTGTCGGTTGCGGTCTTATTAAATCCATTGTCTCCGTCTCATCAGACTTGATGCACGATTTGAAGACTGGTCATCTAACTCTGACTTCGCCACGATCCATGCTCATTAGCCAAGTCATTGGGACAGCAATAGGTTGTGTGGTAGCACCGCTCACATTCTTTCTATTTTACAAGGCATTTGATGTGGGAAATCCAGATGGAGAATACAAAGCTCCTTATGCCCTCGTTTATCGAAATATGGCAATTCTAGGGGTTGAAGGCTTCTCTGCCCTCCCACACCACTGCTTGCAGCTTTGCTATGGATTTTTTGCCTTTGCAGTTGCAGCCAACTTGGTGAGAGACCTTTTACCTAAAAAGTTCAGGAACTGGGTTCCACTACCGATGGCTATGGCTGTGCCATTCCTAGTGGGAGCAAACTTTGCGATTGACATGTGCGTAGGGACTTTGATTGTGTTTGTGTGGCATAAGCTCAATGGGAAGAAAGCCAACTTGATGGTTCCTGCAGTTGCATCCGGTTTGATCTGTGGAGATGGATTATGGATTCTCCCATCTTCAATCCTTGCTTTGGCCAAGATAAATCCTCCTATATGCATGAGCTTTTTGGCCTCTAAGATTTCGTAAATCTTCACTTTGGCCAAGATAAGTCTAATCTGCACTAGGCTCTTTGGATATTACAAAACCTTTGTCAGCAGCGGAGCTAAGCACAGAGAACAGAAGAACGTACAATGAAGAAAGCACCTTAATGGGTTTAGTCATTGGTTCTTCTCGGTACTAAGGCAAGGATGCTGCTTACATCAAAAGCAAAATAAAGGCAGCAATTTCCAGATAAACGGCAAAGAGTAGCATAGATATAATACTTTAAGTTTTGAATAGGAATATATTAGCCAAGCATATATCTTTACTTTTGGTGGCATAAATCAAGGGTGATTCTTGCTGCTTACATGTGATGTTGTTTACCGCCTTTTATTTGTTCACTTTCTTGATGTTAAGCTATATATTATATTGCCCACTTCTAGTTGGATGGGAATACCACCCATCTACTTCAGAGATGTTGTGTTCAAGTGGAAAGGAAAGAACTACTTTTTGGATGAGACCAGGAGAACAAGAGAAATGCAGGGGCCAGAACTGAAAGTGCAGATTCCAATTTGTCGATTCCATTCACCAGCCAACTTGTTCATCGGCTCTTGGCCCATGTTGCAAATTCTAAGCCAAAGGCTAGAAGGAAAGCAGACGTGCTTTCTAAAAGGCTATAAAGATGAATTTGAAGATCTGCAATCATCCCTCAATTTTTTTTTTTATTATTTTTTAATAGATCTCTTTTAATAGTCTTTTTGATAAAGATAGTAAATTCACACCACTAAACACAAACTATGTGCACGAGACAGTGATACAGAATAAATCTGTGTTATCTCCCACAATAAATAAGCCAAAAAAAAAAAAAGAAAAAATGGAAATCGAATCCAGGAATCCAGGTCTCCACATTTGGGAGAGATGGGTTACCTTGAAATGAAACAAATGGTCAGTCTTTCTTCTTCTTCTCAAAATGGTGTTAGATTAGAATAGACTAATACGTCACACCAGTAATTCCGGTTCAGTCATATCCTTTGTCTTTATAAATGGAATAATAGAGTAGCTTGTCCCGAAAGCAAGCTTGATCATATCTTGCAAGCTTGTTCTTTCCTATCTTGGTGGCTGCAAGTCAAATGGCACATGCTAAATCTCATCCCCACATGTTGCCTGTCTAGCATCACTTGTGCGTCCTTCTAACTATTAACACCAATAACAAAAATTGACTCATTCAAATTGCCAACAACTAGACTGTTCTGCAACAGTGCCAACAACAGTAGAGCAGCTAGTAAAATTCACTCAAGCCTGATCTCCGATCAGATGAACTGACCTAAAATTTTAAAGAAATGGCCTATTTGAAACCAGCAAATTGGCGTGACATTCTAGGTAAGTTGTTAGACCACAAATGAGAACTCATAACCAACTAAACAACTTCAAGGATGAGCAAGAGCAGCTTCTGATGTTATGTAACTCTTTGACAGCATCCCAAGTTCTGGAAATGAGAATTAACACATTCTATGAATCTACACAGCCCATGAAAAGAAAAGAAAAGAAAAGAAAAGAAAAGGAAAGCAAAAAACACATGCAGGCATGTGAACAGAGCAGGCAGATGAGTAGGGATCACTTGGTGAAACATTCCTGGGCAATGGTCAAGAAAACCTTCAATTCAAAGTCTCAAATACCATTCAAATGTGAAGAACTGCATAATCAATAAAATTGGTTCAGCATTCAGAAAACCAGAGTCCATGGTGATCGAATCAAGTAGTATATAGTTTAAAGAACGCAAGGTTGAAAGATTTCCTAATTCAAAGCCAGATATGAAGCCAGCTACAATCAGCTTGCTTGCCATTTACAGCATTTGCAGTTAACCAAGAATTAGTCAGAAAATTATCGTTCCAACCTTCTGTCTCGTTCCGGTGCTTAAGTTGAGATATGCTAAAACAAACATCCACATGGACTACAGTATGTACAAAAAGACTCACGTGTGTATTTTTTTATGTATTTAGTCTAAACTTCATTAAGAAAAAATAAAGAATAATGAAAAGGATAGGCTTCTTCATATGAGCAGGATAACTTGCCTTATGTTGATGCCAAATAGGCTCGCACACCCCCAGTGAGGAGTAAATTTATACACCACATCCCAAATAGCAACCACATAATTCAAAAGACCCGGTGAAATAATTGACTGGAGAGCAAAGATATCAACCTAGAAAGCTAATGCATGAATTTTACATCAATGGTTAACAATAAATAATATCATTTCACATGGCATTCATGAGTTGCTTTCACCTCCGAGAGAGGTTTGTAGAGCCCTTCAGAGTTACATTTGAGACTTAGCTTTTCCCAGAAGTTAGAGCCTTCCTCCTCTTGTAACCAATATATATATATATATATATATTTATATCATTTCAGCAACAACTAACACTTTCCCCATCTCGTACTCAAATAGTTATGATTCAAATTAAATATTTTATTGCGTGCAGAGACTCCACCCATCACGCTTGAGGGGTTGTTTCACTAGTCCCTGTGCATTTTTTTTTTTAAATATAAGGAAAAAAAAGTTTATCCAATTTATAATGATCAAGCCAAAAAACTAAATCCAAATTGCCAATTCCTACTAATTAACAATTTTATTCTCATCACCACCTAATTAAGCAACATAACAATTAAACCAGCAAATTACCAAAACCACCAAAAATTTTCTCATAAACACAATCATAGAGTACCTGAACACCAGGGCAACAATTATGCCATGATAACCAATAATGACCAATCCAAAAATCTAACAAAGAAAAAAAAAAAAAAACACAGACACGTTTTCTTAATTTTTTCCAAAAATTCACTCCAGAAAACCTGTTTTCTGAAAAACAGCATTCCTCACTCGCCTCAAATCCCTCCCTTTGAGAGTCCTCCCAACGCCTTCGAAGACTGAGAAAGTCGTCGTATGCGATCTGGCCACAATCTCATGCGGGGGCAACATCTCCTCATCTTTATCGTCATCATCATCGTTCTCAATTTCGTCAAATTGCTTGAATTTTGATCGAGAGACAAGCTCTTTCGGCCAAACCGGAATGTTCACCGGAGCAGATTGGTGGAGACACTTAGGACTGGAGAAGAATTCATCGGAGCTCGAGCTGGATCGGGGGACCGGCACCACCGGAGGGATTGTTTTGGCGGCGGTGGCGGCGGAGAGGGAGGGATTTAGGGACGGCTTGCGGCGGAGGAGAGGGCGGTGGTTGTCGTCGGCGAAAGCGGCAGAAAGGCCGACTGAGGATTGGCGGGAATTGGGGGAGTAAGATTTGGTTGAGGAGAAAGAAGGAGAGCGAGGAGGGTCGGCGGAATCGGAGGAGGAGATGTCGGAGGACCAAACGACGTCGCTTTCGTCGAACTCGAGCGGAGTTGGATCGGAATCTGGGGGTTCGAGGAGACCCAGAAAGCGAATTGTTGAAGGCGAGGACATCGTGAACACCAAACAAGGGCTTTCCAATTTCAATTTCAGCTCATGGTCTTATTTTCCTCTGTCGTGAGGAACAATCAAAACTTAGGGTTAGTGTTTGGAGTCTCCGATTGCTTGTGAGAAGAAAAGGGAATTGCAAAAAGTTAGATTCAGCTCCTCCCTCTCTCTCTCCCCCTCTCACTCACTCACTCTAAAACTTTCCTCTCTCTCTCTCTAGAATTTTTTTTTTTTGGGGGGAGGGGTTTGATTTTGTGGTCGAGAGGAGTGGCGGAAGAATTTAGAGAAGGATCAGCGAATGGTGAAGGTGATGGCAAGTTGCCAATAATTTGATGGCATGCTGTTCTGTTATTGTAGGAGCACGAGGGGATGACGTTTGTGTGTGTATAGTGGTTTCTTTCTTTTTTTTTTATTTTTTTATTTTCGTAAATAAATTAGCCATCCAATCCAATGCGGAGAGTGGAGACTGACATTGTTTGTTGCATTTCAAGATTGCTTCGTTTTAGCATAATTCTTTTAACATATTCTTTGAAAAAGTTAAGATTATCTCAACTAAAATTTAAAAAAAATAATATAATAGTAATTTAAACTTTCACAGAGAAATTAATTTTTGATTTATAATTTTTTATTAAAATTTTTCATCATATTTTGAAAATATTATAGGCAAAATTTTTTAAAAACTAGAAATGAATTAATACAAGTTGAGATTTCTAAAATAACATTTATAAAATATAATTACTTAAGTCACATTTTTCTCTAGATTCTGGAAACCACACAACTTCCTCAATTACTTGGAGTGCACGATGAATTAATTAAGTACAATTGAGAACATAATGGCCAAAATATTAAAATTATTTTTATTTCATATTATAAAAAGTTATGAAGATTTATTTTTGTGAAACCACATAAAATATGAGTACAAGTGTAAGTTGGAGAATCACAATATGGGACATGCTAATCTAAACAAATCCCCCAAGAAAAACAAAGGGGTGGTCCAAACCAAACCATATGACCTATTCAGAATGATCAGAACTTTGTCTCTTCATATTAATAAAAAAATAATAATTTAATTTAATTGGTTCGTTTTTAATAGTTTGAAACGACACTATCATCATTTCAATCTTTTTGTCATGTGGCTACAAACCTAATGCGCATCTAATCAAGTAATCGATTGACGATTGACTGCGTATTGCCCCCAGTTAACCTTAGCTAGATGGGCTCTAGATGGTTTGGCTTAGCGAACTTCAGGTTTTGCGACTGTGGGTGGCATCGTTGAGATCAACATAGTCTTTGGGTCCGCGAGTCCACAACACACTTAGGTAACATAAATCATTTTGTAGCTGAATTACAATTTTTTTTTTTTTTTGCTCGTGACTTGGCCACCGTTCGATTTTTTAGGTTTCACATCGATTAATTCGGATTGATCTGTTGTCGGACCTTTTATGGGGAGGTCTCCCAATATTGATTTTTACGTTTTCATGACAGTTCGAACCTCCAATCATGATTAAGTGACTGATATCTCCTTCAAACTACTCCATCAAATATTAGTATAGGTGAATCACATGCTGTTAGAAAGAGCCTCCCACTCTCCTACTCTATTGAAGCTGGACACAGTCACATTAATCCAGACCTTAACCGGTAAGGTTCCATCATCACACCTGCAATCACATTTGATTAGGAAATGTCGATGACTGTTCCGTGACACACATTCCTTGCAAAAGGAACATTTGTGCTGATACTATTGCTAAATTAAGTCACAATGTACCACCAGGTGTTCATGAATTACTGTCCCCTTCGAGGGAGGTGTATTGGACGTTAAAAAGTGACACTCGGAGTATGGTCCAATTTAGAGACTAGTTACTGCCTCTCATCTTGTAACAAAAGGAAAAAAAATGAGTGAAATTGGAAAACTATTGTTCATAAGGTGATAAAGGTTCTTAATTAGAGTTAAATATTTTAAATTATTGTTAACTCTAAATTTAGTAAAATTCATTTTAAGTTCAATCGTATTGTTCTTTTTTCATTTTTCCCCACTTTAATTTATGTTAATATCTTAGCATATGTGAGGAAACACGAGATTGAATGAGTACACAAAGGGAGAGGGAGAAGGAAAGGAAGAAAGGTGATGATTAAATATAAATATATTTTCGATGTCAGACATCCTTTGAACAAAATTTGTAGAAGTTTACTTGCTTGTTGATGGCGGCTCTTATGGCACCCCTAGACTCCAGCGTGCTGTGAGATTTTTTGGGATATAGAATGGTTAGCCGTAAGTGAAATATTTTTAATTAGGGAGTGGAGTACCCAACTTTACTCTTTTATTTTTAGAAACAGAAGATGAAAACAAAACAAATTTTAGTGACATTTCAAACAGAAGTTTGAAGTCTCAGTAAACATCCACAAGAAAATTCAAGGCTAAACTTGAAAGCATACTCCTTGTTTCTCAAATTTTTTAATTAAAAAAATTATCTAAATTTAATTTTATTGCATAATAAGAATGATTGGGACTCATATTTATCATACCTCTAAAATGAAAAAGAAAAATAGATAATATTTTAGTAATCTATCATTTTGTCACACTTATTATATATATAATAGAAACTTAAATGATTTTTTTTTTTTGTTTTAATTGAGAAAAAAAATGTGAATCCCGTGACAGACACACAACCACTAAAGAAAAAACAAAAAGAAAATAAAAGTTTGGAAAATGTCATTTTGCATCAATGACATAAAATGTAAAAAAGCATGTAGGGGAAGCAGAGGCCCCTGCAATTGGGTTTGCAAATCTCGACCCATCCTTGAAGCTCAATTCTATGTTGATTGATTCCCCCCCTTTTTTTGGTTAAAAGGGGAAAAAAAGGCCCAACGGCCTGAAAACAAGGAAGACTACGTAAAGCCTAACGGCACACTTCCTTTAATTCTCAAATCTTCCTTGCCCAAAGCATCAAGATGTAGTAGGCTGAGAATGCTTCGATTTCCTTCGACAGACAAAATTCTAATTAAAGGCGTGGTTTCTTCTTGTGCCATTCTTTTTATCCCGAAGGAAATCCCCGTTTATCTTATCAAGACAGTTATAGGTGTGCTTAGGAATCTAGGCAGTTTGCATAGAATACAGAGAGATGGACGAAGTGACTAGTTGGACCAAGGTACTTCTACCTACAGAGCTGAATATCATCATTTTCCAGTTGGAGAGCTTGGAATTGATCTTCTCTTCAAGATAGCCAAAAGTGTTTTTCCTTATTGCTTTTATGAAGGAGGGTGATGTGAACCCGATGGGTATAAAAACCTTAAAATTCACGAATAAGTATTATAGGTCAAGAATCTTTCGAACAAATGATTTGAATCGGTGAAAAATAAAGATCTCAACCATTGTCCTAAAGGAGAAATAACCTAAAATATATGACTTTAGACTCGTTTTTCACTAGAACAAGAATCTTGGTACAAAGATGGAGTGAATGACGCCACAATTTAGGTGATTCAAAACCTAAATTGATAAGTTAAAGAACTAAATAAGACTTTTATCTTGAATAAATTCAAAAATTCTCAAAAGAATAACTTGTGTGAAAAAATCTCATAATTTTATTAATTCTCTTAAATTTATTTTTTTACACAATGTGTAATGACCTACTTATAGATTAGAGGTAAAGATTAAAATAATAACTAAAAATTTAGTAACTCGCTAAATAATTAAAAATTAGGAAACTAAATAAAGTAAAACCAAATTATTTTGACCAAGTCTTTACTACTACTTTTTTTTATTATTTTCGTTCTCTTTTGATTTTGAGTAGTTTTGGCTCTTTATTCTTCAAATTGGACTTATATGAGTATAATTAAGACCCATTTTGATTTTTCATTCACTTGTGCTCCAATTTCTTGATATAAAACATTTTGAATTAAATTATTCAGTATTTTTTTGAACCTTCTATCCCGAACTTTTGTCACCGACCCAACTGGAACTTGAATTGGATCATGCAAATTCCTTACAACCTTAATGACCTCATCATTCCCCTCTCTTGAGAAGGATTTATTCTCAAATCGTCACATAAATTAAAAGGACTCAAATCAATAATATTGAAAGTAACACTAATATTATAATCACATGGTAAATCAAGTTTATAAGTATTGTCGTTGATCTGTTCTAGTACTTGAAAAGGACCATCTCTTCGGGGTAACAACTTAGAACGTCTTTGTGCCGAAAATCTTTCATTTCGCTTGTGTAACCAAATCTAATCAGCAGACTCAAAAACCAGCTTGTGACGTCCTTTATTGGCTTACTTGATGTATTGTTTGGTCTTTTTCTTTATGTTGAACCGTACCTTCTTATGAAATTGCTTCACAATTCTACATTTTTTTTACTATCTAAATTTATTTGCTCAGAAACAGGTAAATGTGATAAATTCAAATGAGTTAAAGGATTAAAATTATAAATAATTTCAAACGGTGAAAATTTAGTAATAGAATGAATGATACGATTATAAATAAACTCAACATGTGACAAACAATCCTCCCAAATCTTAATATTTTTACTAATGATAACTCTCAACAAAGTGGATAAAATCATATTCACTATTTCTGTTTAACCATCAGTTTGAGAATAACAAGTTGTTGAAAAAAAGTTTCGTTCCTAACTTTCCGGTGCCTTGTCGTTCCACACATTTCAAAAGGTTTCCTATGGCCATCAATAATGTTTGTGTGCTTAACCCCTTCTGGTTCCAAAGCTTCAAAGTCAATTGTTAGGTGGTGGTATCTGTTTTTTTGCAACCCATTGCTCCGATCTTTCCTTTCAAAATTTTCCATTTTTGGTTGTCTCTGCCTATTAGGGACTTGCATCCATAGACCAAACCCTTCTTTCTGGTTTGTTTTGGCTTATTCACTCCTAGTGGTGGTGTTTCAAGGAAAGCTTTCCGATGCTAATGAGGTAACAGCTTCTTTGGTGCTATTGAAATTTTCCCGACTATGGCCAACCTTGCCACAGCTGAAGCAGATGGTGTGGAGGCTTTCGTATTCCACTTTATTACATCTTCTTCCTTAACTTTATAGTTGGCACTGGGGTTTATTTAGGTCTATCTCTATGCAGACTCTTGCATACTTCCCCCTTAGTATGTTGGCAGTGTTAATGTCAACTTTTATAGGTTTTCCCATGCTCTTGCCAATCTCAAATAGGATGTCTTCGTTAAAGAGTTCAATTGGCAGTTGAGGGAGGCAAATCCAAATGGCTGCACTTTCAATGTTTGCATTCTTAGAAGAGAACCATGGTTGTCATTTTTTAGTGATTAGATAGTGCTCATGGATCATCCATGGGCCACCTGTTAATGCTCTGACATAGTCTTCTTTGAGGGAGAATGTAGCTAAATAATAGCTTTCACCCAAATCAAGAACCATGGCTCCTTCTAGCTTCCATAGATGGTGAGTTTTGGTTGGCATCAACTGGCAGCCAATGTTTTTTTTAGGAGTTTTAGGATGATGGACTTCTTCCATGGCTTCCAGAGTTCTCTTAGTTTGTCCTTTAGCAGGTTTACTATAGGAATATGTCTGCTTTCAATGTTTTCAGGCTGCAAATCTTCCTCTTCTTCATCTGACATTTCTTCTTCCTCATCTGAGTACAAATCCACTTCGTCTACTTGCCTTTCTACTTCTTTTTTTGGCCTACCAATATCTCTTTGAAAGAGACTCTTGGAGATGTCTCTTGTGCAGTTTCGAAAGCTTTAACCTTATTTGTACTACGTTGTAAATGGTCCTCCTCTTTTGGGGAGAGGTCCCCTGTTCGTGACTTGGTTGCATGGTTGCAGTTGAGGTTATGTTGCATGGTCTCAAAGGGTCTCACTATATTAGTCTTCAAAATGTTTGCTTCTGGGTGGGCTAAGTTTCCTCTGTTGTTGATTGATTTCCTTGATGGGCTTACAACCTTAATCCAATTTTTAGGGAATGAGCTTCAAACCAACTTACTAAAACTTAGATACCACACCCATTTTTTTCATATATAGTTGATAGTTGAACTTCTAATTTCAAAAATAAGGCATCAGTAAATATATCATTTATTTTTTTTTAAAAGCTTTAGATTCATATACTTTTCTAAATTTTTAATATAATTTACCTTCTATTTGTTTAGAATTAAGATTCATAAAAGGTATAGAATAAATTATTAATTATTGATTTAAACATTTTTGGGGTTAAGAATCGGTAATGGAGAAACAAAGTGAGTGTCATAAGGACTACGAGGATAGTTTTGGTTTTTAAAACATTTTAAAAAAAATATAGGTTTTTACATATATATAAAAAAAAAAAACTTTTCTTTTAAATAAAAATATTATAAATATAATGTAACAAAACAAAGACTAAAGGAAAAAAAAAAAGAACATAGAAGAATCTAGGAAAGCCCCCTTGATACTTGCTACCAACCATGCGATCAGACAAGTCAATATTAAATTTAAAACAAATGAAAAGGCAAGTGGAAACTAGGAATCATGGTGAAGTATTAAAAAAGAACCCGTTGTGTTTATCAAGGATAGTTTAAATGGTAGAGATTTTTTATTTTATTTATTTTATTCAATTTTATTTAATTATATCTAAAAAAAACTAATCGTTGATCTTGCATTGATGATAGCATTACTATGCTTTAATTGGACTACCATAAAGTATATATATATATATAAAAAATGAGTATCTCTGACTTGACAGCAGGCCTAATACACTTATTATTATTAATTTTTTTTTAATTAGTTATTTCCTCTTGAACAAAGAAATGCCAAGTGATTCGTTGCGGAATCGGATACCATTTGGATGTGTTAGCCTGAGACGAAACCTCCTTTTCTTAATTTTCTTGACTCTTGTTTAATTTTTTAATGGAAAATATAGATTATTTTATAAAAAATTAAATTATTATTATGTGGATAATTTTTTAAATTACAATATTTAAATTTCAATCTTTTTAAACAGCACCTAAATAGATCTCTTTGTTCATTGAAAATAAAGGGGAATGACATTTTTTTCCTTTCCTAGGGGAGAAAGGCTTATTTCCCATTCCAAACGAGCTCTTAAAAAGGTCCACACAGGTATATTACAAATCCTATATTGGATCTATCGAAAAATCATTGAAATTTACGTGGCTCTTTCATCTAACAGACCGATTGTTTTGACTGAATTCTCTTATTGAGTTTGAATTCATCATGTGAATGCATGACATGATATATGCTTTGACTTGGAAATATATTTGTATCAATAACGTCTATATTTTTTAATAGAAAATATATATTTTTTATTTATAGCGAAAAATATTTATATTAATAAAAAAAGATGATGATTAAAGTATTTTAAAAGAAGCATACCAAAAAGAGGGGAAAAAAAAAAAAAACTACACATGCATCCAAATCGATACATTATTCTCTTCCAAGTTCCAACCGCAAAGGGTAAGTGAATAGATATGAAGAAAACCATTTTTATTCTTTACAGTCAAAAATTGGAAAACAAAAATGATGCACGTCCCTTTTTTCTTTTCTTTTTTTTTTTTTGCCAAAATTGTGCCCTCACCATGGACTTGCGATTCCTAAGCCCGATGCTTTCTGTGGGGCTTTTTTTGTCCATTTGCTTGCATCTTCCCATTTTTCACTTCCCAAGATGCCCTTCTCACATTTTCCAATTTTCCTTTTTAACCGGGCCTCCCCAAGTCAAAAAAAAACAAAAAAAAATTAAAAAGTGGTTTGGATTTTTCGTTGTCATTGGTTGATTTTTGTATGAGTTTTTTTCTATTCTTTTTTTCTTTTAACGTCAAAATTTGAATATATGATCATCAAATTAAGAAAATAATTATGATTATTAGATTATTTTATTAGAATTTAATGAGTTTTTTTTTTTTTTTTTTTTTTTTATGCTTCTTGGGTTGGACTCCTTTGGGGGTGTGTTTCTTTTTAATTTTTTAATATTTATTAGGAGTGGTTGTTGATGAATTATGAAGGTTGAAAATTTGAAATCATAGACACTATATGATTGACTGGAAAAGGCTAATATTAAAAGCAGTAACAAGTGGGAAGAAATCAGAGAAACTAATTTATTTTTTTCAGTATCTTCTTTTTCAACTTGTAAAATATAAAGCAATGATTAGTAAAAAAGGAAAAAAAAAAATGTCATGGCAAGAATTGGATGAAAAAAAGAAGATAATTGAAGTAGAAATCAAAAGATGGGTGTAAAGAATTTTTTGATACAGAAAATATAAAGTTTTATAATTAGAAATTAAATTTCTAAATATAAATAATTATAATTATTATTGTATCAATAAATATTTATATTAAAAATTATATCTAATGTGAAGTGTTACCTTAGCTAGTATTAAATGTGATATGCATTTTGATGTTTAATTTTTTTTGTAATAAGGAGATAAAAACCCAAATTTGCGTTCTTTATTACAAGCAAAGACATTAATTTAAACAATCATCTAAAGTCAAATTCTTGAGCATTGTACATGTGGATTTTATTGTGAAAAATGAATCTAAAAAATAAATAACAAAAAAGGAACAATTTTGAAAATAGAATATATTAAAAAGATGGCTACTACATGACTTACCAATTTAACCATATTTTTACCCATGTTTTGTTGGTTGATGGAAAAGAATACTGGATTTTCTTTTTTTAAAAAAAAAATATTAAATTCAAATTTTGAAAATAAAAAAATTAGATGTTTGACGAGTTCGTCTCTTAATAGCCAAACAATTAGTTCAAATGAAATTGTTGAAATCAATAAAATTGGTTATTGGATACCACTAACCAGATAAAAAGAAAACATGTTGTATTTTTTAACTAATATTGAAAATAAATTTAACACAAACACTAGTTAACTATTTCCTTTCATGATTAAACTAAGAAGAATAATCTATTATATCATGCAAAGTTGCATTTTGGTAAAAAAAAAAAAAAACAAATAGTAATTTTTAGAATTATACTTGTTATTCTAAACAATAAAATTGAATTGATTTTAAGTTTTATTTTTTAATTCTAAGTATTAAATTTTATTTATAAATAAATTTTATTATAAAATTCAATTCAAATCAATTGAATTTATTTTATATTTTAACCAAATGTCCCAAAATTCTTCTTAGTGAATAATTTTACTAATAATGAGAATTATGGACCCCTAAAAAATTATATATATTAGTACAATGTATATACGTATTAAATCCTATAAATATAAATGCACATTAATACAAATTTGCTAATTTTTAAAAATTAAAACACTTTCTTCAGATAATTCCCTAAATGAATAATGAATATAATTTGTAAATTTGGGTGAGTCGCATTTTTCTCCGATGACATTTTGAAAAATATATATATAAAAATTAAAAAGAGGCAAGTCGTAAACACAGGGTCACGCACACAGACTACAAGGCGTGCAGATGACACGCGTCTGAATCAAGGGACGGGAACCGCTCCTGGTCAAAAGTCAGCATCGGAGGTCAATTCTGTAGTTTCGTCGATCTGTGAGGGCAGTTTCTCAAAGCCCCCTAGATCTTGTCGTTATAAAACACACGCCTGGAGAGGCATCCGAGAAAGGGAGAGGGAGAGAGAAGCTGAGCAAAAGCTTAGTCAGACATTGAATCTCTCTCTGGTAAGCTCCAGAGACCAGAGGAGTTTCATCCTTTTTTCCGATTCATTCCCGATTTCTACCTTTTGGTTTAACCTTCTGTGAAGATGATTTCTAAGGGTTTTGTTTGTGTTTTTTGTTTGCAGTTTGAAGCAGAATCAATGGCGGATAAGAAGGTTCACTTGTTCGAGGAGGTTGCAAAGCACAACAAAACCAAGGATTGCTGGCTTATCATCTCCGGCAAGGTCAGATCTTAACTTTTCCGATCTCTTAATTTCTCTCACTCATTTGTTGATGAGTAAATTAAAGTTGCTTCATATACTCCCGATTCCTATTCTATTTTCATATTTGGGAGTCAAATTGAATGCTTAGTAATATATAGAGTATGAAATTTGGAGTTCTTCATGGTATTAATCGGGTCAAAATTGGATGCTTTTAGTGTTTGTGTTTTTCCAAATTATTCCTTCTTAGCATCTTAAAAAAGAGGGCTGTTGTTGGTCGCTATTAGGTCTTGGATTGATCTTTTGTTTCATTTCTTGCTTGTTATATTTGTAGTGGGTGAGGGAGTGTTTGAGTTCAATTTTAGTATATTTGTTTTGAGTTCATTTCATGTCACACATTTAAAATATAATGTTTGATCGTTTTAAAAATATATTTTGTTATAAATGTAAATTTTAGCAAAAATGACAATGGTATATGTTTTTCTGATCTTGCCCCTTATGGTATCTTAAGAAATTTAGGGTGGTTGTTACTCAAGTGATGATGTTTTTTAGGGCTTGGATTGATGTTGACGTTTTCTTTCTTGTTTGTTCTATGTTTGTTGGGAATTTTGGAGTTTGCTTTTGGTACAATTTCTGGGATTTAAGTGAATTGTGTGAGTCTGCCTCTTTTTCATCAACTTTTTTGGGAACGGTGGCATTATTCATGGATATTTAGATGACAACAATGTAATATCGTGTGTTTGTTTATCTCAGAATGCTATTTTAAGTTCTTATTTTTCTGTCTGCACTGTACAGAAATTGGATTGGGGGTTTATTTATTTATCTTTTTCCCCCTTCCAAGCGTAACTTGTTAATATTTTGATAATCCAAAAACTTCATGCCAAATGCATGTTAAGGATTGTTGGAGGAGTCATTGAAAGACAAAACAAGTCCCCTGATTTGAAGTATGGAAATATTTTTGAGTATCAAACTTGGATTGATCCTAATCACCATTCTTTCTGCATTGATTGGAGTGGTATCGGTTTGATTAGGCGGAATTGAATTGTTGGGGATGAATGAAAACAATCCTCACAAAGACCGAGTCCATTGCGTAGCTTCAAGAAGTAGGGACCTTATGGCAAAAAACATACAGATGATCCTGAATATGATCAATCTAATGCAGGCCCTGGGGAGGAAAAGGGCATTTGTCTTATTGGGGCAACTTGTTACAACCTTTAGCAAAGTTGTTGTCTACATGCATTCTGTCTAGAGCTCCCAAGCAACAACCTATTCTCTGAACATATTTGATTAATTTTCCAGTAATAATATCTCTCAAGATGTGGATACTAATTGTTTTTGTTATGATTTTTTTTCCCTGCTGTTATATTAATGAGACTTCTTGCTGGTCTCAACAGCAGAGAACCTTAAACCAAAAATTATTTTTGTTTTGGATTTCTGATCTGTGTTATCCATAGCTTTCTTCTTCCTCAACGTAAGGTTGATAGGTATTGTTCATTTTTGGTGTTCTTATAATCTTTTCTACAAGGGAACAATTTTTCCTCTCTCTCTCTCTCTCTCACATACATGCACACACACTGTCCCTTATATATCTGTTCTCTCTCTAAGATTCACACACACTTGTCTTGTCACTTATTATATGTGCTCTTGTAGACATGCATAAGCTTTACCCTATTGTAGTTGCACTGCAGCCTCCCAAATATTTCTTTGATTTATTTTCTGCCCCCCACAAATATAAAATGCTTCTTCCATGTCTTCTTTTCCCTATTGTTCTCTCATTTGGGAGAATCCTCGTCATCTTGATTCTCTTTTTAGGGTTTATTTATTTATTTATTTATTTTCCCTTTCCTAAAACATTGTGCTTCACAGTTTCATAAATATATTTGCTTTATGTCCTATTTTTGCATGAAGTGTTCTCCATGGGAAGTGATTCATTTTGATAAGAAAGGCTTAAGACATTCGAAGACATGAGTTCTTTCACCATTTGGAATGTCTCTTCTTTTGTGTTTTAAACTCACCTTTCTTGGATTTGTTACTTAAACACATATATTGGAAATTCCTATTACTTCACTGATCATTCCTCTCCATTTGAACATTGAGTATTGGCTTAGATCTTGGCACCTTGATTATTCTCTGAATTTAATGGGTTTTACAAATTCAAGTTGCAGTCATGAAGTTGTGGGTTTTGCAAAGCTGAATTTCAGTATTCAGGATTCAGTTTTTATATATATTTTTTAATTAATTATGCCAAGGACACTGTTGGCATGCACTCCTTGCAATATTTTCAGATATCCCTTCCTGAAAAGCTGTAGGCCATTGCTTGATTAATGCCCTGAATCTTATTTCTAGCACATTATTATCTTACCGAATAGCCAAATGAGACTATGCTTGTAAGATTTAACATGAGTGTGACGATAGACTAGCATGTGGTAATTCTGGAGCTGATGAATTGGTCATTATGATTAGTTCATCTAATCTAAGTTACTATGCTATCCCAGATTAATCCATGAAATCTTCTCCTTGCAGCAGAGAGGAATGCATAATTCATATGAAAATTTCCCATGAGTTTCTCACGCTTAACATATTCATCCATGTGGGAAGATTTTGAAGTTTCATTATTTGGTCATTGAGGTTCAGATGAACTGTGGGTGGTTTATTTAAGTACCAGCATGCCACATGTGATCTCTATCAAGAGTAGTGTACTATTCTACTAGTTTTGAAGTGTACATTCATATGATTCTACAAATTTACTCTTTTACCAGATATGCTACTATTCTGATTTTAAGAACCTTGCTTTTTTGTTTTTTTTTTTTTTGGGGGGGGGGGATGTGGGGGGGGGGGAAGCTTTTTGATCCGTGGGAAGTGCCTTTGACACTGAGCAGCCTTGGGATCTGCAGGCTGGGAAGAAAAAGAAAGGCTGTCCCTTTTCACTCCTTTCTGTTGCCCGGCAGAGTACTTAATTCCCTCCATCCAAGTATAAATGACAAAGTTGTAGAAGTCTACATCAAGAAAGCTGCATTATGTAAAAGTGATATTTCGATAGTTATTCTATTTCTTTTTTCTCATATTAAAAAAATAATAATTTAATGGCTTTAGTTGTTTTAGAAGGTGCCTACCCTATAAAATTTTTGGGAGAGAGAAAAGGAAACAGGGGTTTGTAAGGATAATGGACTCTGCTCTTGATTTGGATGAGGTATCATTAAAGAGTTCCCATTACTTGTGATGTGAAGCCCCATTTGCATGTGTCATTTTATGCTATTCCAACACAAGACCTATCTAATAAGGCGATGGACTTGGGAATTGGGAAGGTTGGTCCTTATAGTGGTTTCTAGTGATTATTAATGATCAAATTCCTTAGCAATTTGTTAACATAAAATAAGAGGATTGACCTGCTAAATGTTCCGTACCTTCAGGTTGTCTTGTGCTTGTACTCATTTGGAAACTTTGAATGGTGTGCCACAACCATATATCTCATTCTTGTGATTATCAAAGATAGTAGTGGGCTTGGGAATTAAAAAGGTTTGGTCCGTTTGTTAGTTTGCCATTCCTCTGATCTCAGGGAATTTTGCATCTTTGTAAGAGAAGGAACTCTTGAGATATAGTGAGCAAGTTGGTAGTCATTTTTGCTGAAGCTTTTTACTTATACTTTCAGGTGTATGATGTAACTCCATTCATGGAAGATCATCCGGGTGGTGATGAAGTTTTGCTTTCAGCCACTGGTGAGTTAAGGACATGATCTCTTTCTAAGTTATTTAATATCTATTGTTCGACTTTCGTGAGATGAGTCATTAATTCTGGTGGGAAAATTTGCAGGGAAAGATGCAACAAATGATTTTGAAGATGTTGGTCACAGCGACTCTGCAAGGGACATGATGGAAAAATATTACATTGGCGAAATTGATGCATCAACTGTACCGCAAAAGCGTGCGTACATTCCTCCCCCGCAAGCTCCTTACAATCCAGATAAAACTCCCGAGTTTGTGATCAAGATTTTGCAGTTCCTTGTGCCCATTTTGATCCTGGCATTGGCATTTGCTGTTCGACAGTACACAAAAAAGGAGTAGTTTGGTGTCATTCATCTTTTCCTGATGTTGCAGGATCACTTGGTCATCATCAGCATAGTTGATTTAGTTAAAAGGACAATTGTGTCTCCTGTTCAATTGACAATATCATATTTGTATGCACCAAAGTTGAGCATCGAGTCACTGAGTCGGGGATTATTCAAAACTCCCCATATTATCCTAGGTGCTTGTTTGATTTTGGATTATAATAAACAGAAGGGCTTCTTTTAAAGTTTTCTTTTACTTTGATTTGGTTCTTTAGCAGTTGTGCGCTTGGTTTGCCTGATATTGTTGGGGGGCCTAGAATCACGGCACCGGTAATTCCATTGGCTCAATGATGTTTTGCGCACTAGTAACTCCTGGCACTAAATCAATTCATTGGTTTCTAGATTCGCATTCGAGAAGAATTTGGTTAAGAAAATCTAATGTTCTAATCATTGAATCAACAAGGTGGTGGTCACTAGAAAGAGTTCTGATTCTAATTTGTCTGACCCTGAGCTAGAACCAGAATCATGATTGTAAAATGGTTAATTATTTATTTTTCAAAAAAAAAAAAGGCCAAAAGCTGTCGCACCAAAAATAAGCAAAATTAGTGGAAGCCTGGCCACCCGCAAGGATTCAAGGAATGCTGTAATCCATATTCTTCATAGTATGAGATTAAAGAGCAAATCCAATACGAGTGAGACTTAATCTTATCTCTTGATCCATCCTTTTCCTCTATTGAAAGATCATCATGGTTTTTATTCATATGCCATTCCAACGTCATTACCATTTCAATTAAGAGTAAGAGTGCTTTATTAAAACAAAATATCTAACGCAAATTGCAGATGTTGTTAGCCATGATCAATACTTGTTACACGAATCAAACAAATCGAGAGAATAGAAGATATGTGCCTATGTAGCTTAGTCAGATGTAGAAGTTTGTGCTTGAAATTTGTTCAAATCAAGGCGAATAATGCAGGGAAGAAGGATGGAAGCAGAGTACAAGAAATGTCCAATCTTTAGGCCACCTGTGTTTGCAGCCAATGCAGGATCACAATAATGTGCAACCGGGTGGGTTTCCAGCCATGTCAACAGCCAAGATCCCACCATTTTTTTCCATGTTTGGTATCCGAATGTACTTTTCCACAATTGTAAGTGCTTTTCGGATGATGGGATATCTCAATGTTAGATTCCAGAGTGTTGTCACTTCCAGCACATTGTAATTAAAAGTTACTATATAAAAATTGGGAAATTCTAACTATTGAACAATGCTTGGTTTGCTAGCCCGATCCTACAACAACTCAGACCGCGAGCCAACTATTTCTTAAATTTTGAGGTTAGAAAACTCAACACACAAATAATGTTCGGAAATATTATTCAATGATTAGATGACATGAAAAAATCATTGCCGAGATTGGTCCACCAGAATACATTTATATTCGAAAAGGGAAATTGGATTTCTTCTTCTAAAGAATCCTTACCATTTTCCCACCAAAAATAACGGTGTTAAGTTAATAAAATGGAGGATCTGAGGAGATAAATGCTTACAGGGTTGATTCACAGAAGACCAATAAAGTTTGATCTGGCGAGTGTGCGAGTCCATTGGCAAAGTAGACATCTCTGACCAGCACTTTGGTCTCTTTGGTTGAAGGGTCATAGCTCATGAGCCTTCCATGTGGCCTTCCTTCTAGGAGGTCGAACCGATACATGGACAAGTTATATTTGAAAGAAGCATCTGTAAATTAGATCAAGCCATCTTCTGCTACATCAACACCATCTGTTAGTCTGAATTTCACACTCTCTGCATTATCAACCAAGAGTTTCACCTCACCTTCACTAACAAGCAACAGCCCCTCCTAAAATCACTTCAAAACGCGCCAACTTTCCTTGTATTGTACAACATTTCCTCGAACAAAAATTGACAATGTGACAGCAATGTACGTACTTTTTTTTTCCCTACTAATATGTTATTTGCTTTTATGTGTCACCATATGGAAGAAAATTGCAACTTTAGTACTCACAATTTTATCGCAATAAAACCGCAAAATATAACTTATGACTATTTTATATTATGTTTGATGAAAATAATTTTGAAAAGGACCGGGTAGGATGTGATTAGAGGCAGAGTCAGGGGATAGTGGGCAGCTGTCCCCTTAAAATTTTAGAAAATTTTAATATATATACTTTTAGTGATATTTTTTAATCAAAAAACTCAGAATTATCGATAAAAATCACAGAAATATCACTAACAGTCACATAAATATTGGTTAAAATTTTAAAAATATTATTAAAATATTTTAAAATGTTCTTTATTTCTTAAAAATTATTACGTGCCTCTTATATTTTATATTTGATCCTATAACATAAAGTTTTTAGTTTTGCATCTATAGTGGCCTTTCTAAACTATGGTTTTCATGGTATGATCTCTAACAAAGTTGCACAATCACCTTGTGCGTCTCTCTTGGCTCCCAAGATAAAGCATTTCACTGTTAAACCGAACTAATTACCTTGGCAGAATCGGCAACAACAAGGTCGTTATTTAGTCCAAGAGCAACTCCAAGTGGTCGACCGCCGGTATAAACCACGTTTTCAACAACCGTGTCATTAACCGACTCATTCAACTTGACCCGCCTACGTATAGAGAAGCTGCCAGTTGGGATCAAAAGCAAGATCGTCCGATCCCAATATGGTACCCGACCCAACTCTTTCAGATCAAAAAACCATGTGTGGGTTCTTCTTCGGCCCGGAACTGGGTTTAGAAGCACATTGGTGGACCGGTAGTGGAGCCGGGTCAAATGGTCGACCCGGTGTAGAATGATAGCTGCTATCATAGGAGACAATACCACCCAAACGAGAAAATTAGGAGAGTTGTTTTCCGGAAACAATGTTATATTTTGTATGTGTTTTTATAAAAAAAGAATAAAAATAAAGACGGAGAAAACAAGAGAGAGAAACGCAGGAGATGCTAAATGACAAGAAAGATAAAGCCTTCTTCGTGGATAACTTAGTGATCACAACCTGCTTTCCCAATTCAATGATCTAAATTCAAATCTTGATATAACAAAAAAAATAAAAAAACCAAGAATTCAATCATCTTGTCCAGTCTAGTCTTCTATTTTAATTTCCATTTCAAATTTCTAATATTGTGGTATCATGGCTCATCCTAAAAATGGTGATCATTTCAAAAACTTGAACCCTCAGTCTCAGCGATTTCACAAATACTTCGAGCACTTGAGAAAAACTCGAGTCAAACATTATCTTCATTCGTTAAGAACCAGTATCAGCAGAGGTTGCCATCTTACCTGCATCAAAAATACGAATAAATTGCATTTTTTTAATTTTATTTTTCAAATGTCTTTTCGAAGACGTTCCTGAGAGACACTGTTGTGGTTTTTTTTTAGTTTAGGTGGTAAAAATTTGTGTAGTAATGTTGTGAAATCCTGTGACATCTAGCCTGCCCCAGGAGAACGAATGTAAATGCATACACTCAATTGCAACGGAATAGATGACAATAGTAATTAGTCCTATAATTTTATCAAGAATTCATGAGCTGCACAAGCCAAGTTCATGCAATTGGCTTCATCGGTTTTTTTTCATAAAGGGTGACCCATAGGGCACTGAAATACACCAAGTGATGAATCAATCAACTCATATACTTTTCATTTTGTATGTTACATTTGAGTGGTGGTGGGGTCGCCAGGGGGGCACAATACCGCGAGATATATCCCAATAAACTCATCTTTGAAATAATGTTAATAGATACCTAGGCAGAGACAAAACCAGCAGAACAACTTTGAAGAATGTTGGGACCATACAACCAAGCGACTGTAAACTAGTGGAGCTGAAGTTTCTGGAGTCCGTGCAGTACCTATATCTTGTCATGGAGAGTCACAACTAAGTCGTGTGCATCATCAAGTAGTTTCCATATGTCCAGGTGACCGGCCATGTTATTGCATTCCCTTATGATCTCCTCCATGCTATTATACTTCTCTATGAATTGTTTCCTCTTCTGCAGAACTGATGCGGCTATTGCATAAAGCAATAGATCGTCCGTTGGAGGGGCACGCTGCCTTATTCTGCTCCATGCAGACTTCCCATATCCAACCCTAATCGCTGCCTGATCAGCCCACATAACTTCCCAAAGGCAAACTGTCTGTTCAAAAGTTAGTTCTCTTCTAAAGAGTACCACCACCATTCTGTAAACAAAAAAGCAATCCTCAGCCTCAAGCTTCTCCAAGTGCCTATAAAGATGTGAGTCTTTGTATCTTATAATCTTAGAGACGATGCCCAGCTGTCTTCTGATCCCCACCTCATCAAGCCTGAAATTATGTCGGGCTTTTCTCATGAAACCCACATAACACCAGAATGCAATGTGATCCTCTTCGATCACAGCAATTATAGGAGACAGAAGATCACTCATTCCCTGGCAGTAGCCGATTTCAGGGTCATATAGGGCATAAGCCTCGAGAATGGCAACAAGTCGAGCCGCATGGAAGATTCTGCATGGCTCTAGATGATCGTAATCCTTCAACCCAACAGCCTCAGCTGAACGATGTGCCCTGGCATCAGAAACTGCAGCCTGGGATGGAGAATGTGGAATCCAGTCTGCATTTGTGCGTACTGCATCAAGGCGGATGATGCGTTGCCATGTTTCAAAATCTTCACTTGCGTGGAGTTTAGACCGGATTTGACTCTTGGAAGGAGAAGGGCCCATCTTCGAAGTCATGTCAAAATCGTTTTCACCCCGACCTTCCATTGAAGGAGAGGCCTGAATTACTTCAGGTTCTTCTGAGGAGTCCGAGTCAGATGACTCACTGCTAAGTACAGAGGCATTTGTAATTCGTCTTGAACCATCATCTCCTTCCAGCAATGTACTGGAGGGTTGGTCTGAGTAGTCAATATCTGCGCTTGGATCTTCACTGGAGAGGGATTCCCTTGCACTAACCACATCTTCAGACCCAGGAGAATATGCTTTATAGGTAAATCTTTCACTGCCTCTGTTGCTGCTGATTTCCCCTGCTTCTCCCAACAAAGAATTCTCTTTCTTTTGTTTTAGGATTCGCCGACATTGTCTTCGGAGACTTTCATATTCCTTTCTGCATGAAAAAGCCATTTAATCAAGTTCAAATGTTGACAGGTTAAAAAGGAGGGAAAAGACAATTCTCTTTCAACACGTGAAATTTACATAGAAAACAAAGAGAAAATACGAACAACCAAAAGCATATTCAAAAGAGAATTATAGAAACTGACAAATTTACCTTTTCTGTGCTTTGACTACATTTCTTTCTTCTCTGGAACTATTCAGCTCGTAACTGTCAAAAAGAAAAGAACACTGATCAAATTGAAGCAGAAGCACCAAAGATGTAATTGAAGAAACATCAGAGAACTTGGGAACAACTAGAACACATCCCCAGGGAGCAAAGAAAGAAAATAAACCAAGTAATAAAAAGACGTTCTCAACTCTGGACAATTATGATCATTATTTACTCTGACTAAGCCGTTTGCAGCAAGTTTATTTATTACATAACCATATGAAAGTCATGATTTACAATGGACACAACATATTCCTTCTTACCATTTCAGAAGACAATTCCTATCGTTATCACTACTGATCTCGTGGGCCTTGGGGAATGAGAGGGTGTGGACAAAAAACATTGTCTGACTTGGTAATATAATTAAGGGGCAAGAAATAGTAACTGTAAATGCTATTAATTCAATTTAATACTCATAAGATTAATCAAGTCAAATTCAGGGTGAGACGCATATGGGTCTGTGAGTTACTATCGAATCTACTGTCGGAAGAGGTTGTTCGCCCATCAGATCATATCCCCACACAGAAAGAGTTCATTATAATTACATAATGGATTTGCCCAAAAGACACACTCAACTGGTACAATCGTGTAAATACATCTGATTTATTTTTGGAAGCCAAGTTCGAAACCTGCAGCTAATCCTTGAAGGCTTGTCAAGCTAGACCTATGCTGCACGGACATGAAGGTGCAGTGTCTATGTCATCTATGGGACACAGCACTTCTACAGAATTTTGAGACACATCACTTGTGGCATTTTAAAAATTAAAAAAAAAAAAAAAAAAAAAAATCCAAAAGAAATAAGGAAGGCAAAGGCCATAACATGCATTTGAAGGCATGAACAAGATTGCTGAGATAAGTAAAAAAATGCAATCATATTACATTTATGAATTCACATCAATTCATTTATATGCTATATTTGTATTTATGTCGATATGACATTGAGTTTCTTAAATGTACGTATTTATATTGTGATGCTCCCTTGTATATCTACATTTTTGCTCATTTCGTGTGTCCTGTCTCCATGTTTATGTTGATGATTCACGATATCAAACATATATTATCATTTAAGCAACATGAAGAAACAAACAAGAGGCAAGTAAAAAAAAAAATGAAAGAAGGCAATTATCCAATGGTCCTTTACAATCACATAAATATGAACTGGTCTGTGAAAGTTATTTCAGTGCAATACTAACAGTAGTTAAGAACTGCCACCACAACCAATAACACCTGCATCCATCACTAAATTAGCATCAAGTACCCATTTTAACTCAGTCTCAACAGCCAAAACAATCCCAATAATGTCTTGTTCTCACTCTCAAAATGTTGGCAAAGCATAAGAACTCAAAATAATTGCTTCACACCCATATGCTATAATTTTTTAGAAGAATTCAAGCACATCTCTCTCACACTAAAATTCAAATGCAGTGGTATACAAAGTTACAATAAACAAAAGGAACATATAAGACTGGCCTTAGATGCATGTGTAATCTTCTTCCCTTGTTATACATGTGCATGTGCTTGTGCCATCTTTCAATATCTGACATGAATCTTGGCCTTGAGGTTCTTTTAGGGTTCCAAGAATTTCTAAATGCCGCTTGCATCAGCATGCACTTTTAGGTTGAGGATGCCAGAGTGAAGGTATTCATGAGCAATTACCAGCAATAACTTTTACCTTTATAATAGGGAAAGAGGCACGATAGAGAAACAATACAGGCAGCAAATTTTATACATGATGTAATCTACACCCAACCTCTACGATTACTAGGGAAGAAGCAGAACCATTGTCTATTCTTTAATTTCCTGTCCAGAGAAGATATTTGTCAAAGGAACTAGGAATGCTTGACTAAGCACCCAACGCACTAGTCCAATGCCTAGTGCGGCTTCAGGTGAGCCAATTTCCTATAGCACCTAGGTGCTAAGGCATCATGGCATTAAGACAAATGCCTCCTTAAGCCCTTCTCCTTATCCTCTTCTCTCCCTGCTTTTCTTCTCATGTTCTTCTATGTTTCATGTTTGGGATATGGTCAACAATCAAAAAACAACAGTCTGATAGCAGTGCAATTCTAAACGTAATCACATGAAGATATACAGCTTTTCTTTTGATACCACAATATCTTGGTTTGTTAATGTTTTAAACCTTATACAAACTTCGACTTCAGTTTTCACAAAATAAATATCCATCGTTTACAATAAACACCTCATTTCCCTTAATCAAGCCCTTCGCATAGGACCAAGTGCCTTTAGTAACAATTAGATATATCTAGGTTGTCTTGCCAAGGTCTTGATTAAAGGCACTAAGTCCAACAACAACAACAACAACAACAACAATCACCTGGACCTTAATTCCAAAATTTTGGAGTTAGCTATTTGAGAGACAAATATCGGGGGATGAATATATATATATATATATAGAGAGAGAGAGAGAGAGAGAGAGAGAAAGTAAAATTTTAAAACAAAACTAGAGAAGATAACACAATATATACATAAATATATACAAGAGTGGTGACTTAATTTGTTCAAATTCTTCTATCTCACTGATTCCTATCTAAAACTATCCCCTTAACTAAACCCTTAATTACCATATTTTTACGGATAACTTGTATTCAAGTTTTCAAATATCGGGGGATTAAAGGCACTAAGTCCAGATTAAATAATGGATATTAGTTATAATAACTAAGCAGTTTTCATTTCTCTTATTGTTGTGCCCTTGGTACAAGATTAAGTGAAGTAACAGTAAATATATTTTAAGTTGAAGATGCTTACATTCCCAGTAGAAAAGGCCAGACCTCTGCCCTGATACTTGGATCAACACCCTATATCAAAAATTGAAGGGATTAAATTTCAAAAGTTGGTGAGAAATCTTATATGAAAGGATAGATAAGAGACATTTTTACTCACCCCACTGCGAACTTTCTTTAAAAACTTAGTTCCACCATTACAAAGTCTTCCATCTGGTGTAAACAAACTTCTCCACTGCTGAGGCGATAGGGCATGTTTTCTCCTCTTTCGAGACCAAGGTGACTTGAGACGACCACCCCTGAAAATGAAAAGAACCCTCGTTAAGCATACAGAAGAGAATATGGCAGCTACTAATCAGTAGACAAGAGAAAAGGGCAAAATCACAGACACACACAGACACACACAGACACACACACACACAGAGGCACACTCAACCAGGAAAATAAATAGCAAGACAAAGAAAAGAACAATAAAGATAAACGACAACAAAAAAGCACTCCAAAACATGCCGTCCTCTTTTCATACTAATAGTTTTTTATCCTTGAAGAAATGAATTTCTGGGGACTAATCATTGGGTGATCACACAGAGCAAGCTATGCAAAAAAAAAAAAAAAAAAAAAAAAAAAAAAAAAAAAAAAAAAACCAAGAAGAATAAAAACATGGAAACTTCAAATTTGAAAATTGAAATCTGTTGGTCATTATAGGCATTCTCAAATCGAGGGTGAGAAAGCCACATCAGATGTATCTACGACTTTATCCAAGAAGATTAATGGCAATAAATGAGCGAAAATAAACTTGTCCAAGATTCGTCTAATCTCCTTAAACACCAAAATACACATGGAAAGAGATGCAAAAACAGCAAAAGACCACCCAAAATAGCATAATCACCACATAAATGTAACAGTACTGGGATGTTGGAGATGGTCAGGTATAACAGACTCCTGTTGAGAATTCTACTACAGAAATGACACTTCAGGTCAATAAGATCCTATAACTGGATCCATAAAAAAACATTTCTCAATTGCTTTCATTCTTTCCAATCAATATATAGTTCATGATCAGAACCAACTCAAACTAAAGCAAAATAATACAAAATCATCAATACTCAAGAACCACGGATTCAATTGTATAACAATGATGCCAATTGAGTTAGTAGGTTAAATTTTAATCTAAAATAGACTCTGATACCTAGAAGAGGAGGGGAATAAGGATGAAAATGCGAGTGAAATGAGCTAATTAGAAGTAGAAGAGGTGAAGAAAAACTCAATTTGATAAAGTAAACTAAGATCGGATCTAAACTAAAACCAATGACTGAAAAAACGAATGTGGAGAGAGAGAGAGAGAGAGAGAAAGTACTCACCGAGTAGAAGAAGCTGGTGAGGAAGAAGCAACAACGAATAGAACTGATCTCAAGTGAATCCACGATGACGACGACGATGAAGAGAACGAAGAAGAAGACGATGATGGTGAAGAAGATTTTGAAGACGAGGACGAAGTCTGACTTCGTCTTAGGGCTTTCATCTATCAAACAACTCTCTAAAACTGTTCTTCTGAGTGTAAAAACCTAACAAATCTAGGGTTAGTATTCTCCTTTTCTTTTTGCGGGGGCGAAATTTTACCTCCGTGAGTAGACGATGAAAGCGGCTAAGGCAAGTCCGGCCAAGGCCGTGACGGCCAAAGCTACGCCGGCATTAAAGGGCTGCTGCTTAGATGCCGGCAACCAAAAGGCAAACCCGTTGGCGTTGACAGCGTCAACGGAGAGGAGAGAAGTGGAGAGAGCAAAAGCGAAGTGAGAGGGAGAGAAGAAGATCATGGAGAAGAGGAGAGAGAATGATGGAATTACGGAAATGCCCTTCCTCAGCACGCCTTCTCGTCGACCTTCTTCTCCCACCACCATTACCCAAAACTGGAAATCAAAATCCCACAATTACTCTCTCTCTCTCTCTAGTCTCTTTCTTTGTCTCTTCTTTTTCTTTTTTTTAATGTCTAGAGAGAGAGAGAAGACTGAAGCGAAGACTTGAGGGAGTGATGTGTTTGATGAGAAAAATAAATGCACGCCATCGTGCGGTTTTCCGTCTCGGTTCCTGAAATTTTGTTTTCGTATCTGGATCTGACAAGAAAACGATGTCGTTTTCGTGCAGCATTTTCGAGGGATGCTTCTCCCCCTCCATTTCCTTCCCATTTGCCTTTTCCTTTTTATTTTCTTTTAATAATGAACTGATATATAAAATCATAATTTAATTAATATAATCCGATATTATCAAATCAAATTTAAAAATAAAAACCCATTTAACATAATTTTTTACATTTATAAATTTTGAACTCAAAATTTAATTAAAAAATTTAATATTTTTTTCTACTAAATCAATAGAAAGCCTTTTTATTTTTCTTAAAAAAAATCATTTATGTTTTAGAAAATGTTGAACTAATTTCAATTTAACCCCCCAAATTTTGGTTTGCTTTAGTACGTTCTTTTCCAACGTAAGATACTTCATTAAATCATGACGTAATAAGTTTTTCTAAAATTGTTTTGCTAATTCAAAAAAAATAGCAAACTTTTTTGTCATTAAAATTGTGCTCTTTTTAAAAAATCAAAAAACAGTTAGATTTGTAATACATTTTCTTTTTAAAAACTAAAACCTTGATAACAAAGAAAAGTCATGCTTTAGGGTCATTATATGAAATGCTGATTTTTGTAGGGACCATGTTTGAATCGTTCTTCGCGTGTAAAACCCAATTCATCTAAAGCAACAAATGTACCATGCCCAACCAAACCCTAAGATTTGGAGGGCTTAGGTCTTCTCGTGCTTGATTTTGTTGACCCATAACTTGTCCTACTCTTAAAGGTAAAGCGTGTTGCGTAACCTTGGCCTTTGCTTTTTGTTGCTTTCCAAGAACAGGGTTCTATGATATGTTGCTTTCTCTTTTATGTTTTTCCTGAAAATACCTATTTTTCTTTCAATTATAACTGTTCATTATCGTGTGAACTTGAATATATATATATATATATATTAAATTTTTAGTGCCTGTGAAAATTTGTTCTGCAAGTGTAGGCCCTGAAATTGTTAAGAAATTATTTTTTCTCATTTTTTTCAAACAAAGCCATGATAATTTTTTTTTTCAATCTTGCAGTTCTTTATTGCACTTTTTTTTTTTTTTTTGGCATTCAAAGAAAAAAAAACAAGAAATTGGTCTTGAACAATGGCCTTCCATAAAGAAAGTGAGCCTCGAGACTACTAGGTCAGTGGATTTCAGCTACAAACTAATAGAACAAGGCGTAACTTTCCAAACAAGGAATTGTTTAGTAAAATTTGTTAGAATACAAAATTTAAAATTCTATTAATTTGATAAACTCAAACTCCGAAACTCCTCCCTAATAAAAATTTGTTCACAAGCAATAAATTATATTTTTATTGAATAATAATATTAAAAGTCCGATTACAATGTAAAGAATAAAATCTTTTATAACCTAAAACTCCTAGACAAAATGAGAAAATAATTAATAAAACCCTAATACAATCATTCCAGACCTAAAAAAGAAGTTATATAACTCCTAAATTACTTATTTTTGCCCTATTTTGTTTTTGGGACTCTCGGTTTTTTTTCATTTAGGTCTTTTTTTTTTCATTTAAATCATTTCTCTTTTTTTTAACTTTTTTTATTTATACGGATCCTTCGTCTTTTTATTTTTCCACCCCTCTTTTTTTTATTGCTTAGGTACTTCAATTATTTTAAAAATAGATTTTTCCCCTTTTATTTTTTCGGCCCAGCTTGTTGACCACAGTTTTTTTTTAATTCATGTCCATCTTTTTTTTGGATTTTTTTCATTTAAATCTTTTCTCTTTTTATTTTTTCCTTTTTTTCACTTAAGTTCTATGTTTTTTGACATAACTTTTTACCCTTTTCATTCAAATTCTTCCTCTTTTTTTTTTTACCTTTTTTTTTTTTCATTCAGACCCTTCTCTTTTTATTTTTTTATCCATTTTTCCTTAAATCTTTCATTTTCTTGGATTTGGATTTTTCTCATTTTCTATCTCATTTTTCTATTCAAATCCTTACTCTTATTTTACCCGGTCTTTTTTTTTTCACTTTAGTCATTCGTCTTTTTTTAACATAGGTTTTTCATTAAGACTTTATTCTTTTTATTTTTGACCATTTTTTCCTTTTAAATCTTTTGTCTTTTTTACATAGATTTTTCCTTTTTTTTACCTCACAGATCATAATTCCTTTATTTCTATTATCTTTTTACTCCACTTATCATTCCTTTTTTTACCTTATGCGTTTGTTTTTTTAAAAGTCAAGTGGTTAGCTTTTTTTTTTTTTTCATGTTGCTAATATCCGTCATATATTTTATTAATTTAAACAATAATTTAGTTTAAATATTGAATTAATTATAGATCTAACAAGTGATAAAAAAAATACAAACCATATTTTGTGAGCACCCCGCACTAATTTTAAATATAAAAGAAAAAAGACTAATGAGTGTGGTCATTTTCTCACGTAACCAATATGTGACATTTCTATAAATAAGTCAAAAACTTGTTTGAGTTTGTATACATCCATTTTTAGTATTTGTTCATTATTTCTATCTGTTGTTTTACTTTTAAGACATATCATTTTGAAACTCTAGATTTAAACACATTTAAATAATGTAAATCTTAAAAGTGAGATTGATCCGAATCGTTTTGATCTTAAAATTTAAAACTTATAAATCTGTTAAAATAAAATTTAAAATTATCAAAATAATCTATTATAATCGAAATCTTAATATTTTGAATTATGTTATCCATAATTTCATAATTACATTATAAATCTAATAAATTTTAATTAATTTTAATTATTTCTTTTCACATCATATATTGCATAATGTATGATGCGTCTATCACAATACTAACGCACTAGGGAATACAACTATGCCCATCGGCCGCAGGTGAATTGCAAGCAGGTGCACCCCACCGCCCATACAAGTAACATTTCCTCAGGTAAATTTGATATGGGTACGGACTTTTAGTTAAGCCACTTCATTTTTGAGTGATGACTTCTTGTCGTGTGTATCATTTTTTTTTTTTTACTTAATCACATAATCATTGATGTTTAAAAATTTAATTAATTTGATTAAAATAATTATAAAATTTAATTTAAAAAATAATTTTTTGTATATTTATTTTTTTTTTCTCAATCTTCAATTCAAGAATTTGAAGTAAGACCCAATTCGTTGTGTGTAACTATCGAACAAAAGAATCTTTTGTTTGTCCAATAAATGATCTCATGCCAAATCCAAACATGTGCCCTCATCTAGATAATGTTCTTTAACCCATGGCAGAGCAATGGATTTTTTTCCCCTAAAATTATTCATGGGAAAGGGTAGAGTGGAATAGAAGCAACCCTGTTTCTTCATTAATCTTCAGCTCGATGAAAACTAAATCTGAACTAAATCTGATCGTGAACTGATATTAATTTGTAATTACAAACTAAATTAATTGACACATTTAGATATATTTCTTTACGAAATCGCATATTCTTCCCTTTTTTCTTTGAATGTATGAGATTTTTCATTTTTTTTTCCCTTCTCAAATTCTCTTCCAAGTTACGATTAGAAATGACGTGTTTGAGTCAATGGGATTCGATTAACATGACTTAATACTTTGTCACAAGTTTATATGGCTGAGAATCTCATGCTAGGTCAATAGACAACAGGAGCCTATTAGGGTTTGAGCCCCTCGTCTTTGTCCCTTATTCCGCACTCTTTTATCACAAAAAATAAAAAAAGAGAGGAAGCATGATATGATGCTCCATATAGTTTGATTTGAAGTGAAATAAATCAGAAACAATGAACTAAAAAATAATGTCATCCATAATACCATTGCACACAATTAAATATATTATATTAAATAATTTATTTAATTTTTTTATATATATAAAGATTCAAACTCTAAACTTTAATAATAGAAGGAGACGGGAACAAAAATTTACAAAATATTAATTCAGTTTAATTTCGTTTTCAATGGGAGTTATGGATCCTAAAAATTGGTGAGGGACCTAAGCCCTCCAAATCTTAGGGTTTGGTTGGGCATGGCACATCTATTGCTTTGGATGAATTGGGTTTTACACGAGAAGAACGATTCAAACATGGACCCTACAAAAATCAGCATTTCATATAATGACCCTAAAGCATGACTTTTCTTTGTTATCAAGGTTTTAGTTTAAAAAAAAAAATGTATTACAAATCTAGCTGTTTTTTGTTTTTTTAAAAGAACACAATTTTAATGACAAAAAAGTTTGCTATTTTTTTAAATTAGTAAAACAATTAAAAAAACTTATTACCTCATAATTTAATGAAGAATCTTAAATTGGAAAAGAATGTACTAAAGCAAACCAAAATTTGGGAGGTTAAATTGAAGTTAGTTCAACATTTTCTAAAACATAAATGATTTTTTTTTTTAAGAAAAATAAAAAAGCAATCAGGTTATTGATTTAGTAGATAAGATGATAAATTTTTTAATTAAATTTTAAGTTTAAAATTTATAAATATAAAAAATTATATTAAAAGAATTATTTTTTTTTAATTTGGTTCGATAACATCGGATTAAATTAATTAAATTATGATTTTATATATCAGTTCATTATTAAAAGAAAATAAAAAGGAAAAGGCAAATGGGAAGGAAATGGGAGGGGGAGAAGCATCCCTCGAAAATGCTGCACGAAAACGACATCGTTTTCTTGTCAGATGCAGAGACGAAAATAAAATTTCAGGAACCGAGACGGAAAGCCGCACAATGGCGTGCATTTATTTTTCTAATCAAACACATCTCTCCCTCGAGTCTTCGCTTCAGTCTTCTCTCTCTCTCTAGACATTAAAAAAAGAAAAAGAAGAGACAAAGAAAGAGACTAGAGAGAGAGAGAGAGTATTTGTGGGATTTTGATTTCCGGTTATGGTGGTGGGAGAACAGGGTCGACGAGAAGGCGTGCCGAGGAAAGGCATTTCCGTAATCCCACCATCCCCAAGGGAAAATACAGCGTCAATGGCTCCTTTCCTAATTCTATATTTTGAAATTTAATTTCTATTACTAAAAAAAGACATACTCGTGACATAATAAAAGAATATAGATAAGATAATGGGTAATACATTAATGAATTATAGTTTAATTGATATCGTTCTCCTTATAAAAGATCTCATCCTCTTTATAAAAGTTTTCAAATTTAAGTTTGCTAATATATAAAAAAATAATGGTTAATATCTTTATGCAAAAGCAAAAATTGTATTGATTAGGGCGGTCATATGTCTCTCCATAAAGTGTTAGGAGGGCAATGCAGGGAGAGATCCCTCCATAAAGTTGAAGGGGAGAGAGAGAGACAGAGAGATGGTATTTGTACAAGGGACCCTGATGTTGGTTGAATCAGTGACAAACAAAGCCAAAATTTTATAAGGTAAACAAATGGATTGAAAGGAGGGATCCCAAAGTTGGGTAATCAAATGCCAGGCTCGTGCTATTTGAGTGTATTTCGGGCAGCTCCAACCAAGACCAAGTCAAATCATCGAGCGGATGGTTAAGTCAGCAAATGGAGAAAGTGGCAGAGAGAGATAAGCCTAGGTACTAATTATTCACCCAATCTATTCCTGTCATCAAATAAGGTTAGGGGCTTCAAAATAAGAAGATGATATAACACAATTTTTTGATTAAGTTGAAGGCATTTCTGCTTGAGAAGAAGACAACACATTTTTTAGTTTGGACCACCAAACTCACAATCATCATGAGAGGAGAGACCAAGCCTGCTCTCAACCTACCTTTTGCGAGATACAAAAATCTGCGTGACAGTGACCAGATATTAAAAATGTAGAATCTCTTGCACTCAGGCGCACAAATTTTCCAGAGATAAGTTTGATTGGGATAAAAAATAAAAAAATTAAAAAAATATCATTTTTCACTTATTTGGTAATAAAAAAATATTAAAAAACATAAAAATAAAATATAATCTCTTTTCTTTCTTCTTAAAAAATTATTTTTATTTCAAAATAGACAAAAATAAAAAAAAATAAAAATTTTAAATAAATTTACCATTATTTTTCTTCAATATCTATAAAATTATTCATTTTTTATATTTCAATTTTATTTAATATAAATTAATAATATTTAATTTTCTTCAACAATTTTAGTGAAAAAATTATTTTTTCTAATTTTAATTTTTAATTTTTTATATTAATATTCTTATTTTATTTAATATAAAATAAAAATAAAAATAACTTATAAAAATAAGAAAAATATATTAATTAACTATTTTTTAGAAAAAAATTATATTTTTTTAAAAAATATTTTAAATTAAAAAATAAAAAATATATGACAATAAATATTAAAAATATTATTTTATAAATATATAATAGTAAATAAATTCATATTTCCATCTATTTTTTATTTTAACAAAAAAAAAATCACTCAAAAAAATTAACAATAACCAAAATACGACGTCTAATTTTCTGGACACGCCTAAATGATAACTGCTAATAGGCATCGATTGCGCTGCATACTGCAGAGACACGATTAATGAATTATCTTTTACTCCCCCTGAATATTAAACTAGAATTTATCTCTCTACCCGGTTCCGGCTGTGCCTAAAATTTCTTTATTTTAAATGGTAATCAAATTTTGTAGAGTCCAACCATTGTTATGAAAATAATTTCAATTTGATTTTGAAATTAAGACCTTTGAATCACCGGTTTGATTTTAATTTTTAAGCTTTGGAACCATAGCTAGAACTAGAATTTAAACCTTTAAATGACCTTAAGACCAAAATCAAGAGCCAAATTTCAAAGGAATTATAAAAATAATGTAAAAAAAAAATTATTAAAACTCATTAAAAACCCATATGTGGGATAATCCACGTCTAACAAAGAAAAAAAATCTGAACCCAACAAAACAAATATAGACTTTAAAACAATTTTAATATCGTATTAGGCGAGAATTTAATTTCTATTTTTAAAATATTATGAGAATCTGTTTTTGTTTCATGATATCTTACATTAAAAAGATCCGATGAATCATCAATTATTTTTAAACCAATCTTTATCATTCTCCCTTATCACTCCACTAATCTCATATCTCTAACTTTGGGAGTTTTGGAAAAAAAAAAAAAGAAAAGATTAGTTAGAAAAGAAAAGAAAAAAAGAGAAGATAAAATTTTAATTTTCTTTTTATTTTATTTGAGAGTTTTATGAAAGAAATGAAATGAAATGAAATGAAATGAAATGTGATTTATTGAGAATAACAAATTTTACTTTCAATTTTTAAATGATAAATTTGATATATCTATGAGATAACTTTTTTTTTCCTTCTCCTTTCCTTTTCACTTTTGGGAAAAAAAAAATTTATATTAAAAATTATTCAATTTCCTTTCTTTTATTCTCACGTAAAACTCCCAAATAAAAGAAAATAAATAATTTTCTCTCCTGATCTTTTCTTTTCTTTTCAAATATTTACATCCGTAAAAGTTTCTCCTCATCTTTCTCTCTGTTTTCATCTCTTTGCTCACCTATCACAATTAGACACGGTTTAAATTGAACCATACAATCAGATCAACAAACCATGGTTGAAAGAACCATTAACCAGTCCACTATTTCAGAACCAGAATCAGAATCATGTCTATAAGGTTCGATACAGTTCTTCATTATGAATAATTGAGAACGGTAACTTTTTATTAAAAATTAAATATTGATGATTAATAATATTAAAAATAAAATATTATAATTATTTATTAAATATAGTGAGTTATATTGTATTTTAAACTTCTCAATCTACTACGCCTAGCGTTATTTACTCAAAACCAAAATTTTACAAGCATGAGGGGAAAGAAAAGCGCAAGGGTTTGAAAGGAGTTTGGGGAAATGGAAGGGAAGGAGTGGTAGGAAAGCCACGGCCAAGACTTTTTGAGCCTCTTCAACTTTGAATTTTGTGAGGGTTTAAGTCTAAACCTGTTGATCCATCATCGGTTCCGGAAAAAACCGGCCGATTCAGACGGGTCAATTAGCTCAATTGCATAAATGATCTGAGGTTGAACCGTCCAGTCAGGTCCGGTTCTATTGAATTTCCAAAACCTATCAATCAAGTACCTCCCTCTCATGAAACATAACCAGTATCCAAGTTTTGGGCACCAAGAATGAAGCACTCTTGGGTTAAAACAAGAAGAAGAACATGTCATCTTAGTAATGATTCATGCCACTATCATTAAATTAGTTACATCAAAGGGAAAGAAGAGAGAGCTGAGAATCGAATCAGTTTCACTGATATGCTCAAATTAATTACACATCAGTTGGGCATTTATGGCTTCAACTAGACAAACGGTACAGACTCTCGGCAAAACGACAGACTAGAGCAGCAATTGAATGAACTACAGGTCTCTACCGGGCAAAACCACGCCTCAGCCACTTTAGCCAAATGCAAATTACATAAAAGTACTAAGACAAACTAACAAGGCAGTAACAAGGGGGCGGTCTCTAGATCATTGAAGCTGCATCCTTGTCCAAAAACCATGCCATTTCTTCTTCCGGTGAAACCATTTGAACGGGCAAAGGGTCCAACTTCAGACTGTTACCCAGAGCTCTTTGCACCGCTGGAGCTTCCTTGGTTCCACAAATAACAAATGCAATATATGCAGATGAATTGATCACCGGGAAAGTGTTTATATTTTGGATTTTCATTAAAATTAAAAATAAGTAATTTTATTGGAAATGGGACGTCACCTTAATAACTACCGGTGTAGTACTCAAAAACCTAAGGACTAGAATTGCAAATCACAAGAACAAGAGATTTATCTCCCAGAAAGAATAAATATAAGACGATCGTTTAACATGTTTCCGATGAAAGCAAATATACCGATCCTTATAAGCGTTTGATAAGCTCGAGCCAATACTCCCCCTTTCTTCGACCAACAACCAATAGCCCCTTAAAAAACCGATTGTTTTGTCCTTATCGACCAAAAGTAATGTTTAACTAAATTTCATATCGATCTTGGTTTTTATTCTGACATGAAACGTATCTCTTAAATAAGGAAGGAAATCCTTAAGATCCAATCGATAAGGGAAAAAATCTTTTCGTATCACTAAACTTTCTAAATGATAAAAATCACGAATCTCTCGAATATTGACTACCGAACTTTGAAATTTTCGAATCTCATCGCAAGAAAACTAGGGTTGTAATACTTTGGGTATGCACGACTCTTGCGGCATCCATGCATAAAAGCCTTTGCGTCATCGAAATCCAATTACGCTCTCTTAGACTTAGCACTTGGTATACAAGTTACAAAGAGATCAGCTCTCTTTCTCTCTTACTCTCAATCTGCTTCATTCCATTCAAAAATTGCTTTTTCTAATTTGAGCGTTAGAACACCCTCAACGGTCTTTTGTAAATTTCAAATCATTCTCTCAATCAACCGATCAAGTCAAAAGAGATCGGTATCTACAATTGGTATACCCAATTGTTTAATCTTATATGTGTCATAAATAAATACAAATTCCGGTAAGTGATTTGTACTTGGGGAGGCTTTGGAGAGTCCTTAATGTAAGTAACCCATTTCTTATTCTCATGGACGAGGGGATGCCCTAGGAATAGAGAAGCTGCATGCCCATCAGGCCCCATTCCGAGTAGCTGGAGGTCAAAGATCAAATTTTGGAAACCCAGTCGCAGTTGAGAGCCTTATCACCCCATTGTCAAGCAAATGCTTGAGGCAAGTCTCATAATCATCAGCTGCACCCTCAGCTGAAAGAGCATCATTAATGGCATAAACTTGACCGGAAGGAATTGGAACCCGCCAAAGTAGCAAAAAAAGAGGTTGAAGAGGGTTGCAGAGCAGTATAAACAAACTGTTGCATTATCAAAATTCATTCAAAAGCTACGAGTGAATAAACAGGGCTACAACTTTGCGCCATTAAATTATCCGAGTAACTTGAAATCGGAAGCTCCATTTCAAGCAAGTATCATACATATGCAGATCAATTAATGACTCCATTTCAAGCAAGTATCATACATATGCAGATCAATCACGGTTGTAAGGAACAACATTGGAAGCACGAACAAAAGTTTAAAAAAAGAAGAAAAATCTAAGTCAAATACCTTCGAGAGGAAACCATCATAAGCGAGTTTGTAATTGCTGTCAACATGATCCTTAGGAACAACTCTCTCATCAACCCAAAAAACATGCCATTTCCCCCAATCCACCGTCTCCAAATACGGCGATTCCACCAATTTCCTGCAAATTGTAAATCACAACACATCATCATACATATGTCATTACGGGTATAAGTTAAGATCCCTGAAACCCACGTGAGACAATCGATGAGATAACCACCGGAGAGAACAACAGTGAAAGCCCCTCTCCTTTTCGCGAACTTCTCCGACAAATCCGCTGTGTATTTCGCGAGAGACACCGATAGATCTTCCTCCGAATCAAACTCGTTCACTTTAGTTTTGCTCTCCCCTACTGCCATTTCCGCCGTGGATGAGAGAGAAAGTGAAGATTCTGCAGGAAACAAGGGAAGAGATAAAGCGGAGTGTACGGAGAGATCGTCGGAGGGAGGGAAGCCGTAATGTCTAAGCATTAGACGGGTGTCGCTGACGGTGTGTTTGGCGGGAAAGGAAGGTAATGGAAAGGAAGGGCGAAAGACGGAAGAGAAAATAAAATTAAAAAACATATTTGATGATAAAATATGTAATGAAAAAACAAGATGAACAAGAATGTAAAATAAAAAATTATATTTGATTAGACAAAGATAATAGAGAAAATATAATCTAAAAATATATAAATTTATTATTTTATTATTTTTATTTTTTATTAAAATTTTAAAATAGAGATTCTTAATAGAACAGTTCAGTGATAATAGTGTCCCTTCCTTAATTTTATGATTCTTGATTTTATGATTCAGGATTCGATTCCTGTTATAATAAAAAAAAATTAAAATAAAGTGTATAAAAATAAATTTAATATTTATAATTTTAAAATTAAATCATTTCCGTCTAAAACTCACTGATTTGATAAAATTGACAAATTGGGTGTAGAACATTTCATAAAAATCTTTCGTTTTTCTCCGTTTTAATTAATTGTTTTGTCAAACGTAGGTGAGTTATTTAAAAACCCTCCATTTTTCTCCCTTTCCTACCAAAACCTTCAATCCAAATAGATTGTGAGGGACAGTTCAAGTGATAGACTCTTTTTATTTCCATAATCTCTTCTTCAATTATATCTTATTTGATTATATTTTTTATTTTAAAAAAAATTAGGCGGGCTAGGCCGAATTGAATTGGGCCTTCTCAAGCCTAACAAACTTTTGTACGAGCCTGACCCGACCCAAAAGACGAGCCTATTTTTAATGTTAGGTCAAAGTAATTTTTTTTTTCACAGACAACTATTCAGATTTTACTTAATTTAATTTAAGTACTGTAGAGTCTATTAAATAATTTAACTTTCTCAAATCTCATTTATTCATTCTTATTGTTTGAATTTGAGACTTATAATTAAAAAAAAAAATACTATACACTACTACACTTACGGGAGTTTGGTTCCGTCAAAGTAACCGAACGAGGGCCAAGATTTTAGAGGGAACAGAAATTTTTGAGTTTGTTATTAATAAAATTGAGCATAATTAAGCCAGACTAGATTAGGTACAAAAGTCTGAAAAGGTTCACCAATATTGCATGGTTTGGTGGATGGCTTAGCCACGTTCAACTTTATTCCATTAAATTATATATTTTATTCATATTTTATAAAAATTCATATAATTTTAAATTTAAAAATATAACTAATAAAGAAATCACATACTTGTATAAGCAAATATAATTCAATGGTTTGTGCACATGTTAACCTCTTTCAAGAGAACAATTTCGAATTTTAATAATAATTTTGATTTATTTAGTGATTATATCAAGGTGATTAACCTTATCATGTGATTTTAAATTCACAAATCTCCGATAAAATGGAAAGAAAATTGAAAACTCATATAATTATCAATACGCTTACGTATTACATCGGATTCAACTTCAAATCTTGACCTGTTCCACAGAGACATTAATTTGGGTTGAATGCAACGAATGCCATAATTTCTCACGATCACCTTCAAATCTTATGCATGCCTACATTCATTCCTGTCTCAGTTCAAGAAGGGAGCACAAAAAGGCCAAGGTCAATGTTGGAGGCAAACTCTCCCCCCATGGAACTGCAACATGGGACTCTCTTCGTCTGAAAAATTTTGATTATTTTGTATCATCTTTCCGGGAGATTCATGTGCCGCGTATTCTAGCTGAAGCAACTCATCCGAACTAAGGCGCCAACCAAGAGCACCTAAATTCTCTTCTTGTTTCGCTGACTTTACTCCAGGCATTGGAATGGTGCCCTGACAAATGCACCAAAATATAGCAACCTGCCAAAGATTTAAGTCCAATCAAGCACTGAAAATGCCAAGGAAACATAAGGTTTATGGGCATCTAATTCTTTGCAAGAAAAATTTTGTGCCTGAATCTTGCATCATTGAGACATAGAAACTATTGCTCAACCAAATCGAAAATGCAAATTGGAATTTCAGTTTGGCTAATATTTTTTAGTTGGCCGATGAGACATTGAAACTACACGTTAACGTTGAATCTAATATTTTAATACGCTATTGAATCAATCAGCAATTTCTACAAACTAAATTCAAGAAAGTAGCTACTTTGTCCAAATTCAGCTTGCTTCTTTCGTGTGAAAGAATTTAGCTTTCCTAATGATGGATGGGGCAATTACACCTTGTACATAAAGATGCTAGCTCATGCAGAAGAAATAAATTGCAGCAAATGTCAGCTCCACAAGAAATGGGAACTTTGAAGGGGATCTTACGAGCATTGCATTCCGATAGACGCAAGATAAATGGAGGTGTTCCAGTGAACACAGTCTGCACCTAGCATGGTGTTTTGACTCAAACCAACAACCCATCATGTTTTTTGAATTATGCCATCCATAATGCCTGATATACTAAAACCCATTATAGTTTGCCATCAAAGGCTATAAATTACAAGGGGATCACTCCTGAAAATAGAAATTAACCAAGAGGAAGAACTTTTTTAATAGGAAAAGCATACCATGGGGAAGGATTTTCACACATTTCAAAATTACTTGGGAGTTGATATCAACTTTCAAGTCAAATCACAGTAGTTTAAAGATATGCATGCGTTTAACAAAGAGAAACAGGACACTGCCAAAAAGGGACGTAAATTTTGTTGGGTATTTAAATACATTGTTAACCCCCAATAGAGGCTAAGCTGCGGTACTATAAACCAAAATTTATCTATTTGTGCACCAAATATTTCTTACTTTTTGCAATATGAATCTTCAGAAACCAAATCTCACCATGTTTTCCATTCAATGGATCCTTATTTGTCTTATTTCCATTTTATGAAAACCCTTTAAGTTGGTAACAAGAAGGTTGACCGCCTACTATGACTCAATTTCCAAAACACATACATAGGCCTTGAGCTTTGCTATTTCCTTTCAAATCACTTGAGAGTGAGCTATTGCCATGCATATATAAAAGCTGGTAGTACTGAAAGATGCCGCTTAGTTAACCAGAAGTGACAGCAATCTCCATTCACGAAGCAGGAAGATTAGAAATTATACAATTGCAAAAATTACCTGAGGGATTGTTTTGCCTCTTTTTTGTGAAATTTCTTCTACTGCGCTCAATAGTGGCTCCAGACCAAGAAGAATCTGACTGAATAGTAAGGCCCTGTACAAAGAGTAGGTGCAATTTTAAAAATTTTCACAGTTCGTAAAATAAGTTCCAAGTTTCGTAGAACATATACAAGAACTTCGGATATTTCCATTCAGAGGCTCCTGTGGAAATTTGGATGGTGAATATTTCCCGGTAAGCATTCCAAGTCCAAGGGGACTATAAGAGATCAACCTTATGCCAAGGGAATCACATACGTCTCCGATCTCTACCTGTTCTATTCCCATGCTCAGTAGAGAAAATTGCACCTGCATTGCAATGACAATCTTTTGAAATGTAATGCCGATGGACTATAACTCATCTGGCACCGTCCCCCCTTCTCTTGTGAATATTTTGAGTTCTAGCCTTCCTATGCGCCAAAAAAAAAAATCTTTTGAAACGCAATCTAAATTTGATTGTAGAAAACCTATCATCTAGACTGTCATCTACCATAACAAATTGAGTGCTACAATCAATTTTAAAGACAGCCGCAATATAAGTTTCTCAATTTGATTAAATTTTTATTTTGTTTTGTGGAATAGTGTTCAGTAAATGACATCCAAATCCAAAATAGGGAATTAATTTGTGTACACTGAGAAGTTAGTCAAAAGGGAAAAAAAAAAAAGCTTAGTTTTTTACAGAACCCGGAGCAAAGTCTCTCTAGAGAAAATAAAGATACCAGAAACAGCAAAAGGACCTGACTGAGAACAAAGGGACACCCTGAGCATTGAGGTAATAATTGTATATCTTTATGAGCTGCTTTGGTCCATAATTGCTTACACCAACCGCACGAACTAAGCTCTACAGGTACCAAAATTTGAAACATATAAAAACCAATCGTGTGTATGATTCTTGGTGCAGAACAATACAGTCAATAATCTCCATCCATTTGCCGAATGAAATGGTACCATTTTCATTGTGGAACCATTTACAGGAAGAAGGCCTAAGAAGAAGAAAGCAACAAAGGTGACATAATAGGGAAATGAGATAAAGAAAAGGAAAGGGTTATAAAGGAATAGCAAAGAATTGCTGCTGTCCTATAATGACCACTTATAAATGATTATTTGGTGTCTTGAAAGCCACCAAGAGATGTCAAGGCACTGAAGGCAAAAACTACTAGGCAGAAAGATGCACTTTGTTTTGGTAACACCATCCAAGGCATCAACAATACCAAGAGTTGTATAAGTTTTGCCATATGCTCCTTGCAGCACTATGTATGACATCCAATATTGAAAATTGAAATGTAAGTGCAGGCTTGATTTAGATGCCAAATAATTTAATTGCATCTATCTTCCATTGACTATGAAATATAAATTAAAGTGGCCTTCTCATACATTGCCACTAAACCATCCCAAGGGGCTTTCTCTTGAAAAGGAGCATAATTTGCAGTTGACCAGTGCAATTGTCCAATGCCAATTTGCTCAATTTGCAACCGTTTAAGAGATGACAAGGAGAACAAACCATGTTAAACTTTATAAAATTAGTAATAAAAATCATTGATATTTCTCTTCAACAAATAGCACTAGTATGTATACTCATTGGTAATCTAATTTAAAAGACCAGAATGGAGACCCAGTTAAACAATTAGCTAAGCAATGAACTTCATCATTCTTAGTTTACCCTGTGATCAAAGTCAAATCCCTTTTTTCCCAAAGCAATTCAGATAAATTGTCCGACACATATTCAAGATAAGCAATAAGAGAGAAAGTTGAGGCCAATATATTTGCAAGCATTGACAAACTGCCCATGTGCCATGGATATGCTGCAAGCTTTGTAGCAATCACGATATGATCCCTTGCCTGATTGTTCCCTGAAAATCAGAGATTAAATCACTTTTCTAGCTTGAAGATTTGGTAAATTCAATCACACTATCTCAGACGGAACCATTACATTTTGCAGGAGTAAAACATAGCTCTTCATTTCCCCTCCCAAAAATCTCAAAAGAAAAAACCAAAAGATTAAAACTACTACTAGAACAACAATGAGAATGAAAAAAATTGAAATTGAAGGACTATCCAACCACACAAATTTAGTGACAGTATAAATTGTTCCAACTTTCCACTTGACCTGCCATGATTTTTTTTAAAAAAAAGGAAAGCACTAAAACCAACTAAAAAAAATTTCATTCTCAGTTTTTTATTACGAAAAAGAAAATCTTAAAATCGTAAGTAATTTGGACCCTTCTTTGGAATATATTTACCGTTCACCCCTATGAAAGGCCAAGTTTTAGAAAAGCTTCTATGATGATTCAGACCACATGAACTTGTGCCATCGATCTTGATGCCTAAAATCCCCTAAGCATCAAATGCATAGGCTTTTCTTGTACATCACCAAAATATCTCAATCAATCTACCATTCTGCAGTAAATAATCAGAACAAGTTTTCCTTCCTTCTTCCTTGCAATCCTAATTCAACCCATCACCGTGAACTCAATACGTGCATATAAATAAACACCTTATCAAACACTCCATTGAATAAGTGAAACTACATACCATTAGCTCAGGGCTCAAATCGCTATTCAGAAATTCCTTCGTATCATCAACATTATGTGCAATGCAACATATAAGTAAATATTCAAATGGGGTTGAACTGGATCTTCATAATTTTTCAATTTAACAGAAAATATTGAGAAAAAGAAAAAAGAGAAAAGGTGAGTGACCTTGAAATTGGCGAATGAACTTGGCCAGAAGCTTCTCGCTTTGCCCATTAAGCCTACCAGTGCCATAAGAATCAACAGTATCAAACAGATTAATGCTGTTCTCCACAGCAAGATTGAAGGCGCGTTGAAGCTCAGCATTCATGGATTCTTCATATCCCCGCAGAAGTTGGTTTCCCCAAGCCCATGTTTCAAACACCGTTGGAGACACACTCTGTGGTTCCATCTTCACCTGCCCATTCCCCCAAATTATTACTACAAGAAACCTCAGAGAGAGGGGGGGGGGGAGAGAGAGAAGGAGGACCTTTTGCCAAGGCCAAAAGGGAGAATGAAAACGAGGGAATTTAGGAGGTTGGAAAGTAAAGTTGAAGCCGGTGAAGAATTCAGATGGTTGATATACGAGGTTGAGAATGCCATATGACGCGCCTGTTTGTACAGTTTCAGCTTCAGTTTTTTGCGTTGCGCAAATGGTACGGTGACCCTATCAATCCGGTAAAATTGATCGTGGGCCGAATCGGGCGGGCCGGCTCGGATTTTAGTTCGACCTGAGCCTGACCCAGGAACCTTTTTTTTTTTTTTTTATTTTTATTTTTATTTTTTTATTTTTTTATTTTTTTTTTAAGGGTAAAGATTGGCAGAGATGATTGCGCAAATGGTATCGTTCACCCCCTCTTATATATTTTTGGTGGTAGAGGAAGAGGAGGCAGAGATGATTATAAATGACTCTGGGTCATGCTTGGGCGGTTCAAGTTCATCTAAACTCAACTTAAAAACTATTTATATTTGCTTGTTGCCTTTTTCGTCATTCGATATATTAACAGGTCTATGCTTAATATAATGCATAAAATTCACATTTTTGAATTAAAATAGAAAAAATTAATTTACCCAAAGTCGTGATTTCATTCATTTTATAAGGTTAATAAAATTATATATTTTTAAACATCGTGATACTCCATTTTTGTAACCTTAATCTTATTGGTCAATATTGTTTTGACAATTTTAAATAATAATATTTTTTTATATTTATATTCTAACTTAAACTCTCTTATGTTGAAGAGATACCATAATATAAAATGGAAATAAATATCTTCTTATAATAAAATCTCAATAATTTAGAAACTGGTTTATTATAACATAAAAAGCAACATTGGTAAAATTTTCATTTCATTTTATTTTATTTTCTTTTAAAAATTGTCAATTCTTCATTTTTTCCATGGGTCTTGAACATTTAATAACTGGTAATTAAATCACAAACATAGTGACCATATTAGTTTATAAAAAGGAGTAATGTGAATCCATGAAACTAACCCCATGTTAGTGCTCATGAATAACATGGAAAACCCATTTTCATGCGTGCACAAAAAATTATCAAACTCTAGGTTATATTCATTACTCCCAAAACCCTAAATTCATCACGTACTTAAAGTGCTATCTAATTTAGCGCGGGAGTAGGGAGAATGGTAGACATATATGTACGTAATCTTCCCCTAACATTTTGTAAAGAAAAAGTTGTCAAAATCCGCCCCCAAAACCCTAAATTGTGAATTGTAAAAGTAAATTATACAAATAAAAAAAATCAATCTAAAACTAATATACAAAACATATACAAACATTAAAATATCTTGAATACAAAAAAAAAATTACAATATTCATAACTCACCTAGATTGCAACCAATATGAGAATTGAAATTCATAATAAAAAAGTCCAAAATATTTTGACTGAGAATTGAAATTCATAATACAAAAGAGTTGCTCTTCGGAAAAAGCAATTGTTTGAATGCTTTTGAGAAAATCAACTGAGAATCTTAATAATGTTGCTTTCTAAACTAATTTTCATTCTAGGAAGATATTTATTTTCATTTTATACTAGGATGTGTTTATAAGTATATGAAAGTTTGAATTATTAAATATATTATTTAAGATTGGAACAAACTGATATTAATCAATAAAATAAAAAAGGTAGGGAACGAGGAATAGAAAGGTTGATACTATTTATATAAATAATTAATAACTAAATTAATAGAATTTTATAGGTGTGACTATAATGATATTACATAATTGGTCAATTTTCTCACATATTTTTTAAGAATGACTTGCACTAGGCCATACGGAGATGTCTATGGAAAGTCTTGGAAGCATGCTTGAGACCAATCAAAAATCAGAAAATTTAAAAATAAATAGTAAAAACGCATTGAAAGGAAAAACAAACACATTTCAAAAAGAATGCCGCTGCGGCAGCTCGAACCTGGAGGCACCGCGAAGACAATTAGAAGGGAGAAATTTAAGATGAGAAGAGTTGCGGCAGCTCGAACCTGGAGTGACCGCGAAAACAACAAGAGGGGGAAAAAATTTTAAATGAGATGAGTCGACAGCTGTGGGATTCGGACCCAATTTCTTTCAAACCACAGCCTAAATCTAACGCTTAGACCACTCCAGCACGCTAAAATATTCTTTAAAACGTCTCCTTTTTTTTTTCTTTTTTTATCTCTGATGGGAGTTTGGAGTCGGTGCATGGGTTTTTAAGTCTGATTTGAGCAGGTAAATATTCTTTAAAACTTTTTTTTTTAAAAAAAATTTCTTGTATACCTTCTGATTGGAGTTTGGAATCAGGTTCATGGGTTTTTAAGTCTGATTTGATCTTAGTAATCTCTCTCCTTGGCACTTTCGAACTGACATGCTTGGTGGGTTTTGTTCTTGTTCGGCTAGAACACTTTTGGTCTCTTTGGTTATTTAGATTATTGTTCAATTTACATGCTGCACATAAATCATTCTGGAAAATGCCAATTGTGGATACAAAAATTTGCATGGTCGCATCTCTTGAAGCCAGAGAAATGACAAGGCAATTGGGTTCAATGTTGTTTTAGGTAGAAGGTTGCTGGGTTTTGTTTATTTTAAGGAATGGACGGCTAAATTTCTGATTAGACCTAAACCTCACATTATGTCTGCACATAAGCATCGACTGTTAAGCTTTCATATAATTTGCTCATTGTTGTCTGCAGATGCTTTTTTTGGTTCATGGCATGTATGTGCCCGTGACTGTTAGGTTTTAGGTAAATTTTATGCAGTTGAATTGAAATGGTTAAGATTGGGATTTTCAATCTCGAAATGCAATCTTTCCCCCATTATTAGGATTTATAAGGCTAATCTTTAAGCCAACTTCTGATTCCTAAAAGAAGTTAAAATAGTGGAACTTGTGATGAAGTCATGTACTTACTGAATTTTTGGAGTTGTTCATAAAGGAAGAAGTAGCATTGAATTTGCATCATACACTTACCGCATATGTAATTATATCTACCCCATACAGCAAAACTTAGAATGTTTATGTTGCAGAATGATTCTGTAGCGGTCTTAAGTGTACTTGAAGTGATTATCTGGAATCAAAATGGAGCAAATCCCAATGTGATTCTTATTGTTTCAATATGTAGAGATGGTAATGATATAATTTAGGGTTTTGGAAAAGATCAATCAGCGAGATGGTTGATGATGCGGTTAACTGATGCAGTTAGTGTCATTCAAGTGAGGAATCCTCTTGGTATGGTCACGAACTCTGTAACAATATATGATATTCAGGCTGTCAGGCTATTCATGCTCTACCATAGTGAAAACTATTGGAAATTACTTTGAATTGGTTTCCATGTGTACATTGAGGACCAATACCTTATCCATAAACTCCGAATCAACTTAGTATCCAAAAGAGAGTCTTGGGTGGTATGGACTTTTGACCTGATCGGAGAGTGGAATTTAAACAATGATATAAATACTTGGTGTTTGGCTTAAAACACCTTGCCTGTGTTATGGCCATTGCTATGCATATTTGCATGTTAATTCTGAAGCAATACCAAAAACAGTAAGTATTTTACAAGTTATAGCATGCTGGTCAGCATATCCATGGAAATCAGTATTCATTAACAGACAATGCTACACTATTTTGAGGCTGGTCTGATCTTATGGATCATCTCTTCTTTTTTTCCTGTCCACATCTGCCTTTATTCATGGGTTGGTGTTCTTATGGTCCAAAGTCATATTCCCATGATCTTTAGGGTGTACATTACAATCATTTTTACGCAACCTTTACTGCCTTTTATATTTCAAACTACTTAGGGAAAGCTTAAATTAATTCTACTTCTGCTGATATATATATATATTTTCTTTTTTTTTTCATGTTCTTTTCAGTCTGCATACACCAATGAGTTCCACTACATGGGTCGCATATCTGTTCATCCTGCATTTTTCAATCTCTTCAAGGAATCATTCGCCAACAAGGTGAATCTCGTCGGGAAATCTGGTTCAGGTCCAGAAGTCAAGCCACTGTGAAATGCTATATGGCTGGTTAGAAAATCCAGCTGCCTCATAGATCATTTTTTCAGTTGATTTGGAAGAGGCAGGTATTTGGTTGCCCATGTTCAACAGCTCATGCCTCTCCTGCCTCTCCTGCCCCACGATGTATGAGAGGTTTATGCTGTTGCTATCTTCTGATAATATGAATGTTGTATTTTCAGACTGTTCTTGTAAATTACTTGGCTTTGCTTCACAATAGGAATTAGCATAACCATCTTTCGTGCTGATCCCTGAGACATTGTAGCCCCCCCTGCTTCTATCATAAGATTCTTCCAGCACAGTGCTTAGCTTTTGCAACTGTGTAAACTCAAAATTGTGAACTTGTAGGGAAAAAATAACAATAATATCTAGAAAGGACTCTTTTGAGCTTAAAAATGAATTGGATCTTACCTGGATGAGCAAAAAATGGTTTTCTTTCTTTAAAGACTCAAACTGACATGCTAGATTCTCATATTTGGCTCTGAGTATATTGTAATCTTTCTCTACTTGCTTTGACTTCCATCTTGCTCTTCTGTTCTGAAACCATATAGCCACCTGTCTAGGTTGCAAACCAAGTTCCTCTGCTACCTGCATCTTCTTCCTAGGCTCGAGCTTCGAGTCTGACTCGAAAATAGACTCCAGCAATCTGGTTTGTTCTTCACTGAACCTTCTCTTGTTCTTGACTTTGTTTTTCTTCTTTGATATTTTGAGTGGTTCTAGGTTGCTAGTGAATGAGTTAACTTCAATTGGAACTGCACAAAGTTCCATCCTATCAATAGTTTTATTGTGCTGCACTTGTGGCATGACAACTTCCCTGCACATAGGATGCAAGGAATAGTTCTATCCTTTTGCTAAAGCATGTAGTATTAGGATATATAATAAGCCCAAAGGACCGACATCTTCTTCGTTTGCTTTCTATTCATTTAGCTTTATGATTGATGCAACTTGCCAACCAATCAGGAGAGGTATCTTATATCTCTTTGCTTCTAATGCCTTACAAAAGTTTCCAACTTTTTTTGTTTCTATTTTCAAAGAATTGTATTCATTCAAGTCTACGGGCAGTGGCTAAGTAATTGATAGAACCTAGATGCTTCTTGCCTAGACAAGGAAATTTAGAGGCTATTTGTTTCTTCAAAGCTAAGAGGATAAGATGTTTACAATCATGGAAATCTGGTAATTTTTTTTATGTAAATCATAGTGCAATCTTTTTGCTGTGTTTGCTAGTGCCTGTGCAACTTGACACCCTGCTGAACTTTCTCGTAAAAGTTGAATAAGGTCTGTTTAGGATGGATGCAAATAGGCCACCTTAGGGTGAACTTTACCTTAGGGATATGATCACATGAATTATTGCCAGATTAGCCATGCATTAAAATGTGAATTAATTTAATATAGTCACCCATTTTTCCCAAGTTAAAAGATTCTTAACCTCCACTAGCAGGAACCCTATTGCCAAGACAAAGACGTTGTCCTCTTGAGATTGTCATGGTGGAGTTAGACTGACTAGTGTAGATTACTTGCTCTCATAAGCACTTGAGAATGAACAAACAGAATAGTTTATGTTGGACAGCTTATATGGATCGGGATAAGATGGTGATGAGTTTAGATTTAATTAATAGTGCAAACTTGATGTATGAATGATGAGAAAGCTTGATAATGACAAATTAAAAGAACAGAAGGTATTGTACTGAGAAAACTTTGCTGATATGGACAATCTTTTGGATCATTAATCTAATATTAAGATTATATATTACAATAATTATGTATTATATACTATCAAACCTATAAGTTAAACCCATATAAAAATGATATGAGAAATTTGGAAAATTCAGAAAATTCTGTAATTGAGTTTAAATATTTCAAAGAATGAAAATAAATTAATATGTAGGTACTAATGAATATTTACTATTTATGATGTGTTAAATATGAATTGCCTAAGAGTGATTTAAAGACAGTTGTCATAAGCAGAATAGATAAATTTGGAAGGTAAAAGTCACTTTACAACTGTCAATGTATCACTCTTCTCCCTAATATTCCTATCATATACTCCCATCGCATCATATAAAGAGAATTTATAAAGATATATATGACCTGAAAGGTCGTACTTAAGATTCTGCTTATACGAAGGTCGAATCGAGAATTCACTCAATTCAATCTCCGGCTATGGAATCAGTTATACTTCTATCCAATCTGAATTTCAGTTTCAGTTTATTAATTTTTCTTTTTTAATTTCGGTGATTTAACACGATATTTGATATGATTTTGCATAAAATTATTTTTCCTAACAAATCATACTACTTAGTTTGTGACAAGTTAATTCATATTTCATTTTTATTGAAAACACAAGTTTCTTCTTTTTATATGGTTCTGCTGGTAGGTTTGAAACTCCTTGGATTGAATTCTCTGTAAAGACTTACCTAACACATGTTTTTAGGTCTCTTGCATTCTCCGATCGCCGTCATTCTGAGATGGCATCAACTTTAACATGATAACATTCCATTCATCTCTAAACTTCCTTTTCAAATCAACAGTGTCATGACTCATATTATTCCGAACTTATCATCTCCTTCAAATGTTCTAACCTTGATATTTTCAGTGGGTGTGTTTTCAATGACTTTCTTTTCTTTTGGGATTTTGGGTATGGAGGCAATTAATAGCCTAATTCTTAGGAACTCATATGAGGTTGTCATAGGATCAGAAAAACAATATGTGGCAGCCTCTACTCCAGAAGCCAGAAGAGGCCGGAGGACATTACAACCACCTCCAGAGGAGCAAGGGAGAGGTCATATCACAGCGGTGCAATAAGGTTGGGACCCTAAACAAGGATCACCAAACTCAGGCATACTACGTGGACCTGTGGCATGTGTGGAAAAGCAATTGGTCTAACTAAATCTCTCCCTTAATATGGGAGGCTTGCAGGGTAAGCACTTAGGTGGCTGGTCCAAATAGAATTGTTCTTTTTCTGGCATGTTTATCTCCACTAAACAACATGACTGATGAGGTTAACATTAAAGAATAGCGTTGGTGAATTTAGTTCTAGGTTTCTATTTCAGAGGAAGTAATGTTTCTTCTTGTTAAGTTTTTTCATGATGTTTGGATAGAGATTCATCTGTCCAGCTATAGGAAACAGGACAATTCATTCATTCATTCATTCATTAAAAGCTTTTTCTTCCTAAGAAATATTTTCTCTTGAAGTGGAGTTCTTACACCACTACCACCCACATGAACTTTTTTGTGAAAATGACTCCCCTTTTTGTTTTAGACGGCCATATTATCTTCTTCTTCTGCTTCTTCTTTTGCATTTTTCCTGTTCAGTGATTGTGTGTGGAGTGACAAATAAAAGTTTGATTTTATTGAGGAAACAGATGGTGATATTCTTAATTGCTTAGAGAGCTCTTAGTTTCAACTGTACCATCTATGGAAACCCATTTGTGGATGTGAATGAACTTCCATGTACTTTGTTTGGCAGATTTCAGACTTCATATTTGAAAAATGGCATGGCATTGCTCTGTTTCATATTTGATTGTCATGATATTGTGCAAAAGGGTGGTATTAAAGTTCTAATCAATTGAGACTCAAAAGAGCTTTGGACTTTTGGGGTCTCCTGATGCTTTCAATGCCTCCAAAAGTCCTTTAAGCAAATTCCCTTATGCTAAGATTTATCCCAAAAAGGAAATTAGGTATCATAAATATCTGCACTCAAAGATAATCAAGAGGATTCTGGTAAAAGGCAAAGATTATCTTTCCTAGTTGGGACTTACGTGTATCACAGTATCACATGACGGAGAAGTGTTAGCTCTCCCTTTTGAAAAAATGCCTCCCGTAAAGAATCAATTCTACGAGATGATTTTTTTTTTAATTATTACACAGAAATTTAAAAAATCTCTAAATTAAAAGAGAAAATTATGATTATTAGAGTGTTCTCTTGGATACATTTTACGAGATGTTTGGGAAAAATGCATTGTGATAAAACATCCTAATAAAAATATAAAATTATATAAATATGAAAAAAGATAAATATTATAATATCACCTAAGAGAATCTTGAAAGTAACATAAAAATATTAAAACCTAATATTCCAATATTTCAATGAATTATAATAATAAATTAGATTTATATAAAAAATTTATTATCGTAAATGTAGAAATAGTTATTATAAATATATCAAAGTTAAATTAATAATTGATTGAATTTTAATATATAATATATTTTCTAATATTCTTTCAAACTTAATGCAGTGCGTTAAAAATCATTTAATTTTAAAAAATGTGATATGCAGAAGAGTAATTTTTTCGGAACGAATCAGATGGTAACTTTTCCAAACAGACTAGGGGTCTTCTCAAGGCACATGTGGACATGTAATGAAGGGCAATTTTTGGAGAACGGAACAAGAGTCTTCTAGAGAGTGTGCGGTTGCATAGATAATCCTTTTAAAGGGGTATTAAAAATCAATTTAAATATAAAAGATAGATAAATATGGTTGTGATATCATATTAGAGAATATTAAAAGTAATATAAAAATATTAAAACCTAATATTTCATTGTTTAATAAGTTATTACAATAAATTTAATTTATAGAAACAGTTATTACAAATATAAATATATAAAAAGAAGAAAAATCATATATATATATATATATATATTAGAATTAGATAAATAATTATTTGGTTTTAATATATAATATATTTTCTTAACAATTCTACAAAATGTCTGAGAAAATACAATTTCATCCAACTAATTTTATTCAAAATTCAACTCTCTTATTATGAAAATTAAAATTTATGTGTGACTTACTTATGATCCATGCTTTTAGATCTTTGTTAGTTTCCATCAAACAATATAATAAATCGATAATATCAACGCTTAGTTGATTCAATGGTCAAATACTAATATTCCTTCAATAATGATGGAATATAAACAAAAGTCCATCATTGCCGAGCTTGAAGCCTCTCGGGCCCACCATACACTAATGCAGAAAAGTTAGAAGCGTGTCGTTAGTGTGAGATTTATCTCCTAACTGGGTAGACAAGGCCCATCCTCTTGGTACATGACAACCATCCTCCTTTCGGTAATAGCTGAACTGGCTCTCAACTCCTCTTGGTGCTCCATAGTTCTGCCCGATCGGGGACTATATGCATCTCCCCTTAAAGTACAGAACCAATCTTCCGTAATAGAAAGGGGATCTTTGACAACTCCTGATAAGGAAAAAAATCTTTTGTGATTTGGCTTTCTGCGAATAGTGGTGTTTTAAATCATTACGAATCTTTTACGGCGATCCCCGTGATCTCGGGCACTTCCACTTGAAAACTAAAGTCTTAATATCCCAATAGTACATGACTCCCATGGGTAAAAGCTATAAATACAATGTCAATTGAATGGTCCAAATAAGTCATCTTTCCCTCTTAATAGAAACAGAGCACACAAGGGCACCCAAAATCTTCTTTCTCAGTCTGTTCTTTCCCTTTTCGAAAATCATTCATCGACGTGAACGTTAGAATCTCTCTTATCAGAGTACTCTGTGACAGTCTTTTGTAAGGAAATCACATCAAGACCATCCAGATCAATCGAGTCAACAGAGTAAATATCTGTGGAGTTTAATCCACCTCTAACAAATAAGATTGTGAATTCGAATAAAAATATACGTTGAGAAAGTTTTCAACACAATTTGAATCAAATTTAATCAAACTCAATTTAATTATTGGATACGGTATTTTATAATAAAAAAAGATAAATAGATTGTTTGAGGTATTTTTGATCCCACAGATAACTACAATTTCTAACTCGAATGGGAAGCCTATGCCGATATGATTGTCTGATCTCCTCAGATGAAAAACCTACAAAAACCCCACCGGGATTGACCTGGCGGGAGAACTCCAGCGCTTAAGTCATGAAAGGTAATAACAAAAGAAAAACTGAATACAGTCGAAAGAAATATGGGCACCCCCACAAATAAAAAAAAAGGAAAAAAAAAAAAAAAAAAAAACTTGAAAAAAAAAAAAAATAAAATATAAAAAAAAAAAAAAAAAAAATAAAAAAAAAAAAAAAAAAAAAAAAAAAAAAAAAAAAAAAAAAAAAAAAAAAAAANNNAAAGAAANNNAGAAAAANNNAAAAAAANTACGCAAAAAGAAAAAAAAAAAAAAAAAAAAAAAGAAAAAAACAAAAAAAAAAAAAAAAACAAAAAAAAAAAAAAAAAAAAAAAAAAAAAAAACAAAAAAAAAAAAAAAAAAAAAAAAAAATAAAGAAAAAAAAAATAAAAAAAAAAAAAAAAAGAAAAAAAAAAAAAAAGAAAAAAAAAAGGGAAAGAAGAAATGTGGAAAGGGGGGGGGGGGGTCTGTATTTATGTTTTCCAAAGGTGTAGAAAATCATAATTTCCTTTTGTATTAAATCTTTCAAGATGGTTAGAATTGTAATTAGAAACTTTTAAAAAATTTAGAATTTCTCAAAAGATATGGAAAGATTTGATTTTGATGGTAATTGCATTCCTTATCGGATAACCGTGCATGATTTTGAAGACCTATTAAATAGGGTACCATTGTTTACCCCCACTTCTAATTGCATTTCGAAGAAATGGTATTAAGAGTAGAATGAATTATAAGAGGTCTTCCAGAAGATCGAAAGGTTAAGAGATCAGTAGGTCAGTAGACTGAGAGATCAAATGACCAAGAGATCGAGTCATCGAGAAATCGAGTCATCGGGTGATCGAGAGATTGACAGATTGACAGGTTGAGTGATCGTGAGATCCAGAGGTCGAACGATCGAGCGGATACCAGACCGACAGGTCGAACGATCGAGAGAATAACATACCAACGGGTCGAACGATCGAGAGAATACCGGACCGACAGGTCGAACGATCAAGAGAATACCAGACCTACGGGTCAAACAATCGAGAGAATACCAGCTCGATAGGTCAAACGATCTAGAAAATACCAGACCGACAGGTCGAACGATCGAGAGAATATCAGATTAACAGGTCGAACAGTTGATCAGGGCGTTATAAGTCCGTTCGAGGAGTTTCATCCTTTATTGACGACGCATACGAATAATATGAACTACAGGATTGAGACCCTCCGAGCAATAGGAAATCTTTAGATTGTTGGGTCGCGTCCACCCGTTCGGGAGTTACATCTCTTATTGACGACATGTACGAACGATAGGTGTTTGGCTACTTAAACCCTCCGAGCAATAGCAAATCTTTAGATTGTTGGGCCGCGTCTACTCGTTCGGAGAGTTACATTCCTTATTGACGACGCGTACGAATGATAAGAGCTGGGCAATTGAGACCCTCCGAGCAATAGGAAATCTTTAGATTGTTGGATCGCGTCCACTCGTTCGGGGAGTTACATCCCTTATTGACGACGCATACGAACGATAGGAGCTGGACGACTGAGACCCTCCGAGTAATAGGAAATCTTTAGATTGTTGAGCCACGTCCATCCGTTCGACGAGTTACATCCTTTATTGACGACTTGTACGAACGATATGAGTTAGGTGACTTAGGTCATCCGAGCGATAGGAAACTTTTAAATAGAGGGGCCGACAGGCCAAATGATGGAGAGACCGATGGGTCGAAGGATCGAACGATCCGGAGGACAAGAGACCGGCAAGAGATTAAGAGGCTGATAGACCGAACGATGGAGAGGTCGACAGGTCGAAAAATCAAACGATCCGGAAGTCAAGAGACTAACAAGAGATTGAGAGGTCGATAGGCCGAACGATGGAGAGACCAACATGTCGAAAAATCAAACAATTCGAGAGTCAAGAGACTGACAAGAGATTGAGAGGCCAATAGGTCGAACGATGGAGAGATTGACAAGTCGAAAAATCAAACGATTCGGGAGTCAAGAGACTAACAAGAAATTGAGAGGCCGACATGCCGAACGATGGAGAGACTGACAGGTCGAAAAATCAAACGATTCGGTAATCAATAGACTAACAAGAGATTGAGAGTCCGACAGACCGAACGATGGAAAGACCGACAGGTCAAAATATCAAATAATTTGGTAGTCAAGAGACTAACAAGAGATTGAAAGGCTGACAAGCCAAACGATGAAAAGACCGACAGGTAAAAAAATCAAACGATTTGATAGTTACAGGGTGACTCAGGCCCGACATTCAATAGGAGCAGGGCGACTCAGGCCTGACGTTCAATAGGGGCAGGGCAACTCAGGACCGACGTTCGGTAAGAGCAGGCGACACTGGCCCGACGTTCGGTTAGAAATCTTAGGAGTTACGGTCGTATCCGCTCATTCGGGGAGTTTCATCCCAACTTTACAACACATTCATTCGGAAGATCTGACCGACTGAGACCCTTCGTTCGGTTAGAAATCTTAAGAGTTAGGGTCGTGTCCGTCCGTTCGGGGAGTTTCATCCCAATTTAACGACACATTCGTTCGGAAAATCTGAACGACTGAGACTCTTCGTTCGGTTAGAAACCTTAGGAGTTTGGGCCGTATCCGCCTGTTCGGGGAGTTTCATTCTAACTTAACGACACATTCGTTCGGAAGATCTGGACGACTGAGATCTTTCGTTCGGTTAGAAACCTTAGGAGTTTGGGCCATGTCCGCTCATTCGAGAAGTTTAATCCTAATTTAACGACACATTCATTCGGAAGATCTGGACGACTGAGTCCCTTCGTTTGACAGAGTCGGATCATAAAGATTTTTCGACTAATCAGTTAGTCGTTTCCAACGGACGGCGCTAATTTGTTGGAGGTATTTTTGACCCCATAGATAACTACCATTTTTGACTCGAATGAGAAGTTTGCGCCGATATGTTTGTCTAGTCCCCTCGAATGAAAAACCTGTAAAAACCCCATCGAGACTGGTCTGATGGGAAAACTCCGACGCTCAAGTCAGGAAAGGTAATAACAAAAGGAAAACTGAATACAGTCGAGAGAAATATGTGACTGGTGGCCTCTATCATGTGATGTATCGATCGAGTGGATGTCAGAATCCCCGTGCGTATGTGTAGCATGTACGCGTATTACACAGTAAGCATTATATATGTCGCATATGTGAAATCATGTGATGCAATATAAAAATATACGTATAGAGTCATACCTCTAATCGTGTGTAGAATCTGTGTAAAAATCGTACCTGTGGTGGAATATGTTTGGGTATGAAACCCCCCTCTGAACGATGTATAGAACTGACTACCGAGTCATCTAGAATTGCACATGGGACCCTACCTTCGTTAATGTATGGAATTGGGTATAGAATCCTATATTTGTTAATGTATGGAATTAGGTATAAAACCCTTCTTTAAACGACATATAGAATTGTTTCTCTCTGGTGTGTCAAACTGAGTCCCCTGTTGAGGGTTGTCTATGCCCTATATTTATAGCATTTCCAATGGTGTAGAAAACCTAATTTACTTTTATTTGAAATCTTTCAAAATGGTTAGAATTGTAATTAGAGACTTTTGAAAGATTTAGAATTTCTTAAAAAATATGGAAAGATTTGATTTTGATGATAATTATTTTTTTATCGGATAACCATGTATGATTTTGAAAATCTATTAAATTGGGTATCATCATAGATAATATTTTTTTGAATCTAATAAATAGATAATATCTTCATTAACAGAGAGATTTTTTTTTTTTTTTCACTTGCCAATTCATACGAAGAATTACTGGGGCTTCACGTTCTCTCTCTCAATTATAACCATTATCCAAGCAAAATTCAAATCAAATCGATCAGGTTCAATGTTGCATATCTTGGCAAAATGAGAAACACAACCATCATAATCACTTTTGATACGCATAAATCCGAGTGGCACCAGAATCCGGTCTTTATATTGGAACCGGGGAAATATAACCAAATCCAAATTCATTGTCGGCAATGATCCAGCTGGATCAAGGCCGAATCCCTATTTATATCGACATCCGTCACTGTCGGCAATTCCCAAGTCGCACTCGAACATATTTCATTGGACGAGGATTTCTGTGTACCATTAACTCCTACTCGAATGTCGTGCTGTCTCCATTCATGTCTATTTGATGCGGATCTAGCTTCCATTCTTGTTGACTACCTCCTTTAGTTGCTTGGATGATACAGCTGCTCGTATTTTTGACTGGGGTCAAAGATTTCTCATGTCATTCTCAAATATTGTCCTATTTTTCATTTTAAGAAAAATTAAGTATATTTAAAACCAGTTTGGCCAATAAGAGATGATAAGGAAATGGAAAAAGGTTGTTTTATACTCAATAATAATTAGAACAATGACATATAATATCTTTCGTGAAAAATTCATCTTCAATTGATTGTATAAATTATTTTTGAAATATTCAATTGAAAGTGGAGTTCATTGTATAAAATACCCTTCTTTGTATTATCTAAATTGCAAACTTATGAAAAACTAGTAGCTTTTTAACAAGATTTATGACATTATTAGAACTTATATATTCACCTATATCATAGTATGAATGTACCACAAAATTGATATATATATAAAAATAAATCTCATATTGTATAATATCGTGATTAAAAATTTACATAATCAATTATATTTGTATAATTGATAATTGTTAGACAATCATTCGATGATTACTTATTTTATAAATAAAAAAAATTTATAAAAATAGTAGAAATGTATTATGGGTTTTCATGAAAAAACTTTTTTATTATTTTCATTAGGGGAAAAAAAAGGAATTTTATTTGTCGTTGTTCAATGGGGTAACGGGATATGTACAGTTGGCGGAGTGAGGAAGGTAAAACGGAAGGAAATCAAGAAAGCCAGGGAAGCAATAGAAATAACTTGCCAAGATTACCCGCACCCCATCGTGACAACTAAAAAGTGCACAAAACCCTCTCTGTTAAACCGTACAATCCCGAAATCCTAGCACCCAACCCCCCATTCTCTCTCTCTAACCAGAACAGATTAATCAAACAACACCCTTGGTCGTCTCACCAGCCTGGTTTTACCTTGCCGCCGGTTGGGAAAAACAGGGGAGGGAGAGAATCCAAATTCCCACAACCCAGAACCAAGTTTTGCAAATACAAGAAGTTTCTATTTCTCTCCCCAAGAAAATTTTTCCCAACCCCTTCATAAATTATGCCCCAATCATTCCACCATAATCTCCGGAACCGCCGCCGTCGTCGCCGCCGTTAGCTAAGAGGAATCGAAAGGGGAGATGTTCGTCTGGCTTCCCGTTTTGTTAGACTCCTCTGTCGACGTATTAACAATCTCTTCCGTCATAGCCCTTCTTTTTCTATCTTCTGTCTCTCTTTTTTTCATCTTCCAACTCCGCTTCAGATCCAAAGTCTCCCCTAAACTACACCACTTCAACTCTCTCTGGGCAATCCGTTTTCTTCTCGTCATCTTCATCTTTCTTTGGTCTCTCTCTCAACTCCTTCGTCACCCTTCTTTCTTCACCAGTCTGTCTCTTTCTCTCTCTTCCCAAGTCTACTTCTGTAAATTCCACATCGTTCTCTCTCTAGGTCTCTTGCAACCCGCTTTCCTTGTTATTCTCCTCTACCTCGTCATTGTCTCTATTCGAAAACCCAATTCCAAGAACAGTTTGTGCGCTGTTTCTCTCGTCCTCATCGTCTTCCCCGTTGTTCTTCTCCAGAGTTTTTTCCTCTTTTTCTGGGATGGAAATCAGTTGCCAGATATTTTTGTCCGCAGTTGGTCTGTTGCCGATCCTGATTCCCAAAACGATGTCGTTTCCTGCACTTATCCTCTCATCAGCATCGTCATTTTTGGCGGTTTCGCGATGACCTACGCGGTGGGGTTTATGGTTTCGAGTTACCGAGTTGTTTCGCTGGTGATTAACAAGGGTCTGAGAAGAAGGATTTATTTTCTGACTTTCGTCGTTCTGTTTTCCTTGGCGACCGAGACTGTTTGTCTTGTGTTTTCAGCGGCGTGGAGGATGGAGACGTCGATCACCGGCTTGATTCCTCTCTTGGCTTTTCTCTCCGCTCTATTGGTGGCCGTCGCCGGAGAGGCCATTGTGGTAATTAGACCGATTTCGGACGCTTTGGCCGCCACTGGGTGTTCGTCCCAGCGGGGTGATTATTCGAGCGACCAGGCGGCCGAGGTTTAGGTGGGGAAGAAGGGAATGGCGGGAAATTTGATGCAGGCGAAAGGGTATTTTGGGTGGCGCAGGGTAGGCATTGGCTGAGGTCGTGCGCATTGCACGGGATTGAGGTTTCATGACTTGTGAACGAAGAGAAAGAGGGGAAAATCTGTGTAAATTTCTCCATTTCTTTTTTTCAATATATACATATTCCTTTCTCCAACACTGATCCCATTTGTAAAACAATCTTTCATTTTTCTTCCTACTTTTTCCTTTTTTCTTTTTCATTTTTTAGCAAAAATTGAATCTGTTGAGAATTTTTCTTGGTAGATTTCAGAAGAGAAGAAGGTGGATTTAATATGCAGTTGTGGAATCTCTCTCTCTCTCTCTCTCTGTCGGTAAATTCCTCTTTAGAAATTTGTTGTTGTCACATCCCTACAAGAATTTACCTGCAATATAACATTCGAGTCAAACTCTAATATTGGGTAATTACTATAGATTAGATAGGGTCCGTTGGTATAATTTTGATAATTAAATACCCACTTGTAAGATGCTTAAATTTAAAATACTATGGCAGAAGTCATGATTTATGGAATGTGAAGAACATCAGTAACATGTGCATGCATGGGTGAGTTGCAGAATCCAGTATTCTTTTTCTTTGGACCTTATGCTGTTGGCAATGAAGTATGATAGAAGACCATCCCAAATAAAGGTGAAAGTCCAGACAGTCACAAACTCTTTTGCTTTCAAGACCACCAATATGTATGGTTTTAGGATTTCAAATGATTTGGCTTTGTTGTCCTTGTACCTGCCCCTCAATTTTGTACTTGCCGCCGTATGTATATGATGTTTGTGATGTTGGATAGCTATTGAATTGAAGTGAGCATCCTGTATTGTTGTCAGAATTATTGCTGGTTGGGGCGTTGATGACGATATTAGTCACACACGGTAACATCGAATTATTCATTTTTGGACATTTCCCTTTGGATTGGAACCACTGGGCTGCCGCGGGACTGCGTATTCTTCGCAAATAGAAACAGCAACTCTTGACAGTATGCTTGCTTGATTCGTTCTCCATTTTTTTGTATTGTATCTTGTTAGTTCCAAGTTTTACATGAATATGATATTTGAGTATGTGAGCTACCGATTTCTTATAATTTCGATGTGAACTTCTAATCAAAACAAAAGCAGTCCCCTTTGAATACCTTTTTGTGTTGATAAAGAGTTTTAATTCAAACGATTACGACTAAACTTACTCAAGAGTCCATAAAATTCTTAAATTTAGAGGGCCTTTCTCCTCTCGATATTTAAAAAAAAAAAAGAACACAATGCATTGTCCAATGCTCCATGGCTATGTGATTAACCCGAGGCTTGTTTGTAATTCTGACTTAGATTTGCTATATGAAGCAGGTTTTGCACGCTATGGTTTGTACCGTAAATGCAAGTAGAGAAAACCATCACTTGCTCAAATGTAATTAAACTTATATGTTTGTGGGTTTATTGCTTTTCACTTTACCATAAGATACAGATCAAAAATTATTATTTTTGAGTAAATATTTTTTGCGCGATACTATGTCAACGAATGATATTAGCAAATTTGCTTTGTGTTGGTGATTTTTTCAGATTTGGTCGCGTAAATTGACTATAATGGTCGAGATAACATGCTAAAATGCGTAAACACCTTATTCCCTTTGTTCATGCATTGGGCCAAGAAAGAGCACTATTTCTCACCAACCGAGCTCTCATGACAACTAAAGAAAGCTCCCGGTCAAACTGCCCGGTCCGGTCTAGATTTTAAAACACTACTAAAATTTTCAATACTCTATCTAGGTTCTTTTTCAAACTAATGTGAGTTTTATTATAATACACTGAATTTGAGAATAAATATTATAATATATTATATATAAAATTCAAATCAATTATTAATTTGATTTTGAAAATATTTGATTTTTCTTATTTTTATATTTTTATATTTATAATATTATATATCATATTTGTGATAATAAATTTTTTATATAAATTTAACTTATTGTAATAATTAATAATAGAATGAATCATTAAAATTCATATTATTATATTGCTCTTCATTTTTAATATGATATTAAAGACACGTTCATCATATTATTTTATATTTTCATCCCAAAGCTTCTTCACAGAAGGTACTCTCGGTCGAGATGTCAGCAAATTGCATGGTTAGATATTTGAACCGATGAACAATCGGATGGCAAGGATTCTTTCAACATTTATTTTGGTTCGACCATCTATGGTTAGTTGGAAACAAGTTCGGCTATCTACTCAGAATATGATCGCTAGTTATTCGTTTTTTGCGTTAACACTCTGCCGCCTTACAACGTTTAGCAATTAAATGATTTGAAGTGGGGTAAGTATTGTACTTAATTGAACACCAAAAATTCAAAGTTGACCAATTTTCCCATTTTTTTCTCTGCATCTTCATAGACTCAGGCTCCTTAATTTCCAACTTTCTTGACAGAGTCGGCAACTATTCATCTTCTTGCCCCCCAAGCATACAGAAGTCTATTCTCAATCTTAGTCTCCGCGGCTAACATGTCTCTTCTAGCTATTTATTTATCTTTCTTTGAGGAAATTTCTTTCTTGTCTGAATTAGATCCCTCGTGACAATCAGATGCTAAGGTGAGTGTACTTCTCTCACGACTGCCCAGCCTCCCGGAGCGTCTTGATCATCAGCCTCAACTTCCACTTGGCTTTTCTCCTTTGTCTTCTCCTCTTCTAAGTACAAGTTAGCTCGGCTGATTCTAAATTCGATGGACTTCTTTTTCCCGTTCTTGTTAAGGAACCATCGGCCCTTTTCAACATCAGTTTCAGGCTTGATCATTCTTTCAGAGATCAACTGGTTGTTCGGGGGAGTTATCCTCAAGGTAGACTTGCCTTCTGCCATGTTGAACTAACACTGCTGGAATTGGTTTGTCGTCCACCTCTGGGAAATGGAATCTACCCCTATGAGAATTTGGCTTCTCCTTTGAGATCTTTAATCTATCAAAGATAGTGGCGTCCCCAACATTGGATCTAAGCGGCTTAGATTGTGCCAATTCCCCTAGTCTTGACAGATCCACTTGTCGAATTGCTTCCCTTTCTAAGTCGGCTGTCTCCGACCAAAATCTTTTGGAGATTCTTTTGATTTAAGTGGTGAGACAGAAAGAGATACTGCATTATTAACAATATAGTTAGAAAAAGGGTTAACCATGGCTGCCGAGTTTGGTACATTCTTTTTTGGCCAACTTTCCCTTCCTTCCATGTTCTTGACGGCATTCCCTCCGAGGATCTCAGCTACGAAAATATCAGCCAATTGGTCCTATTCAAAATCGATTGTTTCTATTGAATCAACATAATTGTCAATCGAGACTAGAAGTGGACCTTCCTTTACCGGCTCTTTTGCTCTCCATCTCTTTAATGAATTGATTGATCCGACAATTTTCTTTGACCAGCTAAATCTGATCGGATGTTTTCCAAAACCCAGTTTAAAAAAGTTAATTCCAAAAGATTCACGAAAAAGGTGTCTGCCGATCAATATCTAACGAATATAATAATAATATACTGACAACCCGTAGTTGTCCCGATCAATCTACTGAAGGGTCTTAACCGCCTTGGTTTACCGAACGATAGGGTCTCAGTCGCCCTGATTAACCGATCGTGACTCATCAAGCGGAGATAGTCACCTCGATCAGTCAAGCAAATATCAGTCCTCTAACCGGACAAGTCTCAAAAGACACTTTATCGGTCAAGCAACTGAACGAGGGACAACACCGCTATCAATTAAAAAAGGAAGGTCAGAACTCTCTTGATTTCATAACAGCAATTCCGAAATCTTTCAGATAAGAAAAACATTCCACCCGAAGAAGAAGGTTTCCCGATATATGAGAATCGTGATTTATTCATAATATTGACTTCCAAGATTACCGAGATCAGTTCGATAAGGAAAGTAGGGTGGAAGTCTCTCAGCGGCGCACAATTCTCACAGGTATAAAGGATCTCAAAACCCTCGATATCAGGTACGCTCTCTAAACCTAATACATGGGACACATTGATCATAGGGAACCACTCTCCCTCTACTCTCAGTCTGTTTCTTTCAAAAGAAAACCGCTCTTTACTGACTTGAGCGTCAGAGTTTTCTCGTCGGAACACCCTCCGGCGATTTTTACAGGTGTATCCATCATCGACGACAACCGTTCGAATCAACAAGGAACTGGAATCTGAGGAGTCAAAACCCACGTCCATCAAAACCAAATATGAATACTCGGCAATCATCATCCTTTTCAGCTGCGGATGCATATTTTCTATGGCAATGGATGGGTATTGAGATTCTGGAGCGGGTGTTTGGCACCGGTCCCTCAACTTCTTGAACCTGTCAATAAAATCAGCTACTAACTCGTCAACTGCTTCAAATTCTCAGGTCGTCCATGACAATCTCGAGTTGAAGTCGATATTAAACCAATTATAGAGCAGTCTCTCCATGTCTGCCTCGTGCTGCGCAGAGTTAATTGGCAAAAAGGAATACTAAGTAAAAGTATTCTCGGTTAAAGACAAATGGAAAGAGTTGAAGCTTGTGATACTCATTTTGATCGAGTTCGCCAAACTTTGCTGTGGATCGATATGCTTGGTTTTTAATTTGCTATCCTGAGCATCTTGTACCCTCTCAGTAGCAAGATGATTCTATCGATCCACTCTAGATAGGGTTTCCTATAGATAGGTCTATTGATTGGCTTCAACTCCAAGCCAAAACGTCTCTTGATTGTTTCAGCTATGGCATCTGGATCCACTAATGGTTGGATAGAGGATCAAATTTCATTAGCTGATCAACATTTGGCATTGGTTCTGCAAAAGGGATTGCTTCTCATAGTGGCACTGCATGGTGCTGAAGCGGATTCTGGAACGTGGGCTGCTCCAGATTTGTTGCGTTGATGGGAGGATTGCTCGTTGTAGGGTGAGAGATCTATCGCAATAAATGAATTTGGAACATCGGCAGCTCCAGAGTTTTATATATATATAACTAACTAGTATCCGAAACCTTAATCATATTCTGATTAATTCGATCTAAGTGTTGTTTAATTTAGAGAAAGATCTTCTAACGTAGTCTAATACCCTTATTTATTAGACTGATTGTTCATTCATGCTCCACAGTTGTTTGTTCATGAAATTAATTTAGGGATTATCGCATGATTTTGGTAACTCTTTTATATTTTTGTTTAATAATAAAATTTATAATTTTTTATATTTTACGGATCATTTATTTGTATTTAATATTGGTAATTACCACTGCATATACCCGACCTACCAAATAATTTGCAAGTGAATCATGAGACTCGTTTTGATCAGCCCAGGAGCATGCCTTTCCGGTCTAGCCCACACGTCATGCATGCTTGCTTCCGGAAGACCGGATGTGCGTGGGCTTCGTTCCATTCAAGGACTTAAGCAGTGTAGTGGGCTTTGAATTTCTGAAGCAATTGGGCAGTCTCCTTTGAGAATTCAAACTGAAGATTGTTACAGCCCATATCATTTCCTGATTAGCAAGTAGGCCCAACATCATGGAACGCATTATTATTATTATTATTATTATTATTATTATTATTATTTTTGGTTTTTCATCCGGTATTCGGAGTTTCGCCCCGACTAATCTGAATCGACCTATTGTTAGACCCTTTTTGGATAGAGGTCTCCCAATGTGATTTTTTTTATACCCATGGGGGGTCAAACTCACGACCATAATTAAAGGGAATTCAGCTCCCTTCCAACTGAGTCAACCAACATTGGTATGAAACGTATTATGGGTTAAACATTAAATTGACCAAGAAACGCATTATGGGTTAAACATTAAATTGAGCAAGACATTCTAATAGTCACAACCTTTCTTCAAATCCTGATTCCAGATTCAAATATTTTGTAACAAGAAAAAAATTAAATTGAGCAAGACTAGTTGAACTTGCAAATGATCTTCAGTTGCTGGAGTTAGAACTTTTTTGAAAAATCAATTCTAATCGTCTCCACTTTATTTTACTTATAATATTTTTGAATTAAATTGAAAACCTTTTATAAAAAAATAGTGGGTTTTATAGTTAGAAGTCAAATTTCACTATTAAAAGTTTCATGATGATAATTTTTATTAAAAAAGTGATGTAATTTCCAATGAATTAATTTCAATTTTCTCAATATTCAATATACACTCAAAGGATAGTTGTTGAACTTCAGGTATAGAAATAGGTTGTAATATGGATTATGGATTCACACCTTTTTGAGCAGTAACAAGTCTAATGTTAGCAAGTTTATCCAAAGTCTGTCTTTTTTTTTTTAATATTTTACTCAAGTCATATCTCACAAACCAAGAAAACAAAAGGGAAGTCATATTTAACAAGTCCAAAATGAAAACCTGGAATCCAGTGAATTAGTTTGAACACCATTTTTACCTCGAGGCCAACTCCATTGGAAACCTTTCCTTGGAGCAAGAAAACGACTTTTTTTTTTTTTTTTGGATACAAGTAGATGCAATAAAGTGAAATCGAATCGGAAAAAGAAAAAGAAGAATGAAAGTAGAGAGCCTCTATCGTTTGAGCGATTTTGTTTCAAAACTCACATGGTACTTTGCAATTGACTAATTTATTAGACAAAGAAAAGAAATCTAATATTCCACAAAGCAAAAAGTAGTATTCTCTTCTTTTCCCACCACCCTCTCAATGCTACTACACATGCTTGGCGTGCTGCCTAACAAATTCCAGCCTAAGATGTTGTCTCTCTTTATCTTGTTGTTCCTTTTTAACTTTTCTTTTATCACAATTAAGAGGGATAGGATAGATATCTCCAAATCAACATAGGCTTCTGAGAATTGAGATCTTCTATCTTCTTTTGGGTGTCTCTCGTGATCATAATGCATCTTTTTAAATAAATAAAGGAGAAAGTTAGGTGATATAATTCCTTAGAATTTGAAATCATTTATCTAGATATCAAAATTGTAATTCTGCATAGACTATTCATTCGTAGTCTTATACATCGTTAGACCGTCTTAGTTATAATATAATTATCAGATTTATAATTTAAATTATCTAAAATTTATTGTTAATCACAATATAATAAAAACATATCATTAAGAATTATAGGTAAGTTCTTTTGCTGTATATTTTTTATAATTATATACAAAAAAAATCCCAAATGATATATTGAATTTTTATAAAATAAAGAAAATATTAGATCAATTCCATGGAATGATTTCTCCAAGAAAACTAAAGATTTGAATTCAAATTGTTGATGGGTTTTTGTCAAAGTTTTTCAGGGTTTTAAAAAAAAAAAATTGCATTTATATGGAGGCAGAGCATTTAATATTAAAAATTGCAGGCACTTTTTAGGATCATTTAATAAAAATTATTCAAAAGCAAAAGCTAAGTGAAGAAGGAAAGAAACAAAGGAAATACCATGTCTCTTGCCATCTATTTTGTAGGGTCACGTCCATTAATATTCTTACACGTGCCTCAACCGAATTAGCCCTTTGATCGTTTCAGCATTTGTTGAGAAGCTATTCTTTTCTTTTCCTAATGTTATGGTCAAGATGATTAAAGGTGAGCCTCTTTCTTTTTTTTTGAAAAAAGGATTAGAGGTGCACTTAAGACAATTATAATATGAATATACCCTTTTCTTATAAAAAAAAATAATAATTAAAACTATAGTTTATATCATTTTTTGATTCTCATCATTGATATTTAAAATGATAATTTGACTAATTTGATTCGAATATCTACAAAATTCTATTTAAGGGCAATTAGATTTAAGAAATCTAAAGTCCCTCTCGATAAGCCACCGTCAATTGATTCTCTTGCCTTATCTCGATGTGTTTTTCAAATGAAAAGAATATTTTAAAGTGACATATCCAATTAAACCGGAGACCCACCGTCGTCATCTAAGATAATGCACATCCCTAAAACTATTTAATATTGATCTTTTGAAGACTTAAAGTTAAATTCAACTAAAATTTGTTAGAATTTTTAATATAAAAAATTATGGCCATTGTAATAATAGTTTTATTTTTAAATTTGACTTTTATATTAAAAAATCTATACTTTTCTTATAAAATTTCTACTTTATTTAAAAACATGATAAATAAAATAAGACAAAATAGAAATAAGTTATACTAAATTAAAATAAGGTGAAATTTTACAAACAACCCCTGTAAGACACTAAATTGAGCTGCATGAATTGAATTAATTGGATTCTTGAATACAGGTAGTCAGGTTAAAAAAAAAATGTGGGCCCAAAGAACTTTTCAAAAACTAGAATAGTGCTAAGGTTAGTCATCAATAAGACAATCCAGTGATAACAGTCCCTTTCTCTGATCCTATAATCTGGGTTGGATTTGTGTTATAAATCTGGGTTGGATTTGTGTTATAAAAAAAAAAAAAATAGTGCTAAGGTCAAAGCATATACTAACTTGACCAAGCCCATTAACTTGTGTGGGTCCACCCCAAAAGAATGATACGAAAATATTTACATAAGTCCTAAGACCAAAAATTTTGAGGGACCTCCCTTCTTGCAAAAGAAAAGACAAAGCCAGTCATTGTGTCCCTTCTTTGCCGAAGCATTGTCTCAAAGGAAGAACCCCAACCCCACCACAACCTCCATTTTTTGTGGACAGCTTGCCTTCATTCATGATTTCCTCAATTTGCTCGTTCATACCCCAATTCATCAATTATGTCTTCACCCCTTTAATTGTCCTCCATGCCTATGATAGTAGAACTTTGAAATTGTTGTTTCTAAACTAATATTTGTATCAATGGAGAGTCGGGTTAGTGAATTAGGGTGTAAATTTTTTAATTAAGTTTTGGTTTTGAAACAGTCACCTTCATTCGAATCGAATTATCGAAATATGACAATGGATTGGAAAAAAAAAAAAGAACACTAATATTTGGAATGTTAGTCAATGATGTCCGTTTTGAAGTTTTTCTTTTCCATTTTGTTTTAAATTTTGGTCTTTTGTTTCTTTTAAGATTTCTCTCATCCAGGAATCAATTTGAGTTTACACTATTATCTCAAATAGTATTACTTTTAAAAAAAATTAAAATAATTAATTCTTTCATGTGGTACTAAAGTAAAAGATTTTTCAGTTAAATACACAGTGAAAACCCCTTCACCCATTAATTGTTCTCTGTGTTTGAAACTTAGTTATAACAGTTTGTGTAAATGGAAAGATTTGAAGAGGAAAAAATAGAATTAGATAAAATAATTATAATTTTTTCGCATTTGTGAGTTTAAATACGAGAGAAAATGAGAGATTTGGATGGATTTGAAACATTTCTAAACTTAAAATTTTTTCTCTCCTAAAAATAGAAATAAATGTAGGGAAGAGAAAATGTTAGAATTAAAATATTTTTATATTCTAAAAATATCTTTTAAAAACTGAAAATAAAATTTTTTATTCTCAATGATTTTTATTTTTTATCTTTTCTTTCATAAAACTCTCAAACAAGATGAAAAAAAAATTATAATTTTCTTTTTTTTTTTATTTTCTAATTAATCTTTTCTTTTCTCTCAAATAAGTAATCATGAGAATTATTTAGGTGTTGTAGTTGATATTTTACATATTAACAAGAATGTGACGTAATTGGATCCTCTTAAGAATATATATGTTGATCAAGCTATGATCAGTATTTTATAAATTTTAAATTTAAATATAAAAATTTGTACCTAATTAACACTACCAGCATAATTCAAATCAATTAAGGAAATTTTATTTTTATAGGACCACCGTCTCTCATCTCTATTTTCTTTTTTTATTATTATTTTTTTGGGGCGGGTTGGTGGTTGTATTGGTGCAAAATATTTCAAATGAGAGGAGAAAATTCTGAATGTGTTGGGAATCAAATTTCAGGGAATTGCTGGAAATGCCATGAAATGAAATGCAAGTCTAGTCCATATTTCAAATAATAAGTCGACACTTGAGACCCCTCACCTTTTTTTTTAACCAAAAAAGAAAAAGGCCCCCCCCCTTCTCCCAAAAAATTTTTTTTTTTTTTTTTAACACACACCCCCACACAAAAAAATATATATATATATATAAAAAAAAAAAAATAAATAAAGTGGAATTAAAAAAAAAAATAATTTTTTTATTTAATCGTGACGTGAGAGACTCACTTGCAGGCACCCGTGTCTTTTTTTTTTTTCCTCCTCTTTCTCCTCTTCTCTCTCTCTTTCTCTCTCAAATTGAAAAAAATAAAAATAAAAAAAGAGAGATGCCCCGTGCCTGTTTAGTCAGCTATAAGGCATGCCTTAGTCGACTATAAGGTATGCCCATTTATCGGAGAACTTTCATATATTGATAACCGGAGAGTTTTTTATCGCGGAACTTTCACGTTGTTTGTTTTTTTATTGAGGAGCTTTGTATCAAAAAAAATTTTATCGGAGAGCATTTTAATGAGTTTTCAGAGAGGAAATGTATCGGGAAGCTTTCATGTACCGGGGAGCTTATTACGGTGTATTACCGGAGAGTTTTGTATCAAGAAGTTTTTTACCGGGAAACTTTCAGAGAGAAAGGTATTGTGTACTGGGAAGCTTTTATGTACCGGGAACCGGAGAGTTTTTTACCATGAAACTTTCACGTTGTTAGTTTTTTTACCGGGGAGTTTTGTACCAAGAACTTTTTTACCGGACAGTTTTGAGAGAAAAGAAGGTGTTGTGTACCGGAGAACTTTCATGTATCGGGGATCGAGAAGCTTTTTATCACGGATTACCAGCGAGCTTTGTATCAAGAAGTTTTGTACCGGGAAACTTTTAAAGAGGAATGTATTGTATACCGGGAAGCTTTTATGTACTGGGGACCGGAGAGTTTTTTACCATGAAACTTTCACGTTGTTAGTTTTTTTACCGGGGAGTTTTGTACTAGGAACTTTTTTACCGGAGAGTTTTGAGAGAAAATGTGTTGTGTACCAGAGAACTTTCATGTATCGGAGATCGGGAAGCTTTTTATCACGGATTACCAGCGAGCTTTGTAACGGAAAATTTTTTACCATGGAGTTTTGAGAGAGGAAGGTGTTGTGTACCAAGGAGCTTTCGTGTATTGGGGACCGGGGAGTTTTTTACCACGGAACTTGCACATTGTTAGTTCTTTTACTCGGGAGTTTTAAGAGAGGAAAATATTGTGCACCAGAAAACTTTCATGTACCAGGGACCAAGAAGCTTTTTACCTCGGATTACCGGAGAGTTTTGTATCATGAAATTTTTTACTGGGGAGGAGTTTTGAGAGAGGAATGTGTTGTGTACCGCGGAGTTTTCATATACTGAGGACCGGAGAGTTTTTTACCGTGAAGCTTTCATATTCTTAGTTTTTTTATCGGGGAGTTTTATATCGGGAAGTTTTTTACAGGGAAGTTTTTTACGGGGGAGTTTCGAGAGAGAGGAAAATGTTGTGTACCAGGGAGTTTTATTGTATCGAAAACTGGAGAGTTTTTTTACCGCGGATTACTAGAGAGTTTTGGACCTAGAAATTTTTTACCGGGGAGTTTTGAGAGAGGAATGTGTTGTGTACCGGGGAGTTTTCATGTACTGGGGATCGGGGAGCTTTTTACCGTGGAGCTTTCACATTCTTAGTTTTTTTACCATGTAGTTTTGTACCGGAAAGTTTTTTACTGGGAAGCTTTTTACTGGGGAGTTTTGAGAGAAATGAATATATTGTGTACCGGAGAGTTTTCATGTACTGAAGAGTTTTTTATCACCGATTACTGGAGAGTTTTGTACTGGGAAGTCTTTTATTTAGAAGTTTTGAGATAGAAAAGTATTGTGTACTGTAAAGTTTTCATGTATCAGGGACTATGGAGTTTTTTACCGCAGAGCTTTCACATTCTTAATTTTTTTATCGGGAAGCTTTGTACTGGGATATTTTTAACTGGGGAGCTTTTTACTGGGAAGTTTTGAAAGATGAAAATGTTGTGTACCGGGGAGTTTTCGTGTATCGGAAACCACGGAGCTTTTTACCATGAAATTTTCGCATTCTTAGTTTTTTTTACTGGGGAGTTTTGTATCGGGAAGTTTTTTACCGAAAAATTTTTTACTGGGGAGTTTTCATGTACTAGAGAGCTTTTTTATCTTTTTTTTTTTCTCCTCTCCTCTCTCTCTCTCTCTCTCTCAAAAGAAAAAAAAAAAGAGAGAGACACCTCATGCCCCTTTAGTCCACTATAAGGCATGCCTTAGTCGACTAAACATAATTTCTTTTCTTTTTTTTAATCTTGTTTTTGTTTTTTTTCTTTTTTTTTTTTTTGGTTTTTTTTAACAATATTTTTTTTAAAATATCATAAATATTTTTTTAAAAAATAGTTTTAAAATTTAATATTTTTATCCTTTTTTTCTTTTTGTTTTTTTATTCATCTTGTTTTTGTTTTTGTTTTTTTTTTTAACGATATTTTTTAAATATCATAAATGTTTTTTTAAAAAATAGTTTTAAAAATTAATATTTTTTAAAAATATTATTTTTTAAAAAAATTAAAAAAATATATTTTTTTGTTTTTTCTTTCTTTTTCGTTTTTTCCTTTTGGTTTTTTAACGATATTTTTTTTAAAAAAATATCATAAATGTTTTTTTAAAGATTAGTTTTAAAAATTAATATTTTTAAGAAACATTATTTTTTAAAAAAAAATTAAAAATATTTTTCTTTCTTTTTATTTTTTTCTTTTTCTTTTTTTTTTAATTAACATTAACATTAACAATATAGATATAACGTGAATGACCCCCACCACCTGGGATTCGTCGTCCTCCATTTGGCAAGAGGTGATTTGTCGTTGCTGATCTAGAAGTTGATGTGTACATTTTTTTTTTGTCGATTGGAGTGGGTGGAGTGATATGATTTTTCTCTCTTTCTTTATTACAAAAACCATAAAATCAGGGATTTATATCGATAAATGGACACGAAATTCAGTGTCATACAGAATAATTGAGGAAAATGATTGACATGAGTGGTGTGCCATAATCTTAATAATGATGATTTATATGAGTCATTCCTATATGCTCCATATGTCTCTCTCTATATAAACAAAGCAAATGGAGATAATGTTCTCTCTAATGATAACCATGGTATATGGAAGCGATTCTTCTATTATGAAAGTTTGTGTTTCTGAAGATTTACTTTGCTTAACATTTATTTTGTTACTTTTTATGTTTATTGCTGATTCTAAAAGTTTTTTTTTTCTTTTTCCAGTTCCTATTGAGAAGAGTAGTATGGTTGATGATGACCGTGACGTATGAAAGTCATTCCTCTGTTGTAAAAACTTATGTTTGCCTTTTCTATATCTGAGCATGCGAAATAGGTGTGGTGTTGACTGTAAATATGATTTTTGTATATTTGTATGTTCAGTAAGAACGACATAGTTTACAGAGCTGCATAATATACAGAATAAAGAATAAAAAAGCTCCCTAGTACGGGGATATTTCATTATTTTTATTATTATTTTTATTAAACAAAAAAATTTAGGAATATTTTTTGTCTTTCTGAGTGGGTACAGGGAGTTTTCATGTACCGGGGAGTTTTTTATCGGGGATCTTTCACATTTTTATTTTTTTTACCGGTGAGCTTTTTACCATGGAGTTTTGAGAGAAAAATGTGTTATGTACCGATGAACTTTCATGTATCGGAGAGTTTTTTACCGGGGTGCTTTTTATCGAGAAGTTTTTACATTCTTTTTTTTTTTATCGGGGTTTTTTCTCTCTCTATATAAGACGAACATATGTTTCTTCTTTTTCTTTTCCTTTTTCTTTGCTCGTTTATCTTCTATTTTTTCAACATCCTCTACATCAGTATTCTTCTTTTCCTTCTTTTCTTTCGTCTCTTCACCTGTTGCAGGTGCCTCTTCCCCCACATTTTCCATCCGAGCTGGTTCAAATGTCCACCCAATAACAACATCTGCAGCAGGATTATAACTCTGTACTAGCACTCATATGTCAACAACCACTTATATAAAAAAAAATTATTTACAAGATATGAAGATGAGTCAAGTTGGAGACCTTACGAGCAGTAATAAGTGCACCTGCACCCTTCTTACAATCCCTATCATAGACTTCGATCTTGGGTTTGCCTTTAGCAGATCCAATAGAGTGACTCAGCTCTCTTCCTTTAAGACTCCTTAGCCGTGCCTCAAGCTACACAGACATGATTACTACATGTCTACAAAAGGAAAAGAACCAGAGAATAATCACAAGAAATAATCTTTATATTACCTTAACTCGATTCTTCAATCCCAATAAGTTAATTTCACTCTTACCTTTAGCCAAACAAAATTGCCTTTAGTCAACTAAAACAATAATAATAAAAATAATTTTAGTCGACTATAAAAAATATTTGATCAGCTAAAATCTTTGGTCGACTAAAAAAACAACTTTAGTCGACTATACACTTTAGCCGACTAAAGAGTGTCTTTTAGTCGACTACTAAAATTTATAACTTATATTTAAAAAAATATATATATTCCATCAGTAGTGTTAAACCATATTTAATGTTTGAATTGTATTTTTTTTCTTCATTAAATTTACACATTGACTAAGACTTTTTCTTTCTTTTTTTATTATTATTATTTTTTTTCCTTTGGTTACATTTTTTCTCACTATCTCTCTCTTCTCATTTAAAAAAAAAAAAAGAAAAGAAACACGGTGCCGTAGTCCACTAAGGTATCCCTTAGTCGACTAAGGAATTTTTTTCTTTTTTTTTAAAAAAAAAAATTTACTATCTTTCTCTTTAAAAAATATTAAAAATTTAATTTTTAAAAATTGAAATAAAAATATTAATATCTTTATTATAATCATATTTTTTTAAATTATCGTTTATTTTTTAAATATCAAAATATTTTCAAATATTTTCTTACTTTGTATTTTTATAATTATAATTTTTACATAACTATAATATTATATTATTTTTACTATACATCATTTATTTTAAATACTTGTAATATATTTGGTATAATTATAAAATATTTTCATAAATTTATCATTTATTTTAATATAATCATTGATCGAAAAGTTTTTTAAAATTTTTTAAATATCCAGATATCTGAATTTTTTTTACTTATTATTTTTATAATTATAATTTTTCAAGTATTATAATATTAAAGTTTTTTTATATATACATAAATATTTTGCACATTCTTAATAATTTTAGTACACTTGCAAAATTCTATAACGAAATTACATTTTATAATAACATATTTAATTTAAAAAAATCAAAATATTTTTAAAGATATCGCAAAATATAAAAGCCAAGTCATCTATGATATTTGTAAAACATCTAAAATATTTTATAAAAACTATCGCAAAATATAAAAAAAAAAATTTAAATTTTTTTAAAAATAATGTTTTCTAAAAATATTAATTTTTCCAAACCATTTTTTTTAAAAAATATTTATAATATTTTTTTGATACTTTTTAAAGAAATAAAACAATAAGAGAGAAAAAAAAAAGAAAAACAAGCTAAAAAAGAAGCAAAAACATAAAAAAAGAAAAGATAAAATGCTGACTAAGGCATTTCTTTAGTCAGCTAAAGGATCTTGTTTTTCTTTTTTTTTTTCTTTTTCATATTGTTTTTTCTTTTTCTTTTTCTTTTTATCTTTTTTGTTTTTCTTTGTTTTTTCAATGAAATTTTTAAAAATTATAATTTTACCAAGGAGTTTTGAGAGAGAAAAAAATTGTGTATTGGAAAGTTTTCATATACCGGAGATCGAAAAGCTTTTTACCGCGTAACTTTCACATTCTTAGTTTTTTTACCGAGAAAGTTTGTATTGAAAAGTTTATTACGAGAAACATTTTACCAGGGAGATTTGAGAGAGGAATGTGTTGTGTACCGGGGAGTTTTCATGTACCAGGGACCGAAGAGCTTTTTACCGTAGAGTTTTCACATTCTTAGTTTTTTTACCGGGGAGCTTTTACGGGACATACTTGTTTTTTATCGAGGAGTTTTGAGGGGGGTTTTACCAAAATAATGATTTTTTTATTTAAAATTAAATAAATAGTGTTATTTTTTTTTATTTCCCAACTAGTGATGTCGCGATTCTAAACCGCAACATTCACTGTTCACAACGATTTAAAAAAAAAATTTGATGTCACGGTCTTAGATCGCAACACCCATTTCGCGATTAAGAATCGCGACATCAAATGTCATACAGGGGTATTTTTTCTTTTATTCACTATGCAAAAAAGATAAGTGTCGAAGAAAATGTGATGTCACAGTTTTTAATCGTGAAATGGGTGTCGCGGTCTCAGACCGCAACAACAATTTTTTTTTTTAAAAAATCATTGTGAACAGTGAATGTCGCATTCTGGAACCGCGACATCACTAGTTTGAGAATAAAAAAAAAAACACTATTTATTTAATTTTAAATAAAAAAATCGTTATTTTGGTAGAAAGCCTGAGTTTTGATAGAGGAATGTGTTTTTTTATCGGGTAGTTTTGTATGGGAAAACTTTTTACCGGGGAGCTTTGAGAGAGGAAAGTGTTGTGTACCAGGGAGCTTTCATGTACCGGGAGCGGGGAGCTTTTTATCGCGGAGTTTTCACATTCTTAGTTTTTTGACCGGGGAGCTTTTGCGGGACCGACTTGTTTTTTACAGTGGAGTTTTGAGAGAGGAAATTATTTTTTTACCGGGGAGCTTTGAGAGAGAAAGATGTACTGATTACCGAGGGGTTTTGTACCGGAAAAGTTTTTACGGGACACTTTTTACCTGGGAGTTTTGAGAGGGGCAGGTGTTGTGTACTGGAGAGCTTTCATGTGTCAGGGACCGGTGAGCTTTTTACCACAGAGTTTTCACATTCTTAATTTTTTTAGTGGGGAGCTTTTGCGAGACCCACTTGTTTTTTACTGAGGAGATTTGAGAGAGGAATGTGTTTTTTTATTGGGGAGATTTAATAGAGAAAGGTGTACCGGTTACTGAGGAGCTTTGATTGTTTTGATAGTTGAACTGCATACTGAAATTCAACAATAACTAATAAACAATAAATACTCCGTCTATTGTCTTAAATTTCTCATCATTAAATTTTTTTTACATTTTGGTTTTCATCGACCAACTATAACACCAGACACATAACCCAATCTTTCTTAATCAAACTTAAAACTCTGTATCACAAGTAGTGCGATGTAATCCTCCGGTCTTCTTATATCTAACAATAATAAAGACCTTCTGAGCAATATATATATAGAATAAGGACCTACAAGGAAAATAAATTTAATAATATGTTAGGTTCTGGGTTTTTCTTTTTTTTTTTTGGTTGGGGGGTGGGGGGTGATATCATGCTTCCCTAAGCTGCCGAATGCGTCAAAAACATAAAAATTAGATGGGGGAGAAGTGTTAATTATTTTTTAAAATTTATGCACAACCAGCTAATCCCATATTAAACAAATTGTTAAATAGTGAGTTGAGAGTGTAACCAAGATTATTTAGCAAATTAAATGTATAAATTTTAAGGCCCGGCCTACCTTATGAACCTTTCTTAGGCCGGATCGATTAAATTTGAAATCAAATGAAATTATGTTTAATCTTTAATAAAAAAATTATTAATATGATAATGATACAAATTTTTTATAATAAAATTTTACTAATTATAAAATTCTATATTTCTTATTTAAAAATTATTTTAATAAAAATATTATGTATAAAATAAAATAAAATAAAATAGACATAAATTAATTTTTAAGTTTAGTTGGTCTTCCAAACACCACCTTAGCTATAGCTAATAATCCACAACTTATCTTACACGATTGACATCAAATGTTAATATATGATCATAAAATAATAAGGGGAAATTTAGGAGGAAGAAGGCAAAGGGAAACCTTTGCCATGTTTGTGGGACCAAGCCAAATCAACATGAGCCACACTCACCTGATCCAGTGCACATTTCCTTTTTTTTTTTAAATCTTATATAATTCACAATTTAACATATTAAATATATAACAAAGAAATTCAGAGTTATCCGAAATTTGACAAATTTATAAAATTCACTTAAAATCTAGTAGTAATTATGGTTGTCAACTTTATTTAAAAAAAAAAAAAGAAAAAACTTTTATACTTCTTACTTTAAGAAAGAAAAACCTGCAAGGAAAGACTTTTAGTCCAAAGTGACGCAAAAGGAGGAAAACAAAGAAAACCAAGAAAGCAAAATGGTAGGGGAATTGGATTTTGTGCTTATCTGTGTTGGCTTTGAGCGGCCATGAAAAACCACCGCACAACATAATTTCCATGGCCCCAAGCAAACACCTCTGGCCCCTTAAGTGTTCCAAACCACCAACCAACCTCTTCTATACTTTCACATTCCTCATTTCTCTCTCTATTTACTCCTCCAACAACCAACTTGTTGGAGACTTAAACATCAACAAGAAATATAAATCTCATCAATTTTTTTTTTTTCAAGGACAAGTATGTTCATGGTATTTTAGCAATTTTCTATTGCACAAAGAAAAACTCCAACACCAACTAAAAGTAGGCATAGTGAGTAAAAATGATGAATCCCTAATGAATAAGAATGTGCGTTTAATTATAGAAAATATTTTTTGATTTTTGATTTTTAATTTTTTTGTATTTTCTATTCGTAAAGAAAAGAGTATAAAATTTAGAAAATATATTCAAAAGATATATAATTTTCTATCTCTAATTTTCTCTAACAAAATTGAAAAAATTTGAAAAAAAATGAATTTTATTTATAATGAAAAACAGTTAAAAAAAACCTAATATTATTTTCTATTTTTCTTCATAAATTGAAAATTCATGTTTTCTAATTTTTATTTTCTAAAAATTAAAAATAAAGTATTTGAATACGATTTTATTTTCTTAGAAAAAAATTTCTAGAAAATATCCTTATTTTTCATAATTAAACACACCTTAAATTTTTTAATCAAATTTTGAATTCAAAACTTGAAAATATAAAAATTACGTTAAAAAAAATATATCTAAATTAAGTCAATAATGTTTAAATCTGATTAATTAAAATATGATTCTAAATATCAATCGGTTAAAAAAAAAATCCGATAAAAAAAAGAAGGAATTTTATGTTCCGTTCCCTGGTATGGCGATTGTTTCAAGCAACATATATTGCATGTATAAAATAAACAAAACTCATTTTATACCATCATTCAAAACCAATTCTTGTCGTCGTCATCATCATCATCGACACCAAATCAAATCATCTTCTTTTATATTAAAAAAAAAAAAAAAAAAATCACAAACACACCCAACAAAGAAGAAGAAAAGAAACGCTTGATTTGATTTACAAGATTGATTGATCAATTTTTCAGACCCTAAAGCACCAGATGTGGTGGCTGTGGTGATGCTGCAAGGACTTCTCCTTGTCAATCAAGCCCTGAACGTGGCGAAATTCCTCAACGTGGCACGGAATGGTAATGGGCCCTTTCTGATCAAATCCGTATTCCTCTTCTGCCTCTTTCAACAATTGAATGAATAGAGGATGATTTATGTAAATCACAGGAATCACAAACCTCTGTTGCTCTTCACCTTGTCCCACCATAATTGCCAAACACCCTTTTGGAATCTCTCTCATTTCCTTCTCGTTCTGATGATTGTGATGAAATATGTGAAGGTCAAAATTCAAATGATGATGTTTGTCTCCACTTCCCATGTTTGGGGAAAGAAAAATAAAGGACTAAAAACAGAGGAATGTTTTTTGTGGGTCTGTTGTTGTTGTTGATTGGGGTTAGTGCAGTGGGGGGGTTTAAGGTTACAACAAAGTGAGAGAAAATGGCCAAGGATCAGAAGCAGAGATGGCTAATAAGAAAAGGGTTAGAGAAGAGTCCCTCAAAGATGTCGGGATGTTGCTCATGATATACTTGATTCAGAAATTATGCACATAAAGTTTTGGATGAAAAAGAAGAAAGGTTGAGAGGTTCTAGGAAGATGGTGAGGTGTATTTACTTGGTTGATACGCAGAGAGAGAGAGGGAGAGAGAGGCTTTTTCTAGAGCAGGAATAGCTGAAACCGTCATAACCTGGGGTAAGTAATTTATTTTGCCGTCCATGAAACAGTTTATCGTATTTATTTCCTTAACAAGGTCTATTAAGGAGATGGATGTTTATCCAGAGTTTGTATGGAAGTCCAAATTTGCTATTTCCATGGTCAACTTTCATTATTTCCAACAGCATTTCTTTTCCCATTTTTCAAATAAAAAATATTATCCATCATTTTTCAAATATACATTACTAAATCTATCAGGCGTAATAATTTGCATCATGCGCCAGCTAATTACGTGAATTTTTAATAAATAAGCCAAAAAATTTTAGTATTAGGAATAGTAAGATTATATCAAAATATTTGTTAATACTATATTTCTGTTTATTTATTTTTTTATTGGTTACAAGGAGGGGGAGGCCACACTGACATGTAAAGGAAGCCGTTGCATGGACGTCTCTTTCAAGGAATTTATTCACTTCCGGAGGTGGTGATATCAGCTTATGGACTCAAAGATCCAAACTTTTCCACATAGTGGGCACAAACATTCCCTCCAGGCACAAACAAGACTTATTGTATTTGATCCCATTGTTTCATTTGTCCGCACTTCATATTGATATGGGAGTCCGGATAACATACAGCCGCCCCTAATTGCAAGGCTGATACTAGTTCCATAGAATCCAGTTTTAGAATTACCGGAGCAAAACAATGGTGTTTGAAAGAATTGAAGACCCTCTTATCACCAAAAAAAAAAAAAAGAATCGAAGACCCTCATGGACCCCCCACAACATGGTCGTAAAAGGATTAGCCACCCCTAGATTCACAACAAACCCTCCTAGCCAAAGACCATGCTCATCTCGTAAAATCTCTCCCACTGAGACAAGTTGCAACCCTAGCGAGAACGACCCATCTACATTGAACTTGAGTGTATCCCAAGGGGGAGGGGTCCAATGAACCCAACTACACACTCTTGATTGAGGGGGGACACCCGAAACCACACGCCACCCCGAATTCGCATACTTTTTGGCCTGACTCCCAACCTTCTCGATGTTAAAGTCCCTATCTTCGAACAGCACCCTGCACCTCTCTTTCCAAATAGCCCAAACGGTTGAAGCAAAGAAAATGGGCCAAGGAATACCCTCTTTTGTGTATTATATTTCTGTTTATTGTGACCCCTTTTATTCATTTTTATTTTTCATTTGATCATTGATATTTAAAAATCTAACTAATTTTATTTAAACAGTTATGGAGTCTAATTCAAAAATTGGCTTTCCCGATACTTGTTTTTCATTTTGAAAACTTGAATTCAAGATTTTAATTAAATAAGTCCAATATTATAAGACTCATAGGTTCCCCCTCCTATTTTGTCATATACTACGATATCTCAAAGGGAAAGGGTAAACCAGCACTCCTGTAGGATGATTATGGCCTAAGTCTGCCGAGAAATAAGCACATGAATTGGGTTCCTTAAACGTAAGAAAGAGAATAGAATGTTCATTCAACTCCTACTAACTAAATGTTTCCCTGCTAATGTGGTTAAAGTCTTTGGGTAAATGTATTTCTTGTGAGTTCATCGATGCACGTATAACGAGTAATGACTGAGTTTCTTATTAATTTCTCAAAAGCTTAAAATCAACTTGGGTTAAATTTATAAAAATATTATTTTAGTTTCACACGTAAGGTAAAATAAACTAAATCCAAACTTGATTTTAAGTCTGTTAATTGAAAAATCATTGTGATAAACCATTTAAATTCAAGAACCATCATACAAATTATTAAAAATATTTTCACTCGGTTTTATAATTATTGAATCATCATTTATCATTTATCAGAATTCATTACTGTGAGATAAGATTGTAACATGAATAATATATGATAAATGACGATTCAACGATCACAAATCTCATTTATATTAATTTATTCTTTATATTAGTTTAATGAATAGTGAGATAAATAGGCAGGATTTGAATTAAAAAAAGGGAACTTTTCATAATCATTGTATGGAAGAGCACTATGGGCTAATCTAGTTTATTCACCATCATTTCACATTTTATATTCAAAAGTTTAAATTTGATTTTCTTGTGACGCTTAAGAAATCCCATTTTTTTTAATTTATTTCTTTATCTTTTTTTTTTATCGTAGATTTGGTTCATCGCCTAGTATTTGAAATTTCACTATGACTAATATAGATCGACCCGCTGTCAGGTCCTTATTTAGAGGAATTTCTTGTAACGTCGTTTTTATTACTATTAAAACTCAAATTCAACCGCTTAATATGAGATTTTAGTTCCATTCTTACTGGAACAACGAAATGTTAATAATTTATGTCTTTATGCGACACTACAACACCTATTCCATGGTCAAATACCATGGGCAGTATTTCTCCATCCAAAATTTGAGAGTGGGATACCTCAACCTGCATTTTTGCAAACAAAAGTTGACCTAATTGGGATTTTTAAAACGTTATAAATTGAATGACTAAACACAATATTGACTTGTATGAAGTCTCTATCTAATCATGGTATCCTAAGGGCGTCTTCCTAGGACCAAGTCCAACCATGGATGGCTAGCGTTCAAATCCAGATTAAATTTTTCTTAATTATCCCGAAGAAATTTTTAATTCACACTTAATTTACTTATAAGTTTTTTTTAGTCATTAGAATATGAATAAAACAAGTTCACATATTGCTGAAACGTAATTGCAATTGGATGATGGTTGTGGTAGATATTTGTACTTGACAACTTCCTGCTTGTGACTGCCACAAACAACAATCATATTCAAAATTCAAGTGGGCATTGTTGTGTTGTTGAAGGTTTTAAATGCATTCTCTCTCTTCTCGCCTTTGGATTTTTAATTGTTGACTTCATCATCATTGGCTACTAGGGTTTAGTTGAGCTTGCAATTGTCTCGAGACAAGTGAGAGATGCTCATTTCTTTTGGTCTTCATACAGTTTCCTGCGTAATTTCCGTTGGCTTAATCCAATCCTGGACATGAAATTTAGGGATTTGAATCCTCAAACGAACCAAATCTTGGCAAGATGCTTAGTATAAGCTCGTAATTGGACTTAGTTTGGAAAACGAGTTAATCCCACTTGGCCAAGTAGATAATTTTCATTATTTGGTTTTTTTTTTTTTGTTAAAATAGGAACTAAATCCTGGATCACGGAATAAGAGGAGGAGAACTGTTGTCACCGGTTGTCCCTTGATAATCATTATTTGATTATCTACATATAATAATGTAGATCCCGTTGAATCTTTGCATGAAATCGAATCCAAACCCATAGAAAATCCTAGCTCTTAAAATTTTGCTTAAAGGGCATTGCTCCCTAAATCTTTGCATTAAACCAAATCTGAACCCAGAACATCCCAGCTAATAATATGTTTTTCTTGCTCCTAAATCCAATCTCACGTTTGTTGGACTTTTCAATTTTATGCTCGACACATAATACGATAAGAAATTTTCAAACATTTATCCAAAGAATCAGGGATTGTAGGGTTTTTACTTTTTGTTGATTAAGAAGGCAAACCAGAGATGTTGAGTCAGATGCCGATTAAAAGTTAAAAATGAAAGGAAAAAATGAAATTCCGCTTGAAAATTGAACTACAAGATATGCAAGTTGCATCACAACCTGTAAAGTTGAAAGAATAAGGAAATTCCGCTTGAAAATTGAAATACGCCGCGCTGCTAAGGTGTTTACAGATCAGAATAGAGAAGCGTGAGCGGAATTTGTGTTCCGTAATTTTAGAAAATAAAGCCTCTGTCCAAGTCCAAGTCTCCAAACCATATTCCTTCAACACAATAAGGTTCTAGGAACCTTCAGTTGCTACATTAAATGCTATAAAAATCGCAGCTTTTCTTCCAGGTATTTACGCCCAAAAAAGGAAAACAAAAAAGGCATCAAACATTCAACCACGAAGGAACCACAAATTTTCCTAGAAGTTCAGACCAGTACCAAAAGTAAATAATTGAAAATCAGAGAGAGAGTTTCACAAATTCAAAGTGCATTGAAGAAGTGGATGAAGTGGGAGAACTCCCAAATTTATATTTCCCGAGAAATTTATATCAACATTAGGTTTTTGGGAGCAAAATCTACTCTGCACATTTTCTCTGAAAAAAATTCCAAGCACTTTTCACTAAAACTGCTATGGCCAGATTGTATAGTATGATACAAATCCTATTGTTGTCTTGTATTAGTGCTTCTTATTGTCACACCATGCAAAAATTTGGTATACCCTAGAAAACTTAGTTTTTGATCTGTACTTCTGATCCAGTCTTTGAATAAGTGGTATGCTGTAGGTCCCAAATTCATCTCCTGCAAATTCATTAAGTTTCGTGGGTCATGTGAAGTGTGATAAAGAGGAATTGTGACTTTCTAAAAGAAAATGATCGCAGCTCATGTACCTGAGCCAATTCCTCCACCGAAGTGACTCTGTTGCCTTCCTGTTCAAAATACTCGAATGCAGTACTTGCAATTTTTTCCCATCCTTCAAGTGCCTCGAGCTGATAAATGCTTATTGAAGCAGCGCAGAACTCCTCAAAGTCCATCTTTTTATATGCAAGAGGTTCCATCTGCAATTTCAAACAAAAATTATCAGTTGGGCCTTCTACATTAAGTATTAACCAAATTCAAAACCAGTGTACAAGGAAATCAATAACAACAATTCCAATAGTTTATGATCAGGGGAAAAAAGACCATTCCAATAGTTTTTGGATCTTCATCCAAGGATCTAAAAGAAATTGAAAGTTATTTAACTGAGGGCTTGCAATAAAAACGGAAAAACCTATATTTACAATCAATTTAGAACCATAACGTCAAATATTTCCTTAGGTCAAATTTGCAGCAATAACAAAAAGAACTACAGGCTAACACAACCCAGTAACTAGTGATGTCAGATGCCAAGAGCAGATGAATTGAGAAAGCTTAATCATGACGACTCACTGTATTAAGAATGTCTAGAACCTGAGATTCCTTCATTGCGTCGGTCAAATTTCTTGTAAGACCCTGCATGTTATACCACTTGTCACCAAAGTATTGTAGTGCAAAAGCGAACAGGTAACAAATGCAAAATACCCTGTACTATGAAGAAGTAGAACAATAGGTCAAACCAGTTTCTTGTTGTAAGTTTGCCAACACAGACAGACAAGCAAGATGATTTTCATTAAAAGCACATAACTCAAGTAATACACAAGAATTTGTTAGATTAGCCATAACAGACTCCACCCGGACTATAACTACATGACATAGCAATAACAAAGATTTAGGTCCTGCGCATGTCCAGGCCAGATTGAGCTAAATTCCAGACATGTCTACTAGGTGGGAAGAATATGTGAGAAATCAACTAACCGCCCTAAAGTTCTCAAGAGAAACTTTTCCATCTTTTGGTTCCAACAGCCTAAATTGTGTCCTGAGGTAGGTAAGCTCATCTTCTGTTAACGCCTTTGATAGTGCCTGCAATGTCAAACAAGAACAAGATGTCAAAGAGATAATAAACTGGGAATCTCGTTCGAAGTAGCTGGCTCATTGGCTATGCAAGTTGTTAAACTAACTGAATAGCCAGACAACTATTCTTCCAACTTAATCATTAAAGCTTGCCATCTAAGATAAGCAAGCAATGAATATAGCTTGTTTGCTTACCAGGGCCAAGCAATGATGACCCTCAACTCCATTATCCAAGGCAATTAGATGCCCAGATTAGATCTATTAGTTTGCAAGAATGGGAAATTTGAATTATTAATCAAGAGCAAAAATATGTCATAAGATGACCACTTCAATCCTGCCTATCTAACTACTGCACTTTGCCTACTCAATTGATGCCTACTGATATTTGGCAATTATAGAGAAAAAAAGGGGAAAAAAAGGGACCTTTAATGCAGCACGTTTGAAAGGTGTGGAGCAAATATATGACTTGACTAACTTGTATACTAGTATATCCAAAGGCACAGGATGATTTTCATCTCGCAACCATGGATGAGCTGCAATAAAGAGCTGCTTATTAGTCTCCAGTATAGAGTACAAAGCAGTATATCAGTAATTAGAATAATCTTATACGAAAATGAAGAATAAGAAAAGATATGTATGAACACAAGCGCAAAGAGAGGGGGAGAGAGAGAGAAAGATATGATGTTGACATTATTCTGGTTTGGGAATGTCCAGTGAAAACTTACTCAAAGCTTGAGCAGCAGACATCCGTTTCCTGTGATCCTTGATCAGAAGCCTTCTTACAAAATCTTTGGCTTGTGGCGACACCGAAGGCCAAGGGGAGTCATCAAAATTAGGATCAGCCCTTAATACAGAGCGGAAAATTCCTGATTCAGTCCTTGCCCAGAAAGGTCTGCTTCCACAAAGCAGAATATATGCAATGACACCAATACTCCAGATGTCTGCTTCAACACTGTATGATCTATGGAGTACTTCGGGTGCCACATAATATGCACTGCCAACAATATCATTAAGACGCTGATCTGCTACATGTAAGAAAAGCTACATCTGTTACTCTATCATAAAACTAGCATCAGCACTACCATGACATATACAGAAGCAATTGTCGAGAAAGCTCTCAAATAGAAAACATATTCCCATAAACAATAGTGGAGAATAATCACCAAAAACTAGCTCACAGAAAACAATTCAGCATATAAAAGAATCAAAAACTCCAAAAACAGGGATGCTACATAAACAATGCAATAGTCCTCCCCATGCAAGTCATATTGGTCAATGACAGGAACCAAAAAGATGACCTCCAAAATGCATACTATTTGTCCTCCCCATCAAGTCAAAAATTTTAAAACAATAAAAAAAGCCAAAAGATGTGTCCTAGAGACAATGCAACCAGACTCCGAATTCCAAAAGCAGAGATAATACATAAACAATTCAATAGTCCAATGTTGAAGGTAGCAAGTCCAAAAATAACAAAAAGGCATTCTGTCATAAACATCTCAGGTTAAGTGTTAAAAAAAAAAAAAAAAAGCCACTTTACACCTTGTTTTTCAATGATCTCACAATGAACATCAATAGTATCCAACTGTGTCAACCCTGTCTCCCATCCCGTCCATAGCCTCACTCCTATCTAATTTTTGTGTGCAGCAAGAAACTTAGACTATGGATATATCCTTTCTTGGTGGTCAGCTGTTAACAATGAAAATGTAAATACAAAATTAAAAGCTGTTTATATATTCCAATAAACTACAGAGTGTCCAGAAGACAAGTATACCAACAGCTCTGGAATCTCATATATCATTCTCTTACTTTCAACATCAAAAAACGCTACAACAATGTTTTTTGCTGTTCAGCTTTGAAGGGTCAATAAAAATTCTGAGTATCATATCCAGATGCAGATCCTATCTGTAATTTAATGATCATTTCCATGTATTCATCACAGATGAGTATTAAAGTGGCCTGCCTTTGACTCAATCTGCACAAGATAGAGACAAAATGTACCTTTAAGAGAACTAAGATTTATACCAACACTAATGAGGTCGTAATCAGCATTGTCACCATCTATAGCTCATTTTTCCTTTTCACCTGGATGACTAAACTAAGACAGATGGCATAAGATCTCAAAGACAATTGTTCCAACATAAAGAACTTCAAGAGACTCTTATCCCAGCAATCCCCTATTTGGCTCAAGCTTTTGGATGAGCAATGGTGTCTAATTTTCCCACAAGTTTATGAGACTATATGTCTAACAACATATCGAGCTGTCAAATTTAATATATACATAAATATAATGACACTATTTCACCTAATCATTAAAATTATTTTAGTATGATTAAACCTCAGTTCTAAATCCTAGTTGTACTTCTTGGATCTTCCCCTTCAAAACTTATCCCTTTTCTCTCTCTTTAAGTTCTAAACATGCATACGAATACCACCAAAACGTAGGCAAGGTAGCAAGATATTTGTGCTTGATCTCCTCAGTCAAAGAACTTGGGTTCAACTTACTCTCTTGGAGGATGATGGCAGTGAGTTTGCCCTTGTATTTGTCTGATGTATGAGTGCTCTCGCTTGTGTGGCATTGTCCCCACCCATCTCTATCTTACCACAATATGAAACTTAATGGTGCCCACAAGAAAGGGGCTGGTATTTTACCATTCCATGTGAACATTAGCTGCTCAAAGATATGTCTACTCACCAACTTGGAAAATGACATCAAAAAAGTTTGGAGAAGAAAATTGTATAAGCGCCCCATAGACACAAAGTGTTCCCCAGCTTAGTGCGGGAATAGGGAGGATGGACATTTATGTACGCAGTCTTTCCGTTACATTTTGCAAATAGACTATTTTCACATCTTAAACTTGTGACCTCGAGGTCACCAAAGGAACAACTCCACCATTACACCAAGGCTCTAAGAGCACTACTTAAAATTTCAAAATGGCAACTTAAGTTATGGTTGCGTAGAAACATGTGACCGTGGACTAATTTTCTGGATGCATTCAACCCTATGAGAGAGGATCAACCAAGCAAGTAGGGGAATCATTAATTGAACGATCGTTTCCCTCTCTCCTTCTGCAACTAAAATAAGAAAAAAGTAGTCGAAATAGTATACTTGAGATGACAAAAGAAAAAACCGCAACACAATGTCAAAAGAAAACCTATAGAACAAGGTTTCCTCATCACCAAGACAAGGGACCAGCTAGCATCAGCCCTAACTTTTTAAAAGTTATGTATAAATTCCTTGTTTCCATTTATGAAGTCATCACATTGACAATCAACAAAGTAAATAAATAGTGGATCCAAACCCACAAAAATGACTACAGCATCATAGAGGACCTTTTCCAGAGACTGAATCTTTGGAGAATCAACGCGCACGCACACGCACACACACATATATATATTAAAAAAAAATAACATGTATTTGAAGATAATCAGAGATCTCAACCCATTACCTGGCCTTATAAAATCAGATAGACCAAAGTCAATTATCTTCATGGGAGCATCTTCATCTTTAGTGGTAAAAAGAAAATTCTGCCACGTGGTCAAAGCAATAGAAAAGGTGTAAGGGGAAAAATGCAATTTGTTTAAATGGCAGATAAGCCCAGAGATACTGACATATGCGTCTTTCCAACTGTAAACATATCATATGCAGGATTAATCATATCTCTATAAGCAGCAAAAAGAGCAAAAAGAGGCAGCAAAAAGAAGGAGCTTAACTCGAAGATATACCTCAGGTTTCAAATCTCGGTGCACTACACCTTGAAGATGGCAAAAAGCCACTACACTCAGAATTTGCACAAAAATAGCTTTAGCATCCTCCTCCATGTATCTTCCACCCCTACAATGCAACAGCACTTATGTATAACATTAAACAACCCCTTCTATCCCGTCAAGTTATATGTCATTTCTTTTTACCTTGATAAAATTCTGTCAAGCAGTTCTCCACCTTTGCACAATCTGATAAAGAAACAAAAAATAAACAACAAATAAGATAAACAAGTTGCAAGCAGTTATTAAAATTTTGACCAGTTTTAAGGGTAGAATTACATAGGATTCTACTAAATTTTGTATCAGATCGTTTACAATGTTGTAAAATTGTATCAACAGAATAGAAATTTTGGCAATTTGACTCTAACAGAAGCAAATGGAACCCTAAAGAAAATAGTTTACTATGAGAAGTAAATCCCATCCCTAGACTCACTGCAACAAGATTAGGAAACTCCAAATTATGGAAAAAAAAAATAGTTTTCAAAATTTGATGTTCATCAACAATATAACAAACCCTGGGTTTTTTATTTTTTATTTTTTGGATAGAACAAACATACATACACGCACACAGAGGAATCTCCCAAAAGAAAGTAATCATCCAAAAGAACTAAGAAATAAACATTAATCATAGTTTCATCATGTGAGTGCTTGAAAAATAAGATTGTTCGATGGAACAAAGAAATACATACTCCATGACTATGTAGACATTATTAGAATCCTCAAATGCATCATGAAATCTGACTAGGTTCTTATGTCCAGATAAAGCCTTCAATATTTTCACCTCCCTACGAACATCTTCAATTGATATCGCTGTTGTCATCTGCCAAATCAGACCTCATTAAAAACAATCTCCTCACAGATCCAAGTCAAGACCCAAATGAAAATCAGTAAGGAAGATTCGCCTTATTTTGCAGCCTCACAAACACAATGTAAAACTTTAGAAAAAAATGGAAGGAAAAAATTGAATAAGGATCATAAAAACATTTGACTCTGTAAATTAAAAACATAGCACAACCATAGTGATGCAAATTTACAGATATTACCATCTTCTTTGTTTTGGCAAAAACTATCTTTTCTATATGTAAGCACAGCTCTTTCCTGTCCAATTTCAGCAGAAACTTTTAGCATCATCCAATATGCAATAGAAGAGAGTGACTAATGCCAGTGATGTCCTCCCTATTTGCAGAAAAGACAACTCAAATAACAAAATCTGGACAAATTACAGGCTCAGCATTGACCATATCATTAGTTTCTTCAGATTCCCTTCGTTACAAATAATATGATGCTTTGAATTTCACTTAATCAAAGCAATCTGATTCCACATATGAATATGAACCATCTCTAGTATATCCTTTTTGGTACAGTAAATTAACATCAAAATTATATGAAGGAGAATCCAAGAGATGATGATCTATCTGTGTCTGTATTTCTATCAATCACTTCTCCGAAAAGATAAAACAAAGTTCATAATAACTGAAACATTTCAACAACAAGAAACTTAAAGTAGTCACTAAAACTTCTCCACAATGGCCCTTCTAACATGGAGAAGAAAAGAGACAACATTATAACCTTAAGGCTAAACATGAATAAGAATATAATACCTTCAATTTAACTATAGCTGTATCCCACTAATAATCATTTCTCACCTGTCATAGAACAAATCAAATCAAAGCCTCATGATTATTTTTTACAAGGTTAATGAAAATGCACCATGTATCCCACAAGTAGCTCCCATATGTTCAGCATTAACTTAAAAAGAATCACCTCTTCTTCTGATACTTGGATTGATCCAATTGATCCAAGCATTACGTCCCAAACTCCTTAGCTCGACTACACAAGTTTCTTCTCTTTTCTAATAACTCTATTCTAATTAAGATCACACCCACAATTAGCTTCCATACAAAGGACAACCATATTTTACAAATGACAAGGGCTACAAGAAGCAGACAAATATAACATTAGGTTCACAGGATCCAAATGTAGTACATATCCTAGCTGTGCTACCTCAATAGCTAATTTAAGCAAGTTTTGGCCAAGGACCATAAGAAAACAAAACAGTCCTTCACAACTTGGTCCACACTCTGAAAAAGCCTGAATGAAGCCACCAATTTCCAGAAAATTACCCCCCAAAGAAATGTCTGTATTCTTTAGCTGGATCCAAAAAGATGGTTTTCATCAATTAAATTATTTTATCATATTAAAACATGTCATTATCCAAAAATTGTTAACCAGTGTTACAAACTGCATCTTCTACGGAAGTACACTCACAAGGTCTTAAAAGGGCACCCTCTGCTTTCTCCGATGCTTCTACTTTTCAATCTCCAGATTCATTAAATAACCTTTTTTGTAGCCTCTGAAGAATTCCAAACATAGGAACAGTTACATTGGCCATAACTCATCGCCCCCATCCACATAAAGCAATGTTTCCCATGTAACTTCCTTTTCTATATGCTTCCCACCCACAATTTCTAAGCCAAGACTACCCCAAAGGATTCCCTCAACGGACATATTTTTCTTCTCTGTGTACTTAAGTCAACTAAACTAGAAAGTAACTCTTACAAATTAAATTGCAAATTCTTTGATCTTTTCGACTACAGGAACTTGTATGTTTATTTGACAAGCAATAGTTCTCAATTTCCACCAAGAAAAGAAGGTTCGAATCAAAAAGCTAACAAAAGGGGGGGGAAAAAAAGAGCATTTCACTGCGAAATCCATGGCCACGCCAAAAATTCACTACAGACCATCCCATTGCCTAGTCATGCCATGAATTTCCAAAGTCTAATCAAGCATCGCAGGATTGCCTTCTGTCTGAAAAACTCGAAGTCAGCATAGAAAAATTACCGTCAAAATCCACAAACTGACATAACTCTGCACACAAATATACCAATGATTTACACCGCAGAACCCAAAAGGGGAAAGACTAATGCTATTTAGACTTAAAAAGGCAATAACCAAAAATGATGAAATTTAGCGTGGCACGAATTCATGTATGCAATAAGGCTAAAAAATTAATGTCAATAATTAATGCTCATTGAGACCTCGGCACCTTAGATTTTATCTTTTTTATACGTAGATTTTTATGTTTTATCATTTCAATTCGGTCATTCAACATTTTCACTATTAATAGGATTCCATGCTGAAATTAAGTTCAGGAACCGAAGACTGGAATGCATAAAATCACTAGCACAGTTGGATCAATTGGTCAGTCCTAGCAGTGTCCAAATACTGATATCGAGCATAACAAGAGTCAACTACAAAAGGGGGGAAAAACACGTCACCGACCTTAGCTTTGGAGATGATCTTGACTGCAACCGCCTGATTCTTGAGCTCTCCTTTCTTCCCTTTCGCCCAACATGTATGGCCAAAGTGCCCTCTCCCTACTTCTTTCCCTAACTCATACTTCGCCGCCAAGTTTTTTGCATATCCGAACTTCTTATCAAGCTCTCTCTCTCCTTCCTCGCCACCTTCATCTTCCGGTATAGGCCCTTCTTTAGGCTTCGCCGGACCTCTCCGCTTCAACAGAGACGACATAATCGGCTTCGCCGGAGAAGGTGGCGGAAAAGGCCACCGGAACACTCTCCGCGGCGTCGACCTCGTCGGAGACGGCGAGACTCCATGCGGAAGCGGACTCGATCCTTGCGGGTAGGGGCTTGGGTACGGACTTGTGGAGAACGAATGATGCGGCGTCAATTTGGTGGATTTGACGGAGGAACCAACGCCGTTCATCGGAATTTGAAAGGTATCCGAAGCATCGCCGAAGACGGTTGCGTTAACTGTCGCGTCCTCGACAGAGACGGACTTGCTGCAGCAGGCACCCATCACCGGTGATGTGACTTCGCAAACTGATCAAAGTCAAAGTCCGAACATCCGGTTCACCGGACGAATGAAACAAGAGAGTAACGGTATGTTTGTGTGTTTTGGAGAGAAACGTTGAGAGAGAGGAAATATGAGAGAAACGAGCTCGAATCGGTTGGTGCGTAATTCAATATTTAACGGAAATTCTACGGTCACAGCCAGCTGGTCAAAGCTTATAACAAATGGACACGTGTCGGAGCTGGAATTTTGTAACTTTTTGTGTGTTTTCGGTAAGTGCGGCTGTGACGCTTTTTCTGGTCACATGACAGTACAACAGAAACGCGTTTTTGGGTAGTCTAGGAGCAGAAATTGTGAAAACACCGAACAACTCCATTTGCTTTCCTTTTACGGATAAAATAATACTCCATCCGTGATCCACTATGAATGTCCCAAAATATTTATTTATTTAATATTTAAAAATATCTCAAAATATTAAACTTATTGATGATTCTCGCCCCGCACGTTTCCTTTTTTGTTGGTATACTAATTAACTAGAATTCTTCTTTTCAGAAGAAGGATGAAAGGGTAATATTTATTATCATAAATTTGGATGATATCTTAATAATTTATTAAAAATGCAAAAGGGTCAAATGGGACTTGGGTTCTTGGAGCAATGGCTTCTTGGATTTCTTGGCTACTTATTTTGGTTATAGTGAGGGAACAAATACATGGTTATTGGAGGTAGGTTGCAATTTTACAGATATCAACTTCTTGCTGACTCGAACGGTTATCGTTGAAAAAAAATAAAACCTGCAAAAACCGTTAGAAGGTATTCCAACGGAGGAGGTTCCGACACACAAGTCAGAAAGCGATTTTCAAATATAAAAGAAACAGATTGAGAATTCAAAGAGAAAGAGATTCCCTGAGATTTTAAAAGGCCCAATGTGAAAGGTTCAGAAAGCGTACCTGATTTAGAGGATTTGAGAGTATCTTATACCTGTAAGACTCGTATGTCATTGGGGTGTTTCAACTCTAATTTCCTTATCGAGTCGATTCAGAAATCTCGAGAGCTTGATATTTCAAAATGATCATGATCTTTATCGTATGGAAAATTTCGTTTTCTGAAAAGATCCTTCTTCATCCAAAAAATATTGTTTTTAAGCAAGAAATCAAAACTGTTACAATGTTTTGACCTTACTTTATAATTGATAAAGATGTTGACTATCGGTCGATTGTTTGGTTAATGGAGGCCCTTCGTTGGTTCGATGGTCGGGGTGACTACAACCCTATCGTTCGGAAGATGGGACGATTAAGACCTTTCGATAAATCAATTGAATAGAGAGTAGTCGTTTGTTTTTACTCATCGGTTGGTAATTGTCCTTTTGGACCTCTTGTGTGGGCCCTTCAGGTACTGACCCTCTAAATTGGGCATAGAATTATGTCCTATCAATGATAAAGTGGGCTTTTAATTTCTCAATGCCCATTTAACATAAATTTTGTTTTAGGGTCAATTTTGGTCTTAAATAAAATTTCACAATATTTAAATTTGAGTATTTTTTTTGGGTTAATACTAAAACTCAAATCTAATTCTATCATAAAAGAAGAAGTGTCATTTGAGTTGAAATTCATTGGTGATTTGAGTTTGTTTTTGTGAGTGAGATGAATTTGTTATTATAATTTTTATCAAATTAGATGTAAATATATGTTTGCGATCAATTGATTGAACTTGTGACCTTATGAGCATATTTTCATTACTTTAGTGGACATCAAAATGCAAAGGATGACTGGAGCTTCATTTATTTAGTTATCTATCTTTACTCATCTTACCCAGAAAAATAAGAAAAAAATAAAAAATAAAATCTATCGATGATAATTATGTTAATTAAATCTTAAGGATATTTTAGTCGGTTTATATATAAAAAGTCAAGAGTGAGTGTAATAACAATTTTTATACATCAATAACATCTTTTTTTCGCTCTTAAACAAAAAAAATAAAAAAAAAGGAAGAGATGAGAAGAAAAGAAAAGAACGTGTAAGTACTAACCGGGCAATTTCCAATCATTACCATGGCAACAAGTGTTAATTCTTGGCATAAAATGTGTATGGAGCGTTTTTCGTTGAGAAATTCACTTTCTAAAAGGAGTTATTGTAACGATCAGTCCGGATTAGTTGGGATAATACCTTAAATACTGGACGGTGTCTAAGATAAGGTACAAAAAAAAAAAAAAGACATAAAAAAGATACCATGTTTTAGGAATGAGAAGGTTGTCCCAAGTTGGTTGGAGGTCACCATCTTGTTGTTCGCTTTTGTTCTTCCTAATCTCTTATCTCTCTCTAATCCACCGGGATTGTCAAAGAGGGACTAAATAATCATCACCATGTCATGCATCGCTTAATTATGGAAATTAATCAAACAAATTATCAAATTAAAATTAAATCTCGTTCCTATTATTCAAATTGACTGCAAGTTATATAGGTTAGTCATTAGGAATTGAGAATAATTTTTTTAGATATGAATTATTATATAACGCTAATCTTATTAATATCATAATATATTATAAAAGATTTTTACGACGGTAATATTATAAACATTAATTAATAAATCAACCAATTAAGAATTCGATAGTGAAAATTATATAAACTTAAGGGCAAAAGTCTTACACGTCATTTGATGTAATCTAAAAAACACTATCATTATGATAAGTTATTTGTCAAAATATAAAAAGAAAATGAAGTTAAATTTACTAAGATATATATTATGATTTTTTTTTTGAATTCAATTTTTAATGAAATCGATTTTCTAAAATCGACCTGATTGCTCAAAAAGCTACCCAAACATTGCCTAATGATAATAATAATAATCAAAAAAGTTGATTTTTGAAAAATTGAATTAAAAGTCGATTTTCCAAGCCTTCACGCAACCTTTTTCCGTATAGTCACTTTAAAATTGACTTTATCGACTTCGGGTGGGATAATAAGCCTCCACAGAACCTTTTTCTCTATCAATTTCATTCCTTTCTTCCGTAAAGTCCGATGCTCTGCAGAAATGGAGAGATCTTTCTCCGGTGTTAAATGTGCATACGGGCAAGGCTTCGGGAATTACGGAGAGGGTCACAAGATGTGGTCAATAAGCAACCTAATACAGCAGAAGGGGATTCAGATGAGCAGATTGGGAGTTAGCTGCAAGAGGGGCTCCCAACATTGAGTCAAGCTAATGGGTTCATCTAAAAATGAAGGTGTTCCTGGAGATGGAACGGATAGCAACTCTGAGGATGATTTTCTGAGTGTTATGGGGTTTATTGATGGGCTATATATACCGGGGGAAATTATAGAGCATGAGATGAAAAATCAAATGAGACAGATGTGGAGGCTGTGTGAACAAAAGGGAAATTGATTTTGGGAGAAAATTTTACGGATTCATTTCTCAAAAGAAAAATAATATATGGTGTGGTTTATATACATGAATACAAATAATGAAAAAATGACAAGTGGTATATTCAAGAATGTTCTACAAGAATATTTTATAACAAACTTATAGGCTTGGAGGGTCAGCAATTCCATTGTAACAGCTCTTGCACAATATTCCTTTCACAAAATTTGCTGCATTTGTTATAAGCTTTGTTGTATATATTTCATCATCCCCCTCAAGGTGGAGCTTGGTGATAGTCACCCAAGCCCAACTTGCAGAGTAAATTGTGAAATTGGGGGGCAGCCAATGCTTTAGTAAACAAATCAGTGAGTTGATATTGAGAACTTATGTGTTATGGTGTAACAAATCATTCTTTATATTTGTTTCTTACCAAGTGACAATCGATTTCCAGATGCTTCGTCTTTTTATGAAAAACAGGATTTGCTGTTATATGTATTGCAGTCTTGTTATCACACCAAAGTGAAATAGAAAGGGGAGGACTTATCTTGAAATCTGCAAGTATATAAGAAATCCACTGTAATTCACACACAATAGCAGCCATGCTCCTATCAGTCGAAAATCTTGAAACTGTAGTATGTTTTTTTATTTTCCAAGACACCAACGCATCTCCAAAATAAATGCAGTAATCTGTTAAGGATCTACTCGTATCCAAGCATGAAGCCCAATCGGCATCTGAGTAACCCTTTAAAATGAAATTATTAGTAGCAGGAAAGAACAACCCCTGAGATGGTGAACCTTTGACATATTTCAACAAATGCAAAGCTACACTCCAATGTGCCTTTGAAGGTGCATTAACATATTGGCTTAATTGTTGGACTCCATAAGTGATATCGGGTCTCGTAAAATTCAAACATAACAATCTACCAACCAGTCTTCTATATTGTTTTGGATTGTCCAATCTCTCCCCTATCTGCCATCAACTTCATTCCTTTTGTCATCGGAGTTTTGGTTGGCTTGGCTCCTAATAACCCCGCATCATTTATCACATCTAAGGCATATTTACGCTAATTAATGTAAATTCCTTGCTTTGTTCTTGTGATTTCAAGGCCTAAGAAATATTTGGTCTCACCCAAATCTTTGATGGTGAATAGTTTGTGTAGATAATTTTTTAAAATTATAATGTTTTCTATGTTATCCCTAGCAACCAAAACATCATTACATATATCAATAACACTGTAAAACTTCATGTTCCTTGTTTGGTGAAGAGACAATTATCATGTTGTGATTGTTGGAATCCAAATAATTTTAATTTATCTCTAAATTCTTAATTCCATTGTCTAGAAGCTTGTTTCAAACCATAGAGACTCTTCTTCAATTTACACACTTGGCCTTGAGTTGCTTTTGTGTAGCCTTCTGGAGGTATCATATACACTTCTTCATCCAAGGTTCCATGTAAAAATATATTATTTATGTCAAGCTGATGTAAAAACCAGCATTTTGCATCCGTTATAGTAAGGAATAACTTGACTGTTATTAACTTGGCTACAGGAGAAAAACTATCTTGATAATCGATCCCTTCCTTTTGATAATACCCCTTTGCCACCAACCTCGCTTTCAGTCTATCAACCATACCATCTGGCTTCAATTTAATCTTATAAACCCACTTTGAACCAATTGCCCTTTTTCCTTTTGGTAACTCTGTCAATTCCCAAGTGTTGTTGTGCTATAAAGCACTTAGCTCACTTTGCATAGCATCAATCCACCCTTTGTCTTTACATGCTTGCTCATAAGAAATTGGCTCCTGCAAATTAGATAAATTCGACAAGAAAGCCATATGTGCAGTGTCTAAATTCGATGAATTTCGAAATGGAAAGGTGTTGGGGGTATGCTTTGAAGTTTGGTGTTTAATGACATTTGAGTTAACATCAGTTGTTGTCAAGCTCTTACTTGAAGTCATATTCGTTATATAATCCTGCATCCAAATAGTTTTAGACCTCACTCTAGTGCTTCTTCTTTGAATTTATGGGGTTGTTTCAATTGCATCACTTTGAGAATTTGAAGGTTCGATTTCTGGGGTTATTTCAAAGGTAGTGTTTGTGGGGGGCTCTATATGTTGGTGTGTGATAATTCTGGTTTGTGGTTCCAAATTAGAGTTGAGAGGAACTAATGGCAAAGGTGTGTGTGAAGATTTCTTTTGGGTGTGAAGGAAGGGAAAAATGTTTTCATGGAAGAGGACATCTCGGCTGATATGTATTTTATTTGTATTTATGTCAAAGAGTTTATAAGCTTTCAGCCCACTTTTATATCAAATGAAAATACACTTATGGGCTCTAGTGTCAAACTTATCTTTATGAGGTAAGGTGTTTGTAGCATAACAAAGGCATCCAAAAGTTTTGAGTGATCAGGTTTGTGGCCAAACAACAGTTCATAAGGTGTGTGCCAATACAAAATTGGTGTGGGAAGTTCATTGACAATGTGAGTTGCCATGATAAGTGAAAATGATCAAAATTTTGAAGGAATGTTAGCTTGAAACATAATGGATCTTGCTATTTAAAGGAGATATTTATGTTTTCTCTCCATAACTCCATTTTGTTGTAGAGTATAAACACATGTCTTTTGATGTAAAAATCCTAATTCTCTCAATAAATTTTGACATTCAGAATTGGTAAATTCTATATCATTATCTGTTCTAATGACTTTGACATTCTTCTCAAATTGTGTTTTAACCATGGCAAAAAATTCCTTCAAGGTAGAAACAACTTGGGTTTTATGCACCAACATAAAAGTTCATATGCTTCTGTTGAAATTATCAACTATAGTGAGCATATATGGAGTACCGATGAGAAAATACTGTCTGTATGGACCCCAAAAATCTATATGAAGCATCTGAAAAATTTGGGATGTTCGAATTCTGCTAGTAGAAAAATTAAGTTTTTGTTGCTTGGCCTTATGACAGATTTCACATTCTTGTAAGGAACTTATGTCTGCATTGGTTATGTATGGTTGTAGAAAAGTTAGGTATTGTAAAACAACGGTGACGGGTGACCAAGTCTCTTGTGCCAATCAATTGAAACACCATTAGAAATTTTATTCATAAAGCCAAAATCAATACAAGAGTTTTTGTAATTTGCTTACACTTTTGGTGTTTGCAACTGATTACAAAATTCAACCTTCCTATTTAAAAAACTACAATTATCCAACAAATATAACTTTCCTATGAGTTTGCCAACAACTAATATTTCTTCCCTCTGTAGGTCCTGCAACAGGCAATAGGTTGGATAAAAAGTGAATTTAATTTGTGTTGTCTGTGCTAGCTTTGAGACAGATATTAAATTATATTGAAAGGTAGGAATATGTAGAACTTCTGTTAGATGCAAGGTTTGATGTAAATCTACAATTCCTATGTGTTTTACTTGCTTTATTGAACCATATGGTAGGTAAACAGGTGTGAAATGAGTTGTTGGTTGTGTATTTTTCATCAAATATATATCTGAACACATTGGCTACTTGTACCCATATCTAATATCCAGGTACCTGGTTTCATGCAATCAAACACTGTAAAGGCAAAATGGTAAGATGTTATACTTGCAAAATTTTTAATATGGGCAAAGTTCACCTCTGCTGACATTTTCCCTTTTAAAAGCTTCATTAGTTCTTGCTGGACTATAGAGGCAATGTTGACAGCTTGAGAGTCATCTTTGGTACCCATGTTTGCATATTCATCAGTGAAGTCCAGCGGTGTCTCTGCCATATATGCCATTTGCCTTTTAGTGCTTGTACTCTTTGCTCTTTGTTCTTTCAGGTTCTTGTACCAGCCAGGATAACCATATATCTTAAAACAATTTTCTTATGAATGCCCGTCCATGTTACAATAATCACAATGTTGTATCTCCTTCTCACTATTTCCAATTCTTTTTCCATCATTTCTTCCACCTGCACCTGGTCTTCCTCTCCTAAAACCTCTTCTGCCATTTTCTTTCTTACTGATTTGACCTCTAATAAACATTGCTACATTCTCATTTTTTTAAGGATAAATAGCATGCACATCTTTTTGCTTCTCAACACTTAACACCATCGAGTATGCTCTATTTACCGATGGAAATGGATCCATGACAAGGATTTGATCACGTACATGATCGTAGGTATCATTGAGCCCTATTAAAAACTGCATCAATTTGTTAAATGAAGCCAGATCTGAGACTTGCTTTGCTATTGCACATGTGCATACAGGAATCGGCATCAAACATTGAAGCTCGTCCCACAATTTCTTCAATTTTGTATAGTATTTTTTCACCTTCAGGGTGCCTTGGGTTATGCTGCTAATCTCCCTTTGTATCTGATCGAGTAGTGGTTCATTGCACTCTCTATACCTCTCTTGCAACTCTTCCCATAATTTCTTTGTTGTAGTTGTGTAAATGAAAGCCTCTACAATTTCTTTTGAAATGGAATTTAGGATCTAAGATCTTACCATGCAGTCCACTCTTTCCCATTGCTTTGTTTTTGGCGAGGTATTGAGTGGACGCTCATAAGCTCCTGTGATAAACCCTAATTTTAGCTTTGCCCCTAATGCTATCTTGATTGATCTGCTCCAGCTAAGATAATTTTCACTTGTCAAAGGCGATGTAACCAAGGTCATTCCTGGGTGATCTGAGCTTTGAAGATATAAGGGATCTTCATTATATTGAGCAGAATCATCTGCTTTTCCTGTATTTGATCTTACCATGCAGTCCCCCCGAGTCACGATTAGATCGAGGACCGATGATCGTTCAGCTTTTGGCGCCACTCTTCCTCTTGATGCTTCTTTCCTCACAGATTCTCAAAGCCATTGGTCTGCGATTCTTATTCTTCTTCTCACTTAAACCTTTTGATCTGAAAAGTTCACCGTTCGACAAAACCTGAAGCACCACAAGAACGAAAATGGTCACCTATGGTTGATAGCAATTTATGTAAGATTTCCCACGAGCTCATCACCGCTGGGTCAGAAATCTGTGTTTTTAAAATCGAACCAGACCGGCCGATTTGACTTATTCGATCAAAAATTATTCTATAGTTCTATTTGATTTTTACTGTTAAATCGCATAAAATTAAAATCAATCAAAACCATTTAACGACCAAAACTAATAAAACTATACTAATCTAATTGATTTTTCATTACACATAAAATTTTTCATAAAATGGTCTTATCGGTCTAACTAATATATTAATAAATTAATCAAATTATTTACTAATTCGATTTTAAAAATATTATACAAAACCACAAGCGTGTGGTCTTTTTCCTTTAAAATGAAGTTACTCCCTACCTTCCTAAACTCGACACTCCTCAAAGACCGCCCTCAAATACTCTACCCTTTGTTGGAAAATGTTTAGATTTACCATTAGCCTTTCCCTCCTTTTCTTGTGTTTGAGTGTACAAGTCTTTCCATTGATCTCTCTTGCTTATCTTTTAATTTAACAATAAGCCTTTCTTTAGGTAGATGATTTCCGTTTCTTTACTAATGTTCCACAAAGAAATGAGCCTTGTTTGAATGAAACAATTCCCAATAGCTCTTCCTACCAATTGTACAATAAGTGAATACTTCCATGATGTGTTCAACCTAGTACTCCATTCATTTGGTAGATTAACCAAAGGCAAAGGGGACCCTTCTGGTCATGACTTTTTATCTTCTTACTTAGAATCTAAGCATTGCTGAGGTTACTCAGGGCAGGTGTTCATTGGAGCTGAGCCGAAGTGCTTGTCCTTGTAACTTAGTTTAGAGAATATTAGACTCTCTCTATTCTCAATAGTTATTTGTTATTGTCTCCCGAGACAGGTCAAACAGTAAAATTTTCTCACTCTCATCCTTTCTTTTCCGATCTAATTCCGCTTAGTTATATCTTTTCGTACCTAAAAAAAAAAAAAAACAAAAGTTCTTTGTTGTTGAGCTACTTATGGTAGATCTGAGGGAAATATCGAAAGTTGTTCTTTTGGAAACGGTTTCCTCGTATAGCCCTTCTTCAAAATTTCTTCCAAAGAGCGATTAAATGGTGCTAAACCTAGACCGCGGTATTGTCTGCAGTCTACCTTTGGAATATCCATGGATGGAGGGTATCTTCTTTTAGCATTTATTTTCAATCATATGTCGTTGTGAAAAAAAGTTGTATGACAAACAACTGCCAAATAACGATGTGGGTCAAAATGAGTAGTACAGTCCTTCTCGAGGGTGTAAGAGAAAAAATTTAGAAGGGCTAAGATTCAAAAGCTAGTCACAACACAACTTAGAAGAATAGCTAATTATATGAGCATCCTAAATCTAGATCTCGTAAATTCCATTGGTGTGCAACGCGTTCCATAAACTCTTTTCGAATTTGGGCTTGACTTTAATTTGGTCCTTATTATATATATAAAAATATATATATCTATTTGGGGGTGTATTCGAGTTGAGTCGAGTCGATTCCGAGTATCTCTATTTTTGAACTCGAACTCGAATTCGACGAGTAGTAAATAATAGAGATTGACCTCGACTTAATTATATAATGAAATGTTCGAACTAAACTTGAAAACTCGATTATTATATAATATTTTATTTTATTTTATTTTTTATATTATAATCATAAATAAATATATATAATACATAAATATATGTTATCGAGCTACTCAATGATTTTCAAGTCTAAAATTCTAATACTTGAATTTGACTCGATTGTATAATGAACTCGATTAGAACTCAACTCGAATTCGGTCAAAATCGAATCAAGTCGAGTCGTTGACTGAGCAGCTCGCAAGTAGCTTGAATTCGATTTGGTTCGTATAACAACCATTCTATATGTTAATTTTAATAAATTACACTAATTATAAATTATACTTAGACAATATTTACAAAATTTATTTTTACTTTGTTTTTATCTTATTATTATGGGTATATTTTTAAATTTTAAAAATATAGATATTACAAATATTTTTTTTTTGCAAAATAAATTTAAATTAGCACTATATTGATACTTTTTTTGGTTAAAAAATCACACATGATTTCAACAATGATGCCAAAATTTTGAAATAAGGCCTACAAAGAAAAAAGGAAAATAATATAAAATATTGATAGAGTACACTGTATGAATGGATATTATGATATTATTGTGTTATTAATATCCAATAATTATATTAGATCTGACTAAATCTAATTCGAGTCGGATCATTTGATTAAAGGAGTGTGTAGGAACTTAATATATGTTTATACATGGTAAACAAGTAATTAATGCTTTTTAGATTAAATTAATAAATGCTTTTTAGATAAAATTAATAATTTAATTGACTACTTCTATTTAATTATCATGAGATATGATTCAAATATCAGTCGATGTGGTATTTGAATGCCTAAAACCTGACAAAACACCTATGGTCTTGAAGGGTCCAGCTCTTCCAAACCACGAACATATCGATCCGAATAGCGCGACCAATCTGTAGGTGCATTCGATAAGACCGAATGACTACCCCTCTATCCGATTGAATACCAAAGAAATCGAGCATTTCTACTCCCAATTGGTAACACTCAACTGAATCTCACCTTGATTAAATATCATATTTTAGTACAAAACGTATCTCTTGAATAAGGAAAAAAACTCTTGAAAATCTAATCGATAAGAGAAAAAATCGCTCCGTATAATCCAATTTCTTAAATGATAACGACTTTAAATCTTTGACGTTTGGGATCCAGAATTCTCGGATCACCTCATAAGGTAACTAGAGTTGTAACGCCCCAAGATCATACGATTCTAGAAGGATATCATATAAAAGCTCTTGATACATCAAACCAAGTAAGTTCTTTGGACTCGACACAGAATACACAAAAGTCACAGGGAGATCCGTTCTCTCTCCTCTTTGTCTGTTTATCTTTTCAAAAACCGCACTTTCTGACTTAAGTATCAGAGACTTTCCCATCAAAACACCCTCTAGCTGTCTTTTATAGATTTTAAGCCTCTTCATCGAGCATCCGTTCGAGTTACAATGAACCGAATTTGTGGAGCCAAGACCCACCTCCAACAGATTGGCACCGTCTGTGAGAAATAGACTAATTATCAATCTTTCTCACTAACTTTCTATCACTAAACAAAATATAACTACAGTCAAGAGAAAAAGGTCGGTCATCAAATTCGACTACGATGATCTAATCTAAGTCGACTCTAGTCGTAATGATCCTCTAGTCATTACTATCAAAATAGAATCTCATACGGTTAAAAAAGTTCTTATCGACCAAGGCGCGGATTGTAACATCCTTACTTGGGATGCTTTTCATCGAATGGGTTTCAATTCTTCACACGTTCAGCCCCCAATTGGATCCCTCAAGGGATTATCTGATAAATGTATCTATCCAGAGGGAGCCACTCCCCTTACTGTGACTTTAAGGACTCCTCTTAACCACGCAACTGTCAAAACCACTTTCCATATGATGAAACTATTCTCACTGTATAACGTCATCCTTGGCCGACCAAATCTAGACGAATGGGAAGCACTATCTAGTATTAGACACTTGAAAATGAAGTTTAAAATATCGGAAGGGGTCACCACTATCTGTAGTGATTTCGATTCCTATGCCCTCTTCACTGATAGAGACGGGTGGGGAAAATTTCTAATTGACATCCTAGAACTCAGAGGCGACATCAAATCAATGAACAAACCAGAATTAGGAGAAGAGGTAATTGAGATCCCTCTGACTGATGATCCCATTCGAACTGTTCAGATTGGGGCTGGCCTGTTTGTGCCTCTACGAGAAGCTATTATCAGTTAACTGCAACAGCACTCCAAAGTTTTCGTTTGGTCTCCCGAGGACATGCCTGACATCGATCCATCAGTCATCATTTATAAATTAACTGTAAACTCCAGCTACAAGCCGGTCAAACAAAAGAAAAGGGTGTTCATCTTCGAACGTCAGTGAGCCATTTAAGAAGAGGTTCAAAAGTTACTAATCGTCAGGTTTATCCGTAAAGTCAAGTATCCCGAATGGTTAACCAACGTGGTCCTGATGAAAAAGATCAACAATAAATGGAGAATGTACGTAGAATTCATGGATCTCAACAAAGCATGTCCAAAAAACAGTTATCATCTTCCGAATATCGACAAATTGGTGGACAATTCTTTAGACCACTAACTCTCTTACTCAGGGTACAATCAGATACGAATGGCGCTTGAGGACGAAGAGAAGAGGAGTTTTATCACTGAGTCCGATACATACTGTTATCGAGTCATGCCTTTCGGTCTAAAAAACGCGGGAGCGACCTTCCAACGGTTGATTAACGAAGTCTTTAAAAATCAGCTCGACCGAAATGTAGAATGGTACATAGATGGCGTGCTTGTAAAAAACACCAATGCTGAAACTCATATCATTGACCTTGAGGAGACCTTTCAGACGCTCGAACGCTATAACATGCGACTGAATCCTATCAAGTGCACTTTCGGTATCACGTCGAGCAAATTTTTGGGCTTTATGATCACCAATCGCGGGATTGAAGCAAATTTTGAGAAGATACAAGCTATTTTGGACATGTTGCTGTCCTAAACATTGAAGGAGGTGTAACTCCTTACCGGTCGGATAGCGGCTCTAAATCGATTCATGTCAAAAGTCGGAGAAAAGTATAAACCTATCTTCGATGTTCTGAAGAGATCCCAACGGTTTGCATGGACACCTAAATGCCAAACAGCCTTCGATCAGTTTAAAGAGTACCTTATAGCTCCTTTATTGCTCTTCTGACCGATTTCTGGTGAGAAACTTTACATTTATTTCTCTATTTCTGATCAGACACTTTATTCTATCCTTATAAGATATGACTCAACTATTCAAAAGCCGATTTATTATATCAACTGGATACTCAAAGAAGCCGAAATCAATTATGATCGATCAAGAAGATAGCATACGCATTAGTCATTTCAGTCAAATGACTTTGGCCATACTTTCAAGCCTATACCGTTGTGATACTTACTGACCAACCATTGAAACAAATCTTTCAAAAGAGAGACACCTCGGGCCATTTAATCAAATAGAGTGTTAAATTGGGTGAATTTGACATCCAATATCAGCCTCGACCTACGATCAAAGGCCAAGTTTTGGCCAACTTCATTTTCGAATGCATCCTCCTAGTTGCAGCTGCACCCGAGTTCATTGGCAGTCCTAATGAATGGTTGTTGCCAGACTGGACCATACATGTTGATGGATTCTCAAATTCTTCGGGTAGTGGCGCCGGACTCATACTGATGGGTCTGAACAACTTTAAAGCATAATATGTCATCCGTTTTGTCTTTAAAGCCACCAACAACTAAGTGGAGTATGAAATCTTGTTGACGGGACTCCAAATTGCAGCCAATATGGGAGCCTGAAGTGTTCGTATATTTATCGATAGTCAACTGGTAGTCAAGTAGATCGAAGGGATTTATAAGACAAAATACCCAACTATGGCTAAATATCTAAGTAAATTATGTGAAACGATAACAAGATTGGACAGAGTCGACATTCAACAAATCCCTCGCTCAGAAAACGCTATAGTCGATACACATTCTAAGTTGGCCAGCTTAGATTCAGTTGCTTCTAGCCGAACAGTCTACATCGAGAGTTTGTCGCACTCCAGTATCAATAACCTGAAAGGGTCCTAGTAACGAACCAGCCTCCTAATTGGAAAGACTCAATTGAAGCATATTTAAGAGACAACCGATTGTCCGACTCGCCATTGGAGGCAGCTAAAATAAAGCGAAAAGCCGCCCATTATGCAATCATTGATGGAAAACTGTACCAAAGTTTTTCACTCATCCCTACTTGAGATGCCTGACCCTGGAAGAGGGAAACTATGGTCTTCGAGAGATCCACGAAGGAATATGCAGCAGCCACCTAGGGGCTCAAAATCTAGTCCACAAAGTTTTACGATAAGGGTACTACTGGCCGATTATGAAGATCGATTCAAATAATTATGGCAAAAAGTACGACAAGTGTCAACGATTCTCTTTGATTCCATGAATGCTTTCTACCGAGCTTAGTTGTAGCAGGACCATGGCTATTCACCTAATGAAGAATAGACATTCTCGGACCGTTCCCACCAGCTACCGGACAGAGAAAATTCCTTATAGTGGCTATCGATTATTTTCACTAAGTGGATGGAGGCCAAACCTCTAGCCCAAATAACAGCAACTAAGACCCATTCGTTCGCATGGACTCACATAATCACTCAGTTCGGCATATCTCACGTCTTTATCACAGACAATGGAAAGCAATTCGACAATGCAAACTTTTGAGAGTTCTACACGAAGTTAGAGATTGACTATCGATTCACATTGGTCGCTCATCCATAAACCAATGGATTTGCAAAGATAACTAACAGAACGATCCTCCAAGGACTAAAAACCATGCTAGATGAAGACAAAGGACGATAGGTAGACGAACTCTATAGTTTCCTTTGGTCATACCACATCACACCCTGAAAGGCAACTAGAGAGATTCTGTTCAGCCTGACGTACGGAAGCAAAGCTGTCATACTAGTGGAGATTGGGATCCACTTGCTTCGGGTGACCCAATACGATTCCGAACAGAACGAATCTGCCTTGCGTGAACACCTAGACCTACTCCCTGAACTACGACAATTCACATCCACCTAAATGGTTGTGATCAGCAACAAATGACGCAGTACTACAATCGGTGAGTCAGAAATCGAACGTTTAAACTAGGTGATTTGGTGCTAAGGAAAGTAGAAGTTACCAGCCAACTCCAACCTGGAGGTAAACTAGCCCCTAACTGGGAAGACCCTTACCAGATACGCTCTATGGTTCGCCCGGGGGCTTATCGCCTAAATAGCCTGGACGGATCGACTGTGCCCAAGATCTAGAATGCAGAAAACTTTCGGATCTACTATCAGTAAGTCATGTCGTTTCTCCTTCGATAGAGGTATCTCCTATCAAGTAATCCCCTCACGATTTTCCTTTCGATAGTTCTATCGTTTGATTTATAATATTTTCACCCCAATCAATTGTTACCTACCAAATTGATCTATCTTTTCGAATAGCCTTTAGTTGCCCTGTCCTATCGAAAAAATTTATCTCTCCAAACGGATCTTAGTCGCTCTATCCTACTGAAATAATTTATCTTCCCAAACGGATCTTAGTCGTTCTGTCCTATCGAAATGATCTATCTCTCTGAACGAGTCTTAGTCGGTCTGTCCTACCAAAAGGATTTATCTCTCCGAACGGGTCTTAGTCACCCTATTTTACCGAATAGATCTATCTTCCCGAATAGGTTTTAGTCATCCTATTCTATTGAATAGATCTATCTCCCTTAACAGACCTTAGTCGACTTGTCCTACTAAAGGAATTTATCTCCCCGAACGGGTCTTAGTCGTCATGTCCTATCGAAATGATCTATCTCTATGGATAAGCCTTAGTTGTCCTATCTTACTAAAGGGATCTATCTTCCCGAACGAGTTTTAGTTATCTTATCATACGAAATGGATCTATCTCACGGAATGGGTCTTAGTTATCATGTCCTACTGAAGGGATCTATCTCCCCGAATGAGACTTAGCCGTCCTCTCCTATCGAATGGGTAAATCTTCCCGAATGGACTTCTGTTGCCCTATCCTAACGAAAGAATTTAATTCCTTAGGTGAACCTTGGTCGAAAGAGTTCGTACCATCAGTTGAGTTCGTATCAATGGACAAACAAAACATACTCCTATTAACCTGGAGAGCATGAGGACAACACCAAATGTCTTTCACACAAGTGAGTCGATCACATAAGCAACCCGACATGTGAAAGAAATTCTGATAGACACAACAGATGACAAATAAGTGGAGCAAATCTCTTTAATTTCCATATGATAAATACATGTTCAATTACATTAGTAATTACACTTTACAAGTCTCTTAGTTGGACCGATTACATCAAAATAAATATATAAATGGCGATATCGTATCGATTGTTCGACAACACTAGAAAGTACAAAAACGATAAGTAGAGGAACAATGAAAAACAACATGCAGCCTTACTGATATGATAGGACTGCCAAAACGGGGGACAAATCGATTGGGAAGGGATTCGAATGATGCATAAGAATATCATCAAATTTTCTTTCATTACCTAACTCCCTACACACAACCGGTATACCCTGCCACCTGACTCGGAAAGAGACTTTTTTCTTAAATTCGAGTCAGGGACCCTGACGGGAATCTTGATGAAGCCCATCACAACATTCAGATACCTAATGGTATAACGAGTCCTCATATCAGCAGTCTCTATTCTTGACGAGACTTCATACCAACAGAAACAACCCATGCTACTGAGTTTTGCAAACACTGGAGTGTCCTTTTGAAAACCCCACATAGAAGACAACTCTCACAAGGAGAAAACCCTCAAGCATGAAGAAAGTCATTGAAGTAACACAAGGTACCACGGTCCCTACTGATAGGCACGAAAAAATCTCTTCAAAATCTTAGAACAGTTGAAGCACTTCTCCAAAAAACGTGCGAATTAAGTGAAAAAGTTCATACTATCACACCTTCTTGTACCACATTAATTTTGAATTGAATCAAGTGGAAGGTGGAACGTATTAATACTGGTGGAAGACAAAACAGTTGAGACAAAAGGGAGACTTATATCCCATTTGCTTTAATTTCGTAACAGTTGTGGATGATTCGTTTGATCTCAAGAGGTACGTGTTGCAAGCTTCCATACCCTTCTAACTTCTTGAGAAGCGAATTTCACTCATGGCGTCTCTTCTATAAATTAACACCATGAGTCAGGGATAAATGATGTGACGTAATTCAAACACCAGTTGGTACAATGTCCGGGTACCCAAAACCCGACAAGACACCCATGGTCTTGAAGGGACTAGCACCTTCGAACCACGAGCATATCGATCTGGATAGCACGACCAATCTGTAGGTGCATTCGGTAAGACCAAATGACTACCTCCTCTATATAACCGATAACTACCAAAGGAACTGAGCATTTCTACTCCCAATTGGTAACACTCAATTGAATCTTATCTTGATTAAGTTTTCTATTTTAGTACGAAACGTATCTCTTGGATAAGAAGGGAAACTTTTGAGAATCTAATCGATAAGAAAAGTAATTTTCTCATATAATCCAATTTTCTAAATGATAACGATTTCAAATTTTTGACGTTTGAGATCCGAAATTCTCAAATTGTTTCATAAGAAAATTAGAGTCATAACGCTTTAAGATCATATGACTCTAAAGGAATACCATATAAAAACTCTCAATACATCTAGTCAAGTAAATTCTCTAGATTCGACACAGAACACAAAAATCACAGGGAGATCCGTCCTCCCTTCCTCTCTGTTTGTTTATCTTTTCGAAAACCGCTATTTCTGATTTGAGTGTCGGAAATTCCCCCGTCGGAACAACTTCTGACAATCTTTTGCAAGTTTCAAGCATATTCATCGAACACCCATTTGAGTCACAAAGAGCCAGATCTGTGGAATCAAAACCCACCTCCATCGAATTACAAAAAAAAAAAAAAAATCAGAATGATGCCTTTATAGTTTATCAAATTCTAAAAGTTAAAAATTATCATCTATTGAATAAAATTTCAATAATTATATCCTATGTTCTAATCAATTGGCAAGAAAAAAATTTATATATTACATACGGGATTCCTACTGATAATTAGGAGATCAGCGGGGAGATCAGCGGGGAGGTTGGTCCAGACGAACCATGCCATAAAAAATGAATTTATTTAAAAGTTAGATTCACCAGGATTCCACAAAGAAAATAGTCTAAAATCAAAATTTCTTAAATATTATTATTTAAATTTTATCCTCTAATTGTGATTTTAATTAATGGCGAATATCTATTTTTGCTAGTTTTTTAATTTTATTTTTGACATGAAAATGGATGCATTAGGCCTCCATGTATTTCATATATATCCATTTATTTTATTTTATTTTTCTTTTTGTACCACATGATATATTGGGAGATAATCAAACTATTAACGATTAGTTCAATAAAATTTTGGACTTGTTTTATAATTTTAAAAAAAAAAAAAAAAGAAAAGAGTAAAAGGGCGAAAGGAAAAGGGTGCCAAACGTGGCACGCGCTGCCAATAGCGCGTGAATCAGAAAAATCACGTCGTCGGGGACTTCCTATATAAGTGGCGGGAGCCTTCCACCGGTCTGAAATTTTCACCCGCACTCTCTGTCTCCCTCTTCGCCCAACCCCTCCTCACTCCCTTCACCTCTCTCTCTCTCTCACACTCACTTTCTTCCTGTCGTCAACGATTCACCTTTTTTCTCTCTCTTTCTTCCACCCCCTTCAAAACCCTACCCAACCCCTCACTTCCTCTCTTCACTTACGAAAATCTGCGCAAATCTTCCTCCTTTCCTGTCTAATCATTTCTCTCACTTCCCTGTCGATTCTTGTCTCGTCAAAATCTATTTCAAGTTCAAACCCTCATTTCTCTCTTTCTCTCTCTATAAAATTCTAGGGTTTTTCTTTTCGACGTTCTTTCAGAGCATAAATTTTAGGGTTTTTGGATCAGAGTTGGAGAAGAAGAAGAAGAAGACGCAGCTTGGATTTCCAATCTTTGAATGGAGGCTACCGCCTCACGCGGTGGCGTTTCTATTCCCTCTTCTTCATCTCCTCGTAAAGAATGGCGTGCTCTCCGGAACCCTAACTCTGAAGTGGGTTCTACTTATCCATCACTCGCTTGCATTTCTCTTGTTTTTCTCACTCTAGGGTTTTCATTGTTGTTGGATTTCACTATTGTTATTAGGACATGGAGCGCTCGAAGCTAGGTCAATCTGATGAGAGAACTATATACGAGGTTATTTCATTACTTCGAATTTATGATTATTTGTGTGTACTTGGTTTGATTTAGTTTTTGAATGCGAAGTTGATTCCGGGGTTCGTTTTGAATAACCGTAGCAAGGAAGAGAACCGCTTGATATGGATTTCTGTTCGATTACGGTAGACGAGAGTTTGGACAACGAGGATTTGCTTCAGCAGAGGCTTCATGAAGTGGGTAGACAGAGGGAGGAATTGCAGCAAGTTGAGATTGGGCTTAGGGCTCAGCTTATTGCGGCTGCTGAGATCACGAAAATGCAGAATACTTGTGAAAAGCAGATCAAAGAGCATGCAAATGCCGCAATGAAACTTCAGGTGTGTGTTTGGTGAGTTGTTTAGAGGAAATGTGGTTTGGTTTATGTGTTTTTGTAATGGTTTTTTTTTTTTTTTGGTGTGATTGCGTAGGAGCAATTACATGAAAGAGAACAAACTATACATGAGTTGGAGAGGCGGATGGAAGAAAAGGATAGAGAGTTGCATGCTATTAAGCTGGACAATGAAGCGGTTTGTTTACTACCTTGTTTGTTATGTTTTGCCATTTGTTCTTGTTCTTGCTATGATCTGTTATGTATGCAAAAAGTTCATTCTTATTTGCTTTTGAAATGTTGTGTGTTGTTGCAGGCTTGGGCTAAAGAGGACCTGTTCAGAGAACAGAACAAAGAATTAGCCACATACAGGTAAGAGTTGTCTTTATCTGGTAACGTTTCTTCTACTGCTATGCAATTCTTGCAATTCTATTTGAACTCAGGTGATGTGGCAATGGTTGTTATGCATGATAGGAAGTGGTTATGCATTCTAAGAAGTGCTAAAAATTTTTGTACAATAGTTGTTTGTTATATTAGTCATGAAAAGCTCTAATTGATGTTAATCACGGAGATTGCCCTCTAGATCAAACCTAATTAATATAGCTTCTCCTTGCAAGATGCGTCATGTCTCATTGTCTGCATTAGTGGAGTACAAGGTTGTCTGTTGAGCAAGTTTTTTTATTTATTTTATTATTATTATTATTATTATTATTATTATTATTATTTTTGCAGAAGGGAACGAGATAATTCGGAGGCTGAAAGAGCTCAACATCTGAAACAGATACATGATCTGCAGGAACATATCCAAGAAAAAGAGAGGCAGTTTCTTGAGTTGCAGGAGCAGGTCTGCTTGTTTTTATATTAATGATGCACTTTAATCTCTTTCTGTAGTGCCAGTTAGTTAAAGTGCAAGGTGTTTGTTATTCTATACGTTGGTCCTGAATGTGCAACATTCAACATGTACCAGCGAGTTAATACCTAGGAAGGCCGTGTCTATAGTATTTTTTGCTGAAATTTTGGCATTTGAAGGAGCATTTCCCTTCTAGTTATTTGTTTTAGTGGATATAGGTTCTGGAGTTGTTCTCTGTTTTATTTCATTTGTGCAATGTCTAACAATTTATTTGTCATTCAGCATAGGGTTGCACAGGAAACCATCCTTTTTAGGGACGAACAGCTGAGGGAAGCTCAAGCTTGGATTGCACGTGTTCAAGAGATGGAGTCCTTGCAATCGACGACAAATCACTCTTTACAAGCTGAGCTGAGAGATAGGACTGAGCAATATAATCAACTTTGGCTTGGCTGTCAGCGACAGGTTGACTGCTTTTGAGTTATTTTCTGTTGTATTTTCCTATGAGTTTTCTCTTGCTTGTTGTTTGGGGAATTCTGTGCATATTTTCTTAGCATGGAAAATGATCTCACCTCTAAACTAAATGCTGAATTCTTGTTTTCGGCATCCTGGCAGTCTACCTATGATAATCTTCTCCTTTTTCTTCCTTTTGCATTTTTTTTTTTTTGACTGTATTTATAGCTGTAGGTCTTGAGGGAAGTTTTGATATGATAAAATTGACCTTTTTGTTTTCTCATATCAGTTTGCAGAGATGGAGAGGCTTCATCTGCACACAGTACAACAGCTTCAACTTGAGCTAGCTGATTTGAGGGATAAAAGTGGAAATTATGCCGAAGAATCACGGGCATCTCAAACAAATTCAAAGGATGCTTCTCAATTTGGACAAAGCAAGGGAACTGAACAAGATCTGAATGAAGGAACTGCATCAAATGTAAATTCTAGAGCCCTCTCCAATGGGACTGACAATGTTGCTTTTGGTTCAACCGGCAACCAATCAACTCAGGTATGAACAATGGTTATCCTGAATATCGTTGTTGGTGTTGCTGCTGCCACGCTTTTCATTAATATGCAAAACAAGGTGAATAACATAATGTTGCATGCAGTTTTATCTCTTATTATCTTAATAAAGTTGCTTGTGCCTTAAATTTGGTTTCACAATTATTTTCTTTTAGTTTCAGTATTTGTAATGACTTTGATGTGGTCAAGATCTAAATGTCTTTGCATGTCTTGCTTTCTCTATTTTATCTTTTCAATCAATATCAAAATGGCATTATTAGCCTTATCATCATTCTTATTCATTTGCGGATAAAAGCTTAAGCTGTAACCTAAACCTGAGATCTGATTACGTAAAATATCTAGATCTTTCTTTCTGCTTGAGTTTCTTGAGACTTGATCAAGCTCTCTCTCTCTCTCCTACTCTCTCACTCGCTCTCTCCTTTTTGGCAATTTTGGTGAAAATTTTTGTTCTCAGGTTAAAAAACTCACTCAGGTTTGCCCATGCGTTTGAAATTGTAGTTCATTCTTCAAGATGATTTTAGTTTGCATCTCAAAACCATCATGGGAGAGATGAGAAAATCAACTACAGTTGCAAGTTGATTTATAGGTTGTCAATAGTAGAATCTTGTTCCAATGAGAAGAACAACACAAAGTTAATTGATTTCACACCTCACAACTGTGGAAGTAGACTGAATATGTCAAATATGCTGGCCTTTCAGTGAAGGGCTCTCTTATGCAGTTGTTGCAAATCATCCTCATGGTATCAGGGCATCAGATTATTGATTCTTTAGACAGTGAGAGTCTAATAGGAATGATTTGGAAGGAATGTTGTATTCAATCTGGTTCAGTTGCAGAGTCAGATGAGTGAAGGTTTTATCCTTTGTACAAGGATTCAGGTTTCAAAAATAATATTGTAAAGGTCACACCTTCAATCTGGTTCACTTGCAGAGTCGGATAAAGGAAGTTTTTATCTTTTGTACAAGGATTCTGGTTTCAAAAATAACAATGTATAGGTCACACCAAGTAATATATAGGGTGCACAAAAGCCTTCTTGGCCCCAGTCCATTGTCATGTGCACAATTGATCAGACTTTCTAGTTGTCTCAAGTAACTTCCTTATAGAAATTGTTCCACTTGGATGACAGCAGTATGGATTTTCTGGTTTGGGGCAAAACTGCTCTCTGTAGCTTGATGTGTGCATCAGATGAGAGCAGCCTTAATTATTTTATTGTTGATGTTGCTGTTAATAACTCATGCAGCCCAAAATTTTCACCAGAATTTCCAGTTGTAACTGGTGTAGTTAGTTATATAAGCTTGTAGGTGGCATAATGACATCAGAAGCCCATGTCCTTGCATTTTTTTTTTCCTTATTCAATGTGGTCTGTTGGCTTCTACATTTAATTATTTTAATTTTGAAGAGTAATTTTTTCGAAGCAGTTTAGAAATTACAATTAATAGATTTTGTGGAACCCCAACTTGTTACAAGTTTCAGCAGAGACCTCGGAAACTAGTGATTCATGATTAATTGATATGCTTATTTCAAGGGCTTTAAAAGCATAACATTTTGACCAAAACGAAGGTTGCGCTCCAAAAAGTTCGAAATTTTAGACAATATTAGGATTAAACAGCAAAGTTATAAACTCTTTGGGTCTTTACTGATTCCCTCACCTATGACACCTTATGATGGTGCACTATTAAGTAAAGACTGCATTATGTTGTAATATTTGTTGCATTTTCTGAACAAATGGCTGTAAACCTTGTTAGAGATTCATTTTGCTCGAGGTATGGTTATGTTCATGTTACATTGTTCTGGCACGAGGGAGATTGTGGATATCAACTGGAGTTATATTTAGCCACTGGAGACTGATGACTGAACAGTGAGTCATTGTGATGAGGGTGAAAACGCTTTTTCATTGTTATTGGGTTTTTGGGTACATTGGATGGATTAATATTAGAAGTGGATGGTTGAGAGCACATGCATTTTATGGAATCATGAATGGTGGAAAGAAGTATACTCATTGTGTCACAAATTGATCTTCCAACTCTAGTAGATAGATTTTAGAATGCCTCGCTTCTGCTTGCTTTCTTTGTAGAGCTCTACTAAGTCGATTTGGGCAAAGAAGACATGGTCAAATGCTGATGAAGGGTCATGAATATGAGATTTGATAACTGCGGAAAGTAATTGAGTTTTGAAATAAAGTGGCATGGTCTGTATGCACCATGCCTGCAGCTACAACCGTCTCTGCCTGATCATAACAAGGGATAGGGTGACCAAGATGTCATGCCCACTAGATTATTAAAAAAAATAATAAAGGAAAAAAATGAATTTGGTTGTGCTGTCTTCTAGGCCTCAAGAAGGGGGCCCAACATGGCCCACCTCTTAATGCTGTGCCTTTAGTGGCTGGTTAATGCTCCTTTGTGTGCTGCAATATGTGCAAGTTATATCTTGCTGGGCTAAGTGAGTGGGTGTGCTGCTCCACCAATTGGTCGAAATGCCAATGGTTATTCACAGTTGGCCTTTTTGTTGAAGTGAGGACGCTTAGATGAAATGAGAATGCTTAGATGGATGTATGACAAAACTAGAAATGATAGAATTAAAAACGATGAGATACATAATAAGTTGGGAGTTAGTATAGTTTGTCTGATGTGGTTTGAACATGTGTAACGAAAACCCAAGGACGTACCGGTTAAGAAGACCGAGAACTTAAATATAGGAGATGTAATAAAACGTAAAGATAGACCGTTGAAAACTTAGATGCAAGTTATTTGCACAAACTAAATCAACACATTTTTTTCCCATATGTGTCTCTCACACAGCTGATCCCAAATTTTTGGGATCGAAGGTCTAGGTTGTTGTTGTTGGCCTTTTTGTTGAAGTGGATCAGTACTTCCTTAGGGGTGAATGTGCAGCATATGCTGTACATGAGCCATGCCTGCTGTATGGTGCAAGAGAGGGCTATCCATGTGCCATCTGTTAATTCCGTGGCCATCAACTTGGAGAAAAAATATTTGAGAATTTGAGATGTATTTTTTTTTTATTATTGTATTTTGGAAAATGTGTACTGCTGAATTCTTATTGGCCCACTGAATGTCTTCTATTTTCTTCAAAGTGTTCCACGTTGAAGAAATGGTTTGTCATTGGCCTTAACAACGGTAAGGTTTTGGATGGTTTCAAGGAAACATGGATTTTGTTCATAATAAGTTGACTTAGTGAGATGATTTTATTTTGTGGCCAGGGGATGGATCATTGTAGTATTTTTTATCAATATGCGTGTTACAACTGGGGAGGAAGCTTAGTTGCGTTGAAGCTTAGTTGTGTCGCATGTAGGTAGAAATCACGATATTCATTTAAAGTCGAAAAGTGATTTGTTATTTCAATAAAGCTCAGTTCTGTTGGTCTTTTAGCTTGTGGTGAAATAATAATGCTGAGAAGGATTAGCCTTAGACTCTACATGCTTTAATTAAGATGTTGAAGGCTGCACTGGCAGGCACAGCCGACAAAAAATATGTTCAACTTTAACCAAAGTTACCCAAGTTTGGTTCTTGCTATGGCAAGGAAATGAAACAAGGTTGATATACAGGGGTTTCAGGAAAAATTACAAGGCTAGGGACTTTGGGTTTGAGTAGAGGAAAAACATACAATTAGCTGTAATAATTGGTTTGATCAGATTGTATTTGTTGAAATGTTTAACAAATCTCAGGTAGTTGAGATACTATTGATGCTGATTATGTGTTTGAGGACCCTCCTTTGAGTGTTGGAGATTTGTTTGATGATAAATACAAGGACTATGCTATCTACAAAAGCTTGCCACTTGTTGGATTTTAAGTACATCTTCTAACACCTTCCCTCCGATCCTTGCACCAGAATTGCCCTTAAAAAGAGGAGTGAAATATCTAAATTTGGACTTTGGTAGAGTAGCTGTAAAAGATAAGCTCCTTTTATTGTTTCCTGAGCTTCTAATATGATGATCTGTAGTCTTATTTATTAGCCTGAAACATAATTGATTTTGATGTATAAAGTTGATTTGAGGAGCTGTCTAAGTTCACTAACTCTTGTTGATGTTATTTCTGTTGTTGCATTATACAAACAGTGGACATGAATAAAATGTGTTGCCTCCCATGAGTGGCCTTTTTTTTTTAACCACATTTGGATGAAGGGAAAGAATTTTCGAGGATGGTAATTTTGATGTTATTCTGAAAATAAGAGAATTAATTTGTCTCAGTTTGGGTCGTGTGTGAACCAGGAGAAGCAGTATGATGCTACAAGAGTGGAGATGGAAAATGGAACAATGTTATGAGAATAACGCATAAAGAAATACTTTTTGGTAATTATGATGCTTCCAGAAAGTACATCAAAAAAGTGTGTGTGTGTGTGTGTGTGTGTGTGTACATTATTCTTATTAACTATGTCCTCTTAGCTCAAAGTAAGGCTACCTTTCTAAATACATCTTACAGGATTGGGCTTTAAAGTTTGCCAGCTGTAGTTTAGTGTTTTACAAGTTGATTATCTGCACTAGATGCAAGTTACCTGAGCTGCAGTATCAGTTTGAAAGTTTGGATGTAAATGTTTGTATGTATGCATTAACTTTGATACTCACATTGAAGGTTTTCAAATCTAAGATGTATTAACTTGACTGTTTGAATCAGTAGATGACCTTAGAATATAACATGAAGAAGAAATGATTTTAAAGAAAGTGATTTGGACTATGCTATGCGTGAGAGATTCAGAAGTTACTTGTCATATATTGGCTGTGTTGATTGCCCAAATGTTCAGAACATTTGTGCGGCTAGATGATGCTGATTTAGGCAGAGAAAGAATATGAAAGGTTTGTTTGATAAACTGAAATTAAACACACAAATGGCTTTGAGTGCTGAATTTCAATAGCTGAAAACAAGTTGCTGAAGAGGCAGATAAATGAATTCGTCGGCTTAGTCTATGTAAAAATCTGATGGACCATTTTGGTTGTAGTGCTAGGACTCTACAATCCACTGGGATCCATGATTCCTCGTATAAAAGATTGTTATGTTTTCCCTTTTGACTTGGCTTACTGTCTTCGGGGTTTTCAACTGAAAATAAATAAATATTACTAAATTCAGGAAAAGAAATTAATGTTCATTGCCTGAATATAATTTCTAACTTTAATGAGTTTTTTGTTTATGATTATGTCATTACCATATTTTTTCAGAGGAATTATAAAGGTGTGAGGTGTCTGTGCATGTGTATCCTATATTTTTTATCTTTTTCCATGTTGCTCTTTTTGTGCCTTGTCATTTTTTTTCCTGCTTGTAACTGTCTGTCATAGTACCTAATTGAAAATTTGGGGCCACGAATAATTTGCCTTGAAATTTGGAGGGTCTTGCTTATATCCATAGTAATTTGGAAAACTTTGTGTAGTATCTGGGCCTGTAGTGACTGCTGAAAATTCAGATGTTATTTTCTGTCAGATGATGTTTTGTATGAAGGATCATCTGCAAGCTTATTTTAGCATTAAGTGAATTTTCATACCATCATTTTCCCCCTTAAAATTTGACAATTCAAAATACAATGATGCTGCGTTTATGCCTTCTGTTCTCTTCATTTTACCAGAGGGTTATGGCGTTTTCTCTTCATGTATTACTGCAGTCTTTTTTTTTGGGGGGGGGGGGGGCGTGGTTCATTTCATGTTAGGCATAGTTAAGATTATTTTTTAGGGAAAACTTTTAACGTGCATAGAACTTTTGAAGATCATTCTGAGGTATACTTAGTTAAAATGTTTGAATTGGTTCCTTGTCAGAATGAACATGTTGCTGCAGTCCCAATGGTTCCATCATCCTTATTTGGCGTGCCCGCTTATCTTCCACCAGGACAAGTTACTGCTTTGCATCCATTTGTCATGCATCAACCAGGGAATCCCCATTCGGTTCCATCACATGTTGGGCCTTATCATTCAATTCCTGCAGTTTCATCACTTCAGAATTGGCAAAACCAACAGGTCACTCTTTGAATCCTGTAAATGCATTCCACAATCTTTGGATTAGGTGTTGGATAAATTTCTAGTTTCTTGTTTTTCTCTTCAGGATGCATCAGATGCTTCAAAGATCTCAAATCAGAACCAGTATCAGTCTTCTCAAAGTGATCAAAACTTGTTGAGATCAGATGCTCATTATAACTATGAAATTTCAATGAATGGTCAAGCTATGCGGCCTGATTATTTGGATGTTCATCTCAGCCAAGGAGTGGTTCCTGATTCTGCAGTCCAGGCATCCACAGAAGATGGACAGGTTCGGAAGCTTTGGGCTTCTTCCCTTTTCCCATTCCCTATTAGTTGTCTCCTATCATTATAAAAATGATTTTTCTTGCGATTATTTGGAACCATCAAGTCTCTCTTTATAATTTTCAACAGTTAGTATCTTTTGTCCTACCAAAACTATATGCTTTTCAGATTCGTGAGTCTATTGAGAAAAGCTACGTGGTTGCCCCACAAGTGCCGCAAAACTTGCAACAGATTTCTTCTCAATTTCCTGATGCATTAAGGCTGGAGCCTCTTGAACGGAACACTGAGAATAAGGTTTGTTACCACTTGATTACCTTCTGTTGTTTCCTTTTTCTTGAAGGGAGAACAACTGGCTTCTAATGGATCTATGTCGTGATGTGAGGATACCACATAGGCTGAATCTCTGTGAAACCTCTGTTAGATAATGGTATATAATGAGCTTATATTTTGAACTTTTTCTGGCATAGGAGGTGAGTGCTGTCATGTTGACCAATCATGCAGTAGAAGGACAAACTAAGGCAACTGAACATCCATCTTCTGCTGCTAATTCATCCACACCTGATACTGGAGTTCATTCACTGAATTATAGTGACGCATCAAGTACCAGGCCATCTGGTGCGGTCTTGTCTGAAACATTTGTCTCAACTGGGCAGACAGATTCACTGGCAGTTGGAAAGACTCCAGAAAGTACTCTTCTTGATGAAAGGTCATTGCTAGCGTGCATAGTTCGGACCATTCCTGGTGGTGGTCGAATTCGTATTAGTACAACGGTAAGCATGGCTATGAAACTCTCAGAATTGGTCATATTGTGAGCATTGCATTCCTTGGCTTTTGAACGTGGGATTTAATAGATTACGCTCCCTGTCTTCTCAAGTGCAGCTACCAAACAGGCTTGGGAAGATGCTTGCGCCCCTGCATTGGTATGATTACAAGAAAAAGTATGGAAAACTGGACGACTTTGTAGCTGGTCATCCTGAAGTGAGCTCCACGTTTTCAATTTTTGCATAAGCTTGCCATCTTTACTTATTGATACAAATTTTTGTATTTTCCTGCATGTCTCCCTTTTGTTTGTACAGTTATTTGTAATTGAAGGGGATTACATTCAGCTTAGAGATGGTGCACAGGAAATTATAGCTGCTACAACAGCTGTTGCCAAGGTTGCTGCTGCAGCTGCAGCTCCATCTCCTTATTCCTCTTTCTTACCTACTCTGGCTGTTACTCCCATGGCACAAAATCAACGTTTAAAGAAGGTTCTGTCAATTGATGCCAAACCTGTGAAGACAGTGTATAAGGAGTACCCTGTTCCTGCAGCTGCAAATGTGGGTGATAATCCTTCACAGCTCTCTGCCGTGCAGAAACCACTGTCAAATGGTTTTAATGTGGTTGGAGGTCTCTCAAATGTAAAAATTCTAAGCAAGACCAAAGATCCTTTAGAATTGAATGGCTCAGAAACTAGACCTCAGTCTTCTGTGCTAACCCAAGCTAATGGAGCAACTTCTGATAAATCAATCCTTGGGGGCTCTCAAACCAAGGGAACAAACAATGGGAGATCTGGCACAAATTTCGTGGGTCGACATCCTGGCAGGTATTTGCTTAAAGTACCTTGCAGTTTTCAGTGCCTGTCACCATGCCCTTGATTCCATGGCATCTCTTTATAGTTGGATAGATGCTAAATTACCTTATTCACTGCCTTTTGACAGGACAATGGGGGCACCGGCTTCAACTTCAAGAAGATAGTGAGCATTATTTATTTACTTTTTCCATGCCATTGGTCTTCTAAATACAGATCAGTCATGTTTTAGCTGGATTACCTTTGCTTGATATACTTGCTCTTCAGTACTTGTGGACAACATTTTCCAACAAGAAAGCATGAAACAAGTTAAAATGAAATTATAACCACTGCCATGCTTGATTTCCTTCTGGCTTTTCAAATAATTTGTGCTTGACTTTTGCTGAACGTGATCAGTAAATACAACTTGATTGGAAGTGCTAGCTTTGCTGTATAGAATCTGATTCTTCTTGAGCGCTGGCTTAAACGTAATTTTTATTGGTATGCTCTGTTCTTTCTAGAGTTATCTGATATGGAGGCTTAAGCTAGAAGCATAGCAACATATCTACATTGTAATAGATTTTACTTTTTCCTGATAATTTCTTTGATGTAGCAGTTGATTAGAACCGAATTATATATATATATATATATATATATATAATTTTTAACAGGTGTCTGCTCATGCTATCCCTTTTCTTTTGTTTGGTAGCAATATAATTGAGCACTTGCAATGATTTTTGACATTATCGTACCTTCATGTGAACGTGCATGCGGCATGGATCTTCTAAATATATGCAAGAAAAATCAGGCTTTATCAAGCACATGGGTCTATGCTTTATGGGATTTCTGTGTTCTGCTCTTAATATTACATTCTTTTGATCGTTTCTGTTCTAATTAATCTCTTTCATGAATGTTTTGCTATTTTGATTTGGACAGAATACAATTCGGATTTTGCTGCCAAGCAGATCTGGAGGTTGCCAAAAGTTGAGGGAAAATGGATGCACAACTTTTGGTTTAAATCTCTGAACTTTTTGCATTGTTTGATTGGAGTTATCTGCTTATTCAATTTGTCTTTGTTGGAGGAAACCAATTTAAATGGCATTCAAATGACTGTCCATGCAACTCCTGGGGAGTGATTTCTATCCACAAAAATGGATATATGCATCTGATAGCTCATATTACTCCTCGTGCTATGGCATTATATTACTTAATTGAAAGTGATTTTTATTTGAAATGTTTTCCTTAATGATGTTCATATGGGTGTTTTGGCTTTGCTCCATTACACCCTGGTTTGGTTGTTGAAAGTAGTGATTGGAACAAAGGCGACAAATCAATGTCTTTTGGACCCAAATGAAGTGCCAACACCTCTGGGTCCCATGAGGTGGCAATGTCTTCCCTTGCTTTAGTTGCCGCATCAGTGAAGGGCCAACTCAATAGAGGGTGTGACCAGAGCCACGTTGTGCCTTGCTCTGTATTGTCCGTCTTATGATTGTTCAGGGCCCGAGTAATCCCCTTCCCTCTCCTCACCCCATGGCTGACACTAAAACGGACTCTGTTTTTATAGTTTTGCTTTTTACAAGGTTTTGTTTTGGGTGGCTTGTCAATTATGGGGTAGGGGGTTGGGAACAAATCGACTTATGTGGGATATGATTCGAGGGCTTTACCGTTATATTGTTTGCCAACCGGGTACAGGTTCAAAATTTCAAACATTTGGTTTCCTAGCCCAATGGGAGGGCTTAATTGTATGTTAATCAACCCCACCTAAATTGAACAATTATCGTTTTAACAAAAACATGATAATGTAGTTGGCCAGGGATTAGTATCGACGAAAATTGGATATTTTGTGTATGTAGGATGCTATTTCATTTTTGGTTACAACAGGACATACAATTTCTTTTTTGGTTACAAGAGGAATGGAATCTTGGATTACGGGGTTGGGGGATGGTTCTCTGAGTTGTTCCCGGATGCAATGTGATGATACAAGTATCTTGGTGTATCCCCTTTTGCCCCGCAAAATTTAAAACTGATAAAAGTAAAATATATTTGTAGATTTGGGAAGTTGGGAAAACAAAATATTCATTTCATCAGCACCGCACGTCTGTTTTTAGATACCTATCTGGATTTCAAACATTGTATGACCTAAGCGGTTAATCTTAGGGGTGAGCAGCAAGCATAAGCATAAGTTTGCTGAACTTGCCCCAACTTGCCCGTTCCGGTTAGGGATTGGCAATGCAATTGGGTAATGGCAAATGCATGGGTGAGGTTGAGGATTTGGATGCAATAAACTGTTAAGAATCAAATAGTCTTGAGATAAACCAACCTTTCTAGAGCTAGAGTGGGCCTATGCTCTAGTTTTACAATTGGAGATCGGTGACAAATCATGGTGATTTTGCCTTCTTTCTTCCTTACAAAATTGTAGTTAAAAAAATTACGTTTCTTTTTTTTTTTTTTTAGTATAAGAAAATATAATTAAATGAAATTAAATCAGGAAAAAGAGTATGAAGGTAGGAAGTCTTTACTGTTTAAGCTGTTTCTGAGAGATTAAAAAATGACTTTCCTATATATTCATATATTGTAAGTAGAGAAAATAAAGTCTCAATTGAGAAAATTGAAATTAAACTCAACTTTGAACTATTAATTTATCTCACATCTATTTTTATTTTGCAAATACTCCGTTTATAATAAACATAATAAAGTATTTCTATAAGAAAATAAAGGATAATCGTTTCTCTGAATCGAGAAAAATCAGGACAAATTATAGATGGTGCTCATCTTGGAAGGAATTATTTCGACTTATATATATGTTTTTCAATAATCATAGTATAATTTGACTTTTTTTTTGGGATATAATTGTCATTGTGCAAGTACCTTTGCTAAAACGACGTCGTAAAGGTTTGTTTTATGCCAACGGACGGGCGTGGGGGAACAGGTAATAGAAATCTCGAAAAGAAAAATTTTTGGGGGAGAGAGAGAGAGATGGGTTATGTTTTGAGAGTGAGACTGGCATCCTTCTTCGCAGGTGCTGCGACGGCGTCGTTTCTGGGCATCTACCTCCTTCACAAAGATTACAAGGTTGCCCAGGATTCCATCTCCCAACAGGTTCCCACTCTCTCTCTCTCTCTCTAACCATCAATTTCTGTATGTATTGTTAATTGATCCAAAATACTTGTTTATCGATGTATCAATTTTCGGAATCCCATAAAAGTCTTTACATAAATACTAGATGATTGAAGGTTTGGTGTTTGTTTAAAAGTCACAAAGATTAGGGCCCTTCCTAAATTTCCCTATTTGGGTCTCCTGTAGATTTATTGTGAAACAAGGTTCAATTAGTACGACTCCCTCAAGAGTTAGAATTGAACATTTGCTGTTAATTGTACTTGTCACGGCAAAATTTAAAAAATCCTGGTTACTTGGTTACTAAGTTGCCTTATTTATGCTGGGGGATGATACCACATTTGAGAAAAGAAAAGTTATGGTGGTTATGAGAATTTTTTAGTGGTTTTATTTTATTTATTGCTTTAAGAAAAAAAAAATATTGGTAGTTATTCAGATAATTATTTTGCCCATTTACAAAAATGAAATTTTAACTGCTAAGTTATCATAGGAAACTAAAGAGTGGCATCTTTTAAATCACTATCCTTCATCAATTGTTACCGATGATGATTAGATTTTTTCACAGAGTTCAATAGCTACTTTTATAATTGGGAACTGCTGAATCGATTTTAAGTAATTTTTTTCGCGCGATTACTTATATTTTTTAGTTCGATCATGTGAAAGACTGAGTCTTGAATTATATACCTCTATTTTAATTTCTTTTCAAGGCACTGATTTAGTTGCTTTACTCCACCATGTCCTCTATGCTTTGTATTTATTAAGTTTTTAAATTCATCATATTTAAAACAGCCCCATATATCGTCGCGCTTCATACTTGTTTCTGCTCTGCATTATATAGTGTTTCCGACTGATCATATTAAGAAAAACATTTCTGCTTTGATTTTGTTCAGTGGCTAGTTGTATTCTACGAATCATGGTCACAGATATTTGGGTAGAGCACAGTATGATCTCAATGTGGCAACATGGCCCACATTACCAATGGTTGAGTCAATTATTTCCTGACATTTCTAGAAAGATCAATACCATGCTTGTTTGACAACATGTTGGAGATAAATAAAGAAACAGTATAAACCAACAAGAATGGCCTTGCGTATTCTATAAGTCTCTAGTCATTGGACAGTTTAGAGAGAGATTCTTATCATTAAAAAAATGAATTTCAATAACTCGAAATTGGAAGGCCATGGCACCCCTGATCACAATGTGAGAATGAATGAACCTTTCTTCTCAAGACTATTTTGAAGCTCAAATATTTATATGTCAAATGATAATTTAAGATTTATAAGATTTTTACAAAAGGATATGTGGCTTTGTCCATTCCAAAAGTTTATCTAGTATTTAATCAAACATTGTGATCTCAAAATGTGTTATTCTATCAATTTCTGCTTTCAAACTTTTCTATGTTTCTTCTTTTCTTACAAACATTCACCCTTTTGTTCTTGTGGGGGTACATGTTTGTCCATGCACATGCATGTAGTGTGTGACTACTTTCTTCATGGTAACACACAAGTTGAGTAAAACAAGTGAAATTAAGGGATACCATAACTATCAAAATGTTATTGGGTTTGGTTTGTTGTTGTTTCATATCTCACTGTTAAGAAGGATCCTTTTTTTCCCCCTCCTGCTCTGTATTGATTAATATTTTCGAAACTCCTTCTCAGGAAATGGATAATTGTTCTCTCCCTTTAATGTATTTTATCCGGTTTAAACAAAGCTGTTCAAATTATTATCTTTCTTTTTTACCTTTAGCCATTATACATCACTGACAAAATTTTGTAGAGAAGAGTATTTTGTTGCAAAAAGATTTCTGTTTTTATCTGATTGCTTTGGGATAAATTTGTAACTCTCCTTTTTATGTAAATTTTGTTTATTTTAATCTGATTTAATTCAATTGTTGTTCTTCCCTTTAATTAGCATTGAAATTTGTTATCCTCATTGTGGAAATTTTAATGTTGGTTTTTCTTTAGTCTGTAATCTAATGACTAAAGAAAGTGGAAAACTGTTTCCTGACACAGAAAAAATGTGCCCCCGCCCCCAACCCTTTATACTATCCAGGTCCTCCATTGTATGTTTGACATATATTATGCCGAGTATTTTTTGCATCCACATCTTTTTGTCTCACTTACTGTGATGTTGTGAAACGGTTCATTTTTAACAGCTACGGGTGGTCCCCTGTGGTGACCTTTCACGTTCCTTGCTGGTTGATTTTGCAAATATTTCCTATCAAGTTAATGGTGGTAACTCTCTCCAAAGCAGTGTCTAGCAGGGTCTCTTCCTTGTTTTTGGGCCCTTCTCTTCTCCTCCTTTCCCCCCCTTCCTTCCCCTATCTCGGCATTGGATCTTTTCAGGCATCAAGTGTTCTAGATGGCACAAAATTTGTATTTAGTTGATCAGAAACTGAGGTTTATGGTTTTAACATTAGTCAAGGTGGCCTCCATGCTATATATCTACACTTCACATGCTTCTACTAATGATGAATTATCACCTTAACACTCATTGCAGTCACAAGATTATTGAGGTAAAATTGCTGCGTTAAAGATGGCTGCAACAAAAAAAATTCTTTACCCTTTTTTTCCCCTTTTTGCTGTTCTAGCATATGCAACTGCATGAAGAGTGGTCGACTATCATGTGGTCAAGAAGTTATCAAAAGTGTGAAACATCCCAAAAATTACATTTTATAGGAAATTGAAGATTTGAGAGCACAATGGGAATTGTTTGGAGTATACTTTCTGTTGCAGTGATGCATTGAAATACTTGTGATATAATATCTTTTGCAACACAGTGTCTTTAAATTTGGATCAGTACTCGCCCATGTAGCATGGACAACTATTAGCTTAACCTGAATTAGATTTGGGATGTAGAAGCTTAGAAGGAAAACTTGAAAACTGTTTTGCCCATGTACCCACATTCTAGCCTCCTGTTATATTGCCCTACTGATGCTAGAGTGCTGTGGTTGATGATGGATCTCAGCGTCAATTCATGTAAAGATCATTACTTCGTCATTTTCTTAGCCACATAACTACAGACCTATGAAATTTTGCAGCAACTAGCTGAAAGATGCGAGGACTTTGTGTTTGGGTGTGATATCACTATATTCATGAGGCGAGTGTAGCCCATGTAGTTTCTGCACATACACGCAGATATTATGGGTTATTTTTTTTTCTTATTATTATTTCTAAGTGTGCATTTGCATCATTTCATTAAAATGATGAGGATTTCTCATTTTTGCTTGTTTTGAAAGTTAATATTCTATTTTGACCTTTTCAGATGAAAGGTTTTCACGACTCTTTGGAAGAACGTATATCCACCTTGGAAAAATTGAAGGCAGCTGAGGCTTCACAGCATGTTGAAGCAACAGAGTAGTAGGAGTAAGAAGGCATGCTCCACAATTCTAATTTTTTTTTTCAACTTCTCATGGCAATCTGAGTCTCCTGCTTTTCTTTTTAAGGCATGCTTGGTCCAATAAGGACCCTATCTGTGAAAAATTACTCGTTTCAATTTTGTAAGAAGCCGTGTTTGGTTGGATGCCATACTTTGCGAAGTTGGTAATTTTGTGAAACTTGAGTATCCCACATTGTGGTGGCAGGACTATTTGTTTCAGATTTAGAAGGTCTAATGACATAAGTGGAGAATTTGAGATCTGTGGCTTGCCAATGCTTTGATGAGCATAATTTTTCATTTTTTTTTTGTGTATATGATGGGTATTTGGAATTATGTTTCAATTTATCCGGTTTGGGATTTGTAGTGATCTATTTCGGGGGTTATTCTTTTAGTGTTTTTTTTTATTTTATTTTCAAGACTTAGACTCGAAAACTTGATTAAAAGATATAACGTCATATCTATCCCCAGTTAATTTTTCAATCTTGAAGTTAATATGTTATGCAGTTGTTGATGCAAATTATGATTGAACGTGAGAAAGTACGCCATAATTTATGAAAGTGGAGGGCTACGCTCAAGGAGGCCCTTCCCTAAATATTTAGGCTTTCAAGTTCGTAGTCCATACCTTGGAGCCTTCATTTTTATTTTGTGTCACGAGTTCAAAGTTTTGAATTATTGAGGTATTTTTTGGATTTTGGAGGAAAGACATGAGCAATGGGCCGGGCTTTGGAAGATGAATTAAAAGGGGCTATTGGGGAGTTCGAGGGTCAACAAAAATTTTCACAGAGATCAAGCTAATTTTTAATTTTAATTCTCATTCCCTAATTATAAGGGAAATGTCTCAATTTTGGAGCAGCCTTTTCAATGCAACTGAATCTTTCACCATACGAGAAATGTTGGTGTTTCTTCACTAGAACCATGAGATGTACGAGTTTTTTCACTATAATTAAAAGTTAACGTTGTTTGAAAATTTATTAGGCATGTTTTGATTAAAACATGTATGCTTTTTCTTGCTTGTCTTACTTGAGAAATATCGAATATTCAATTATTATTAAGTTGATAAAAAATATTTATTAAAAAATTATAAAATTTAACAAGTATCTGGGTACCCATTAACAAAATCATAATTAAATTTAACTTAGTTTAAAATTGGATCAGGTTTGTATTGAGTCGAACTTGGGACTTGGCCTACAATAGGTATCTAATTTTTTATTTTATTTTTTTATTTTTTTAAGTCTTTGAATCTAAAATCATTATATTAGAAAAAAATTATGATTATTAGGGAACGAAAGAGGCATCTAATCCTTCCCTAGGCGGGAAGGCGCACTGCAATACCTAGATGGGACAAAATGGATCTATGTACTAAGGGATGCTGAAGATCGATTATGGCGACATGACTTAAGAGTGATAGCATTACCATCCATGAGACAAGTTGACTTCTTTATCTTGTAAAATTCAATTACTTACTTAGGGAATATACTTAGGCGTATTGATCCAATTTAAATTATTCTATATAATTTGATTTTTATTTTCAAAGTTAACCTTTAAAATTTAAGATTTTCTTTTGTCATATACTATTGATTAATTCTAATAAAATTATATAGAATGGTTTTCGTTTTTAAAATGACACTGATACTATATTAATAAATAATCGGATTCATATATTAAATGCTATTTTTTGAAGTAAAAAATTTTTATATTTATACATTACATTTTGAGGTGATTTTAATCCTATTTAGCACATCTTGTGAGAGATTGGGGGAGAAGAGAATCAATATTTCTGTGAGTTTTTTTTTTTTGGGGGGGGGGGGGGTTTGGGAAGGGGATGAATGAAAAAAAGGCCCATAATCTTGTCTCTATAATCAAATTGGATGCAAAATATCAACAGATAATCGATTTTATAGAATGAGTTATTAGATTTTTTAATTAAGTATCGAGTTTAAAATTTAAAAATAAAAAAAAATTATATTGAAAGAGTTATTTTTTAAATAAAATTTTTATAAATATTTAAATTAAATTAATTAAAATATGATTGAAGGAAAAAAAAATCCAAAGAGAGATGGGATCCCGGAGGAGGATAGAAAATTCAAAGATACGACCAAAGGAGGCATTAAAGGGCCATGAGAAGGCCATGAAAAATTCAAAATCCCAGTCATGACCACACCCCACCAATATATTTTCACAAAACCAAGAGCTAACAATGTGACAACACTCTGAGACACTGTTCCCGTATGGGAGGTAGTTCAGAAATGACCAATCATTTTGACCCAAGTGGCCCTAGACCATGGCCTTCACTGTTCAGATTGCTTCTCATTTGGGGACAATTTTCTCTCTCCAATTAACTTCAAATGGAATTGAAATCTTGTGTTCAAGTGCTGTCCATGTCCACGAGAGGTAAGACCCTGAAAAATAACTACACACTATGACAATTAAGAGTAAGATTTCAATTAAGAAGTCCCTTTTCTTTTTTGGCTTGCTTGGTGTTCTCACAATGCTTTCTTAAATGTCACGTAGACATGCATATTTTGCCGGTTGACACAAAAGTTTACACTGATAACAGAAAAATCCCAATTAAGGGACACACAATAAAACATCTACCTCTATATCAAGACATGGCAGCCAACATGTCCAGACAAGATAACGGCATATTTTCATAATTGATGTCCAACATTGGGAAGAATCAAGATCTTCATGAAGGGTTCTACAAACCTTCCAAAGCGAAATTAAAAATTCATTTTTCACTTGCAAGGAGTTGATCTTGGCTCCATACATTTTGTCTAAAGCACATGATAATTAATCTTCACATATTTGAAAAATGCGTAGAAATATATGTTAGATGTAGAAGGTAGTTTGTGATCTGTGCGCAATGAAAGTTATTTCTTTACGAATATATATGGCAGGTAGAAAGGTCAAAGGAATATTCAACCACTCTTGCCTTGACATCGTCTGGTCACAAGTGAGAGGGGATTGGGAGGCCCAAGCATGGCATGGCAATGGCAAATGCAATGCAAATGCAGTGGGTGAGGTTGAGGATTTGGATACAAATGCAATGTACTCGAGAGAGAGAATCTTAGGATAAGGGAACCATGGTAGAGCTAGAGTGGGCCTAAGCTGCATTTTTACAATTGGATGGGTAGGAATAGCAAATCATACACGGGCAATTTTGGCAGGGCCTAAAATGAGCTGTGGTCAGTACTTTTCTTACACGCACGGGCGCACGCAGGCATGTATATTTAATAGTAAACACAATACTTATTTTTTCAACAGAAACATTACGCTCTTCACCTATGGCTAAATAAAAGGAAAGTACATTGTTATACCGATGGAACATGATAAAAGGCCCGTCATCATTTAAACTCATAATGCAATAGATTGAATGCATTGAAACATGTCATTAATATAGGATCAATCTTTTCGTATGATGGATATGACTCACCCTCTTGGTATCCATCAAACAACTCCTTTTCTAATAGTTGACTGATCAACCCGACACCTCTTTAGTACTCAATATTACTATTTGACCAATTAAGATAATATTTACTTTTTCTTGAATCATAGAAATAACATCCCACTAATTAAAAACAATATCTTTAACTCTTATCGATATGGAAAGAAATCTCTTAATAATTTAAACTTTCCCAAAATACACTAAGAGCCTTCGATAAATCCTCGACATAATCCTGATGATCTATGGAAATAGGTTGAAGAACTCATAGAAACAAGCCCAGACGTGCCAACACAGGAAGATGCCAAGTCACTTAATATGCTGCCAGCTTTACGTCGTTTGATCCCAAAGTTTCCACAGAGCTAATGTCGTGCAACGTATTTCTTCTTCCCATGGAAAGATATGATAGCACCACTAATCTCCAAGATCATGTGGCTCACTTCGTGAACATGATGATCTCGAGAGACATGCCAGATGTAGTCATGTGTAAGCACTTTTCTATAACCTTAAAGGTTAATACACTAACTTCAATTCACTTCCGTCATTTAGTATCAAGAGTTTCTTCTAGTTTCGATAGCAATTTGAAGCTTACTTCGTGATCAGCAAAAGGGCCAAAAGAAAATCGACTTCACTCATCTCCTTGCAACAAAGAGATGATGAGTAGCTGAGAGATTTTCTCAACAAGTTCAAAACAAAAATGATGAAAATCTCAGATTTAGAGGATTCTATCACATTAGCGATTACTCATGGGGTTGCGGCCATCAGAATAGAAAATGTCCATAACAAAGAATCCCCTATTTACTATCCAGGAATTCTTTGTTCATCTAGAAAAGTACATTACTACAAGATGTTAAAACTTTCAACAAATAACGAAATGCATCAAGTTGATACTAACGCAGTTGATCACTTCGACAACTTTGCCTAAGAGAAGCCAACAAGCCCCCCACCGTAACGAATGTTCACTAACTACACCCTTTAAATGAAGCATCAAGCCAAGTTTTGCTTCAAACTAGGAACAAACCTTATGTTAGGTGGCCCCTTCGCTCTGCAGAATTACAGGTATTTTATATTTTTTGTTATTTAATGGTCCAATACTCGGTACCATATAATAATACAGCTCTTATTACGATTCTATAGAATTTTCCTTTTGGATGTAATGACATCGTGTGATCATAAAGAACTTCAGATGTCTTTCTCCATTTTATCCAACTCGTTTAAATTCTGTGATTCACATCTCTATCTATATTGTCATTATTCTGAATGATGAAACTAAAATATTTAAAACGTTCACTTTTTGATACCTTTTTTTCTTTTAATCTAATCGTTTTTTTGTCATTTTGTTAATTGCCACCAAATTCACATCTCATTAGGCATTTGGTTTGTACTCGGAAGTTGAAATAGGAATCAGAATATACAATTTTAGGAATTAGAATCGGAATTGAAATATGATATCCTTTATTTTGTTCAAATTTTGGAATGGATTTGATTACCAATATTGATATTTGATTTATATATTTTTCAAAATTAGAATCATATAATTATCAATTTTACTCTTATCAAAAAATATTTTAAAAATAATATTTTAAAATTTTATTTTATTTTATAAATTAAAACTATAATTATTATCTATTTTATTTTTTAAAATTAAAACTAAAATTAAAATATTTTTAAAATTAATTTTTTATTTTATTTATTAAAATGTTTTAAAAGTGCTCTTGATAAAATTAATATTTTATTTTATTTTTTAAAATTAAAACTAAAATTAAAATATTTTTAAAATTAATGTTTTATTTTATTTTTTAAAATGTTTTAAAAGTGCTCTTGATAAAATTAATATTTTATTTTATTTTAATTTTTAAAATTAAAATTAAAATATTTTTAAAGTTAATGTTTTATTTTATTTTTTAAAATATTTTAAAATTAATATTTTGTGGAAGTACAAAAAGTAGAAAAAAAGTTTCTTGGATTTCATCCATGGATTTCAATAAAAACCAATCATTTTACTTGGGTTTTACAAAATCCAAATATTAGAGATTTCATACTCATATCTTGATTCTTATTCCCTTACCCAAACAATTTATATGGATTTCAAACTCATTCTTGATTCCTATACCCATTAACCAAGTATCACATCATATATTTAGTTTTTGACATATTCAATCTAAATTTTCTGGATTTCAGTGTGTTTCTCTATGACTCTAATTTAAAATTGATATTCTCTCTAATTTTATCAATCAACATTATATCATTTACAAACAGTATATACTATGGTATTTCATTTTGAATATTTTTTGTGATTTCATCTATCACTATCGTAAAGAGGATGGAACTTAATTCCGAATCTTGATGAAATCTAATGTGAATAGAAAAGTTATTAGTTAAACTTCAACAAATTCTTATATTGGTTACAACTCCTTCATATATATTTTTAATAAAATTAATATATTTTAAGGAGATCCATTTCTTCGACAAAGTCCACCACACTATGTCTCTAGAAATTTTATCATATGTTTTTTCTAAATCAATGAATAATATATACAAGTTTTTCTTTTGTACTCTAAATGTTTTCTTCAAATGTCTTAACAAGTGAATTGTTTTTATGGTAGATTATCCTGACATAAATTAAAATTGATTCTATGACATATTTATTTCCAATTTTAATCTATATTCTATCACTCTCTCTTATAATTTCATAATGTAGTTCATAAGTTTAATTTCTCTATAATTGGAGTAATATTATATATTTTCTTTATTTTTATATAATGGTATAAGTGTGTGCTCTTTTCATTTTGGAATATTTTCTTGATTTGTCAAATTTTGTTAAAAAAATCTGTTAATATTACTATATCAAATTCACCAAAATATCTCTACACCTCAATAGAAATACCATCACATCCTATAATTTTATTATTCTTCATTTTTTTTAAGATTTCATTTATTTCATGAAAATGAATTTTACGTTTAAAATCTCTGTTAATCTCTTTTACAGGTATCGTGATATTTTCTATAACTCCCATACTCTTAACATTATACAAATTATTAAAATAATATCTCTAATACTTTCTTATATTTTCATTCCTAATAAATATACTATTGGTTTCACTATTAATACACCTAACACTATTTTTATTTTTTCCCTTCTTCTCTCTTAATTTGTCAATTCTGTAAATCTCTCTTTCTCTCTCTTTAGTTTCTAGTCTCTTGTATAATTTGTCACACATTTTAATTAGGGATGACAATGGATCGTTTATGATTCGCATTATGTTAATATTATATCCGATCCTAAATTTTAATTATAATATCCATATCCGATCCTAACCCGATTCGGATTAAAAAATAAAAAATTATATCCGACCCTATAGATTTTTTTAAAAATCCGATCCAACCCGATATATTACATAGTTTTAAAAAATCGATCCAATCCGATTTTAAACCGACTTGTATCCGATACATACCCGACCCATACCATAGTCTAATACATTTTTTTAATTTAATAATATTTATTTAAGAATAAAAATGAAATTTACAAATTATAACAAACTCAATTTTTTTTATTTTATTTAATAATATTATATTAAAATAAAATAAAATTTTATTATAAATTATTATCGAATCGGATTGGATTATTTATAACATAAATCCGTATCCGAACCAACTCGATCAATTTAATATTAAAATCTGACCCTAACCTGATTTTTTTAAGAAAAAAGCACAATCCGTCAGATCGAATTTTTCAAATATCCGTCGGGTCGGATCGGATCGGATATTGTCATCCCTAATTTCTTTGATTTGTGAATAATTTTTTTCATATCTTTTTTATATCCCTCTGTATTTTCTATATATCATTACTTCTATTACTTTTAAGCTCTCCATAATATTTTCGTTTGGTACTGAATACTTGATTTTGTATTTTTTTATTCTATCATCTCAACTCTTTACTTATTGGGACCCGATCTTTAGATATATCTAAAGTCTTTCTATCTATACTTTTAATGTTATTAGATATCTTTTTTTATGTTGGAAGAAAAAACTAAATATGAAGAAAAAAATACATTATCTAGTATTTTATTGGATTAAAATCATTTCCTGCCAAAGGATTTTTTTTTTTTCCTCTATCTTTTTGCCCACCATCGGAAGAAGCATTTTCCTTTTCAGGGCATGTAGAGATATTGTGTCCAACACGTTTACATAATCCATGTGTAATCACTTGTCTCTCTAATTCTTTTCCCTTTTAATCAGTTTTTGCTTAAGATGCCTTTAATCCTTGAAGTAGAAGGGCATTTAGGCCAGTTAATTAAAATGAAAATACATTAATTAAGAATAATTTTAATGAGATTTAATTCTTTATTTTGCAAGAAAATTTGAAAATATTAAGGTCCTTAACGGTGTTTTTAAAACTGAAATAGATCGATCAATTCAATTGGTTCAATTATGAACTGCTCTATACTCCTATTTAATTTATATTATTAAATCAAATAAAGTTAAATATAGTCAAGACGCATTTAAAATCGATCAAAATTAATAAAATTAATGAATCCGTCTGGTTGGTCTGATCAATTTTTATTACGCTAATATTTTTATGTGTTATATATAGTCCCATTTTTTATAAAAATATATATATTTTATTTTATTTTAAAATATATAATATTATATATATATATATTTGAGGTTATTATGTCTGATTTAATCAATTTGACTAATAAATTAATGAACTCTACTGTCTTCAACCATTGCCGTTAGTGGGGTGTATACATTTTCTGTATATAATGGAGGTATCCTTCAAACCAAAAATTGGGATGGGACGAAGAGATTATGGTTTTTGGGATTCTAGAAATTTGAGAGGGTGGAATGAATAGATGGTAGAGTATTGCATGTGATGGGACAGCCCGATTTCTATCCACACAGCTACCCGCAAAAGCCATCCATCCATACAACCCCTTCTTTCTGACTTTCTCCTCTTTAATGCTGTCCCCTCTTACCAACTGTATCCACCCACCCCATTCCGCAGATGTATCGTCCATCGATGCCCTCTATCAACCTTGAAACTACCCCTGCATC